>JASKMD010000007.1:5845698-5968555 GCA_030144725.1 Haematococcus lacustris
GCCACGAGCTGCTGCTGCTGCTGCTGCTGACAAACAATAACAATGCCACGAGCTGCTGCTGCTGCTGCTGCTGACAAACAATAACAATGCCACGAGCTGCTGCTGCTGCTGCTGCTGACAAACAATAACAATGCCACGAGCTGCTGCTGCTGCTGCTGCTGACAAACAATAACAATGCCACGAGCTGCTGCTGCTGCTGCTGCTGACAAACAATAACAATGCCACGAGCTGCTGCTGCTGCTGCTGCTGACAAACAATAACAATGCCACGAGCTGCTGCTGCTGCTGCTGCTGACAAACAATAACAATGCCACGAGCTGCTGCTGCTGCTGCTGCTGACAAACAATAACAATGCCACGAGCTGCTGCTGCTGCTGCTGCTGACAAACAATAACAATGCCACGAGCTGCTGCTGCTGCTGCTGCTGACAAACAATAACAATGCCACGAGCTGCTGCTGCTGCTGCTGCTGACAAACAATAACAATGCCACGAGCTGCTGCTGCTGCTGCTGACAAACAATAACAATGCCACGAGCTGCTGCTGCTGCTGCTGCTGACAAACAATAACAATGCCACGAGCTGCTGCTGCTGCTGCTGCTGACAAACAATAACAATGCCACGAGCTGCTGCTGCTGCTGCTGCTGACAAACAATAACAATGCCACGAGCTGCTGCTGCTGCTGCTGCTGACAAACAATAACAATGCCACGAGCTGCTGCTGCTGCTGCTGACAAACAATAACAATGCCACGAGCTGCTGCTGCTGCTGCTGACAAACAATAACAATGCCACGAGCTGCTGCTGCTGCTGCTGCTGACAAACAATAACAATGCCACGAGCTGCTGCTGCTGCTGCTGCTGACAAACAATAACAATGCCACGAGCTGCTGCTGCTGCTGCTGCTGACAAACAATAACAATGCCACGAGCTGCTGCTGCTGCTGCTGCTGACAAACAATAACAATGCCACGAGCTGCTGCTGCTGCTGCTGCTGACAAACAATAACAATGCCACGAGCTGCTGCTGCTGCTGCTGCTGACAAACAATAACAATGCCACGAGCTGCTGCTGCTGCTGCTGCTGACAAACAATAACAATGCCACGAGCTGCTGCTGCTGCTGCTGCTGACAAACAATAACAATGCCACGAGCTGCTGCTGCTGCTGCTGCTGACAAACAATAACAATGCCACGAGCTGCTGCTGCTGCTGCTGACAAACAATAACAATGCCACGAGCTGCTGCTGCTGCTGCTGCTGACAAACAATAACAATGCCACGAGCTGCTGCTGCTGCTGCTGCTGACAAACAATAACAATGCCACGAGCTGCTGCTGCTGCTGCTGCTGACAAACAATAACAATGCCACGAGCTGCTGCTGCTGCTGCTGCTGACAAACAATAACAATGCCACGAGCTGCTGCTGCTGCTGCTGCTGACAAACAATAACAATGCCACGAGCTGCTGCTGCTGCTGCTGCTGACAAACAATAACAATGCCACGAGCTGCTGCTGCTGCTGCTGCTGACAAACAATAACAATGCCACGAGCTGCTGCTGCTGCTGCTGCTGACAAACAATAACAATGCCACGAGCTGCTGCTGCTGCTGCTGCTGACAAACAATAACAATGCCACGAGCTGCTGCTGCTGCTGCTGACAAACAATAACAATGCCACGAGCTGCTGCTGCTGCTGCTGCTGACAAACAATAACAATGCCACGAGCTGCTGCTGCTGCTGCTGCTGACAAACAATAACAATGCCACGAGCTGCTGCTGCTGCTGCTGCTGACAAACAATAACAATGCCACGAGCTGCTGCTGCTGCTGCTGCTGACAAACAATAACAATGCCACGAGCTGCTGCTGCTGCTGCTGACAAACAATAACAATGCCACGAGCTGCTGCTGCTGCTGCTGCTGACAAACAATAACAATGCCACGAGCTGCTGCTGCTGCTGCTGCTGACAAACAATAACAATGCCACGAGCTGCTGCTGCTGCTGCTGCTGACAAACAATAACAATGCCACGAGCTGCTGCTGCTGCTGCTGACAAACAATAACAATGCCACGAGCTGCTGCTGCTGCTGCTGCTGACAAACAATAACAATGCCACGAGCTGCTGCTGCTGCTGCTGACAAACAATAACAATGCCACGAGCTGCTGCTGCTGCTGCTGACAAACAATAACAATGCCACGAGCTGCTGCTGCTGCTGCTGCTGACAAACAATAACAATGCCACGAGCTGCTGCTGCTGCTGCTGCTGACAAACAATAACAATGCCACGAGCTGCTGCTGCTGCTGCTGACAAACAATAACAATGCCACGAGCTGCTGCTGCTGCTGCTGCTGACAAACAATAACAATGCCACGAGCTGCTGCTGCTGCTGCTGCTGACAAACAATAACAATGCCACGAGCTGCTGCTGCTGCTGCTGACAAACAATAACAATGCCACGAGCTGCTGCTGCTGCTGCTGCTGACAAACAATAACAATGCCACGAGCTGCTGCTGCTGCTGCTGCTGACAAACAATAACAATGCCACGAGCTGCTGCTGCTGCTGCTGACAAACAATAACAATGCCACGAGCTGCTGCTGCTGCTGCTGCTGACAAACAATAACAATGCCACGAGCTGCTGCTGCTGCTGCTGCTGACAAACAATAACAATGCCACGAGCTGCTGCTGCTGCTGCTGACAAACAATAACAATGCCACGAGCTGCTGCTGCTGCTGCTGCTGACAAACAATAACAATGCCACGAGCTGCTGCTGCTGCTGCTGCTGACAAACAATAACAATGCCACGAGCTGCTGCTGCTGCTGCTGCTGACAAACAATAACAATGCCACGAGCTGCTGCTGCTGCTGCTGACAAACAATAACAATGCCACGAGCTGCTGCTGCTGCTGCTGCTGACAAACAATAACAATGCCACGAGCTGCTGCTGCTGCTGCTGACAAACAATAACAATGCCACGAGCTGCTGCTGCTGCTGCTGACAAACAATAACAATGCCACGAGCTGCTGCTGCTGCTGCTGCTGACAAACAATAACAATGCCACGAGCTGCTGCTGCTGCTGCTGCTGACAAACAATAACAATGCCACGAGCTGCTGCTGCTGCTGCTGCTGACAAACAATAACAATGCCACGAGCTGCTGCTGCTGCTGCTGACAAACAATAACAATGCCACGAGCTGCTGCTGCTGCTGCTGCTGACAAACAATAACAATGCCACGAGCTGCTGCTGCTGCTGCTGCTGACAAACAATAACAATGCCACGAGCTGCTGCTGCTGCTGCTGCTGACAAACAATAACAATGCCACGAGCTGCTGCTGCTGCTGCTGCTGACAAACAATAACAATGCCACGAGCTGCTGCTGCTGCTGCTGACAAACAATAACAATGCCACGAGCTGCTGCTGCTGCTGCTGCTGACAAACAATAACAATGCCACGAGCTGCTGCTGCTGCTGCTGCTGACAAACAATAACAATGCCACGAGCTGCTGCTGCTGCTGCTGCTGACAAACAATAACAATGCCACGAGCTGCTGCTGCTGCTGCTGCTGACAAACAATAACAATGCCACGAGCTGCTGCTGCTGCTGCTGCTGACAAACAATAACAATGCCACGAGCTGCTGCTGCTGCTGCTGACAAACAATAACAATGCCACGAGCTGCTGCTGCTGCTGCTGACAAACAATAACAATGCCACGAGCTGCTGCTGCTGCTGCTGCTGACAAACAATAACAATGCCACGAGCTGCTGCTGCTGCTGCTGCTGACAAACAATAACAATGCCACGAGCTGCTGCTGCTGCTGCTGACAAACAATAACAATGCCACGAGCTGCTGCTGCTGCTGCTGCTGACAAACAATAACAATGCCACGAGCTGCTGCTGCTGCTGCTGCTGACAAACAATAACAATGCCACGAGCTGCTGCTGCTGCTGCTGCTGACAAACAATAACAATGCCACGAGCTGCTGCTGCTGCTGCTGCTGACAAACAATAACAATGCCACGAGCTGCTGCTGCTGCTGCTGCTGACAAACAATAACAATGCCACGAGCTGCTGCTGCTGCTGCTGCTGACAAACAATAACAATGCCACGAGCTGCTGCTGCTGCTGCTGACAAACAATAACAATGCCACGAGCTGCTGCTGCTGCTGCTGCTGACAAACAATAACAATGCCACGAGCTGCTGCTGCTGCTGCTGCTGACAAACAATAACAATGCCACGAGCTGCTGCTGCTGCTGCTGCTGACAAACAATAACAATGCCACGAGCTGCTGCTGCTGCTGCTGACAAACAATAACAATGCCACGAGCTGCTGCTGCTGCTGCTGCTGACAAACAATAACAATGCCACGAGCTGCTGCTGCTGCTGCTGCTGACAAACAATAACAATGCCACGAGCTGCTGCTGCTGCTGCTGCTGACAAACAATAACAATGCCACGAGCTGCTGCTGCTGCTGCTGACAAACAATAACAATGCCACGAGCTGCTGCTGCTGCTGCTGCTGACAAACAATAACAATGCCACGAGCTGCTGCTGCTGCTGCTGCTGACAAACAATAACAATGCCACGAGCTGCTGCTGCTGCTGCTGCTGACAAACAATAACAATGCCACGAGCTGCTGCTGCTGCTGCTGCTGACAAACAATAACAATGCCACGAGCTGCTGCTGCTGCTGCTGCTGACAAACAATAACAATGCCACGAGCTGCTGCTGCTGCTGCTGCTGACAAACAATAACAATGCCACGAGCTGCTGCTGCTGCTGCTGCTGACAAACAATAACAATGCCACGAGCTGCTGCTGCTGCTGCTGCTGACAAACAATAACAATGCCACGAGCTGCTGCTGCTGCTGCTGCTGACAAACAATAACAATGCCACGAGCTGCTGCTGCTGCTGCTGCTGACAAACAATAACAATGCCACGAGCTGCTGCTGCTGCTGCTGCTGACAAACAATAACAATGCCACGAGCTGCTGCTGCTGCTGCTGCTGATGATGATGATGGCCCTGCCAGTCAGCTCATAGTGTCTCAGGCTGAGTCAGGTCAGGCAGGGGAGGTGCATGCAGGGGCAGACACGACCTCACAGAGGGCAGCCAGCCCAGGGTGAAGTCCAGGGGGGCCCCTCACCTTCACCTTGACCCCACCAACACCCAGCTGCCGCCCCCCTGCCTGCCCTTCTGCCCTTCTGCCTGCCTGCCTGCCTGCCTGCCTGCCTGCCTGAGTACTTGCTAGGAGCTGGGTGCAGTCGGGTGGCGCCACCCAACAACAACAGCAGCAACACCCCCCTCCTTCCTAACTAACAAAGCAACCGCTTGTCACACCTGTTCACACCCGACTGCCTGCCGCCTCAAGCAACCTGCCACATCAGGCACCTGCCCTGCTCCCTCCTGGCCGCCTCCCTAAGCCCCAGCAGCCCCACCCACCCCGCACCCACCTGCTCTGCCAGAGCTGGTCCTCATGACCTCAAGGCCCCGCAGGAACTCCGGCATCTCCGCATTGCTGCCCGTAAGCATCTCCAGCAGCTGGGCAGGGGAGGGGGAGGGGAACAGCGGGCGCGTGGCAGTGCTAACCACAGCCTGGGCCGGCTGCACCTCCAGGGTGGGCACCCCCGCCACACCTTCCACCCTGGGGGGGTCCGGGGGCGGGGCAGGGGCAGGCGGGGCGGTGGGTCCCGCCACCACCTGCATGTCCTGGTCACTAATGCTCACCCGGGCCCCCTGGCTGCTGCTGCTGGCGGCGGCGGCCCGGGTGGCAGGGGGGTGGGGTGGGAGGGGGTGGGTGGCTGCTAGGGCTGGGCTGAGCCGCGGGGTGCGCAGGGTCCTGGGGGGGCGGCACTGCACAGGCAGGGGGCAGGCGGGTGAGGTGCATGGAGGGGGCTGCTTGCCCGGCTCAGGGCCACTGGGCTCAGGGCCACTGCCATCCCTATGCAGTGTGCTCAAGTGGAACAGGCTGAGTGCCATGCCCTGGGCCCTGTCCTGGGCCCTGTCCTGGGCCCTGCCCTAGGCCCTGCCCTCGGCCCTGTGTAGCAGCCTGTGATTAAGAAAGACTGGTGCTGCAGCAGTGCTGTGCCGCACCCTGTGCCGCACCCGGTGCCCTGTGTAGAGGCCAGTCATGCAGATCAACAGGGTCAACCTCTGTATGCAGGACAAAGTAGGTGCTGTGCTGGTGCTGCAGCTGTCCTGTACCCAGCCCTGATACCTGCCCTGTGCCCTGTGGGGCGGCCTGTCATGCAGATGCATGCCAGGCATACAAGACAGGAAACTTCTGGATGACGGTCTAGGTGTGGCAGGATGGTGGCAGCCTGGCCAGGCTTGTCAGGGCCAGAGCCACTGAAGTCTGGGGTGCCTCAGGGGCTGTTGGGTGCCTTCCTGACACTGAAGTCAGGCCTGGTTTAGCCCTGCTGCCAGGTCCACGGGTTGGATGGGGCTGAGCCAGTTGTCCACTGCCCTCAGCCACTGAGACCTAGGGCGTGAGTTCGGTGTCGTGGGTTGACTGGTTGTGTGTCGGGAGTTGGGACGATGTGCGGCAGTAGCATGAGACTCAGGCATCTAAGCCACGAAGCTGGCGCCGAAGGCTAGTGCACATGTGCGACATGCGATGGTGAGAGCTGAGAGAGATACGCAGAGTCGGCGCTCACCTGGCCGGTTTTCGCCATCCGCAACTGTATTCAGTATCAGAGAATCACTAGGAGATTACTGTAGAGGCTCCCCACTATATACAGGTTTGTATTTTTATATACAGCCTCACATCATGCATCGCCGAGAGCCACACACTTTGGCATCTCATACAAACATGCCAGACATGACAGGGTGCACTTCATGAAAGGATGAAGCTGAGGTGGCAGTGCGTAACTAAAAGGCATCATGCATACAGCGTTTGGCAAGAGCATGCATAGCAAGAAGACAGTTTAGTGAATCACACGCCAAGAAAAGCCCTCACAGCCAGTCCAGCCAGCACAGCCAGATAAAAGCAGCAGGGGCCGGTGCATGGCAGGTCTGGAAGTGCCAGCAGGTTTTGATCCAGGCATACCACGATGCAAACACAGCAGTCGATCATTGCATTCACAGCAAACACATGCGTCACCTTTAGGGGTTTACCTTTGGGGAGGGTGTTGTCCAAGGGCCAGCTCGTCCATCCTTATGCTTTACAAGCTGTTGTGCCAACTTTTGCATCAAGTTGTAATACAAGACAATTGTTATGGTCACCCCCGCCATTGGCTGCACCCCCATGGCTCAAGAGATAACTTTCTAACTCATTTCTGCACGGATGAGGCCGCCGATTTGTGCGATGAGCTTGTGATGGCCCGAATAGAGTGCAGAGTGCTCCAGCGGTTTGCCGGGTGGCTGGCCCCCAACACGCGACGTGTTCTGGAGCGTCGCAGACACTATTCACGACGGCTATAGGCAGCCGGGACCCAGCGCGGCGTGAAAGGCGCATCAAAACTATTTTTCAAATCAGCATGCAACAGAGGTTTACATTCCTTCTTCAACACGGGTTCAGTCCACATGTGACAGCAACTTCAAGGTCTTCTGATCATTGGTGCCAGTGGCTCCTTCACAGCCAAATGCAGCTAGAATCAGTCGGAAAGATGCAGAAATTGAGCCGTTAACTGTGATTACCGCCCACACATGAAACGGCCCACACATGAAGGCAACGCGTGTATGTCCTGATTACACGTTAGAAGCCCACACGAGGAGCCGCGCAGAACTGGCAGTCCATCTCTTGCCGTCCTGGTTGGACAGATAACCGGCCGGAAAATGTACCCATTTCATGGAAATTTGACATGGTCTTACGTGACACGAGTCGCACGCTGTTGTGTTGCAGGGACAGCCCACAAGCCATACCAGCACTATCAGGCAAATTATCAGCACTAGCACTGGCACTAGCACATGCACTAGCACTGGCAGGGGGGTCCTGCGCCCGACAAGAAATTCAAAACTTTGAAAACCTGGGCCGCTGAGCGCGATAGCTATTCGCTGATCACAGCCCCACTAAGCAGGCCAGTCCCGGCACAACGCGACCAGAATTCACAACACCCTCGCCCGCCCCGGCAAAGGTACACATCAGCCCGAGCAGCCCGCTAGCCTCGCGCTGGTGAGCTGCACCGCCTTGCGCAAGAATCGCTGAAAAACTCTTAAAGATTAGTCAGATAGTTATCAGGGGTGCAGCCAATGGCGGGGGTGACCTTATGGGCCCTACAGGAAAGGTAATATGTGCTGGAAACAAATGTTCACCTCCAGGTAACCCTGTGCCAGAGCTTGAGCTGCCCCAATTGACGCGTTTGCTGTGATTCTGGGGTGTGGTACACATCAGCCCAGCAGCTGGACACTGCACAAGGTAGTGTACAATGCAGTGCTGGGCTGGGCTGTCGGGCTGAGGGTGCTGTCTAAATGCTCACCGCAATCACGTCGCGGTCCACGAACACCGGCCGGTCCGATGTGTCGGGCAGGCAGTGGCTGGAGCTAACCGCAATATTGTATGATAAAATGAAGTCGTTCATTAAACACAGCGGTACTGGCGCATTTGAGACGGGCACCGACCTGCCTGCCGGTCAGCTCGTCCAAGGCTTCTTTTGTCCAGTTCCTGACTCGGTTCTGTCTTGCGCTATGCGTGCTGTGTTGAGCCTGGATGCGACGTGGTTGGCAGACGTCCGCCTTCACTCTCCTCCTTCTTCTCGCATTCTCAAGGGCGTGGTCCCAAACACTTCTGGAGTCTTTATTCCCATCGCTGAGCGACAGCGCGTACACCCCCAGCACTAGCCCCGACTTGCTGTCATTCTGGGAGATTTTACAGCAAGCGCCCGAGGAACCTCCTGCAGCGAGCGACGATGCAACAGAGCTGCCGCCCTTCCTCAGAGATGTGCTGTCGGAGCTGCGAACAGCTGCGGCCAGCGAAGCACCTCTGGCAGACATGGGTGCTACCGACAGCTTGCGGCAGCAGGCACAACAGTGGTTTGACGACCTGGTGGTGAGGCGCGCCAGCCATGTCTGCCTTCACTGGCCTGTGCACGCCTGCTCAGACCTTCCCTATGCTATCCAATGCACGCAGGCAGCAACCAGAAGCACCACAAAAGGCTCTGTGCCGCTGCTGCAGCAGATAGTGGCCCCCCTGCTGCTACAAAGCAATAGTGCGTCCACGGCTTTAACACGTGCCATAACTTCCTGCTGTGACTGCTTGCGTGATGCCACACATTCCAATGAATGCCACCAGCCCCACAGCTCACGACACGAGCCTCCTGAGCTTACAGTCAGGGTCAAGTCCCTCATCAGCCCAGCAGGCCACACCTGCCATTCAACGGTGGCAGCATGGGTCCCCAACACTAGGGGTGGTGCTCAACCTGAATGTCATGGACCTCCACACACACTGCATAGGCGCCTCCCACCTACACTATTGCCTGACTCTTATAACAGAGCTACAGCCTAGAAGTAGCATGACTGACATGCACTGACACGACAAGGTGGGCCCTAGTACACACTGCTGAGCCTCAGACAGCAGCTGCTGCTGCTGATGGCGGCCTGGGGTAGGCGGTCCCGCAGCGCCTGTAGCCCAGCTTCTGCTTGGCAGCGGCCTTCCTCTACTTGTGAGAGTCATCAGCCATCATAGGGTAGGGTGGAGGGCACAAGCACAGGTGAAGTCTGAGTTCCGCATGCAGTTAGCAAGCAGAGCTTCACAGGCATGGACACGCCAGTGCAGATCACCTGATGAGGCACAGCCGCCTAGTCCAGGACCAGGAGCCTGATCCGGTACAGCAGCAGCAGCCCAACCAGCCAGCCAGGCCCAGCTAGCAGCAGCCGTCATCAGCCATCAGCAGCCAGCCTGAGACCTCTCCTCAGCAGCACTAGGGCTCCATGGGAACCCTGCTTAGGGCACCTGCACATCTCAGGCAGTGTTACTCCGCGCTGCTGGCCCGTGTCTGGCTCATCCCCAGGAGTGTGACCGCCACACGCCACCGCCTCGCGCAGGTAGCTTGCTGGGTGCCGTGCTGGCTCCCACCTCCACCCTCCCCGTGGCGGTGCCTGGCAGCATGGGTGTTGGCGTCGAGAGCGTGGGCACCGCGATGGTGAACAGCAGCGGCCGCGTCTTGCTGTCCAGCCCGCCTGGGGCTGGCGGTAGTCTGGGACAGCTGGCAGGGTTGCTGCGGCTCCAGGTGCTGGACACACTCGTGCAGCTGGTGGGCGTGAGGCAGGGGCTGCAGGCCGTGGTGTTCAACTACTGGTGAGAGAGGGTGGCTGCTTGTGGTGATGTGTGCGTGATATGTGTGACACGTGTCAGGCTAGACACGTACCACACCACTTCATGGCGATGTGGTGATTCGCAAGTTTTACTGCCCGGTGCTACCGGGTCATGCTGCGTACGGACTTTATGAGATGCTAACACTGCCAAGTGCTACAGCGGTGTCGGAAATGAGAAGATGACAGGAGGGCCGTCTGGGCGCGACCTGTGAGTGCGAGTAAGTGCAGAATTCAACTCTGCACGCTGAATATGCAGGAACGCGACGTACCAGAGGTATGCGGGGTACGCGGACGAGGCACGTGCTGCGTTCGGCTTTGACAGTTCAGGTGAGTCGCTGGGACGCCACCGGGAGTCCGCTTTCGTGCGCCCGGTCACACGTGAGACGAGCTGGGCATGTCAGCAGATGTGGTTCATTGGAATGGTACCGCAGGTGGTCTCACCGATCAGCTGCTCGCGCGGTTCAGGGACATCACCGGCACCGTCTGCACCGACGCCGCCTTCATTCCACCGGTCCAGCGCGGGGCCACCCTGATCGGTACGCCGGCCACCACGCATTCCGAACGTATCAGCAGCGCAAGCATACCCCGCAGCAGGCGGCCTGTAGACGACGCGAGCAGATCATGAACACATGTTTAGGTCGGATTTGGAGCAGCACTGGCAGACTCAGCACAACATGTTCATAGGTCCAGGTCGACCAGTCATTACATGCATATTCAAAATATACAGTCCACATGAACACGTGTCTGAGTGGTGACCCTCCCTGGACCTCCAGGCCCATGCTCACCATATCCACCATATCATGTTTGGTTTCTTTTTTCCATCCTTTCAGTGCCCAGTGTCCCCCCACATCTTGTCCATCTAGTTGTCTCTGACCCTGGTTCTAATCCTGGCGACCCCATCTGACCAGGAACATGGAAGGGTGGTGGTGGTGGTGGTGGTGGTGGTGGTGGTGGTGGTGGTGGTGGGATTGCACAGCTGAGCTGCCAGCTGGGTATGGCTGCTGGGCCCAGCTGCCGTGTGTGCCTGACATGCTGTGTGCAGGCACGGGCGTGACGTTCACCATCTCCCTGGGCAACTGCCAGCTGAGCAGAGCGGTCAGTCAGGTGGGCCATACGCAGCCTGCTGCTGCTACCCACTGCTCTCCCTCTTAGGGTAACAGACCATGTTACAAAACCGAAAGACAGCAAGGTCCCTCTCCATCCTGGGAAAATCACAAATCATCAAACAGTGAGAAATGTAAGGTTATCCAAACGTCGAGCAAGGTCGAAGGGCCAGGGTGAGGGTGTCTGCCCAATATGTATTCTTGGGCCACTGTTATACTGAATGATGGTGGGTGTTCACAGTTGTAATTGTCAGCCTGGTATGCCTGCCATTATCCAGCTATATGAAAATGTAGGCATGTATATTCTCGGGGCTGTCTGACTTTGGCTTAGACCATGTGCTTGGTCATATCTATCACTTGCCATGCATGCGGCAGCACCTGCTATGCAAGCGCACAAGTATAGACAGCTATGTTTAGGTCGTGTCAATTCGCATGTGCATGGCACATTTGGCAGCATGCCAACCCACCACCTCCCAGTCGATTACCAGCCTCTGACTCGAGACCAGTGGGGTTTCCACACCCACCCTCTCGAAGAGCCTCCCCGCTGCCCGGCCACTGCCCAGTGGTGATGGTGACGCTGGCTGCTGGTGACGTTGAGTGTGAGGCACCACTCCACCCCTCATGGACAGCCTGGCAGGACAGCTTGCTGCCCAGCTGCCCAGCTGCCCAGCTGCTGTGGCTGGCTGTCCCCAACCGCATTGTGGCAGTGTTACCAAAGACGGCTGGACTGTATACCGTTTTTATACTACCGTATACCGTTTTTCCGTAAATACTGTACCATATATACCGTTTTTCTGTATACACTGTACCTTACAAAACGACCATACGGGAAATACAGACCGTACAGAGCCGTATTTGGTAACATTGCATTTTGGCTGGCTGTCCCCAACCGCATTGTGGCTGCAGACCCAGAGCAACCTGCTCCTGCGCTGCCTGCTGCCACAAGAGCAGCTGTCCGTCATCCAGGTGTGGTGCGGCTGGCGGTATCCGTCCTGCTGCCAGCATCCGGGGGGTGGGGTGGAGTGCAGGGTGAGCCAGGCCAGGCTGGGGCAGGGTGGGGTGGGGCTGGTCAAAGCAGCAATGTGGGTGGAGGGGTGATGGGGGGACAGCATCTCATTGTCTTTGCCCTTTGCCTGGGTGTTTTGGCGTGTTGGCAGAGTCTGGGTGTTGCTGTGCTGCGCTGCAGCCGCGGTATGGCGCTGAGTTCACCACTGCGGTGGCCTTCAGGGGCGCGGTGAGGGCCCTGCCCACATTGTGTGGGCAGGGTAGTGGGTGCAGAGAAGGGATGTGGCGAGGGCAGAGGGGAGGAGGGCAGGGCGGAGGAGGGGGTGTGAGGGGGGTGGAGGGCAGGGCGAAGGAGGGGGTGAGGGCCGTGGGGAGGAGGGGGTGAGGGCCGTGGGAAGGGGGGGCCGTGGGGAGAGGGGGTGAGGGGGTGAGAGGAGGGCGGATAAAGTAGGGCCGCAGGGTTAGCAGGAGATAGAGTAGTGATGAGGCTGAGGTGAGGTCTAGGGGAGCTGGGCAAGGCCGGCAGGGCTATACATTGCTATGCCGCCGCCGCCGCTGCAGCCGCTGCTGCTGCTGCTGCTGCTGCCTGCTGCTGCTGCTGCTGCTGCTGCTGCTGCTGCTGCTGCTGCTGCTGCTGCTGCTGCTGCTGCTGCTGCTGCTGCTGCTGCTGCTGCTGCTGCTGCTGCTGCTGCTGCTGCTGCTGCTGCTGCTGCTGCTGCTGCTGCTGCTGCTGCTGCTGCTGCTGCTGCTGCTGCTGCTGCTGCTGCTGCTGCTGCTGCTGCTGCTGCTGCTGCTGCTGCTGCTGCTGCTGCTGCTGCTGCTGCTGCTGCTGCTGCTGCTGCTGCTGCTGCTGCTGCTGCTGCTGCTGCTGCTGCTGCTGCTGCTGCTGCTGCTGCTGCTGCTGCTGCTGCTGCTGCTGCTGCTGCTGCTGCTGCTGCTGCTGCTGCTGCTGCTGCTGCTGCTGCTGCTGCTGCTGCTGCTGCTGCTGCTGCTGCTGCTGCTGCTGCTGCTGCTGCTGCTGCTGCTGCTGCTGCTGCTGCTGCTGCTGCTGCTGCTGCTGCTGCTGCTGCTGCTGCTGCTGCTGCTGCTGCTGCTGCTGCTGCTGCTGCTGCTGCTGCTGCTGCTGCTGCTGCTGCTGCTGCTGCTGCTGCTGCTGCTGCTGCTGCTGCTGCTGCTGCTGCTGCTGCTGCTGCTGCTGCTGCTGCTGCTGCTGCTGCTGCTGCTGCTGCTGCTGCTGCTGCTGCTGCTGCTGCTGCTGCTGCTGCTGCTGCTGCTGCTGCTGCTGCTGCTGCTGCTGCTGCTGCTGCTGCTGCTGCTGCTGCTGCTGCTGCTGCTGCTGCTGCTGCTGCTGCTGCTGCTGCTGCTGCTGCTGCTGCTGCTGCTGCTGCTGCTGCTGCTGCTGCTGCTGCTGCTGCTGCTGCTGCTGCTGCTGCTGCTGCTGCTGCTGCTGCTGCTGCTGCTGCTGCTGCTGCTGCTGCTGCTGCTGCTGCTGCTGCTGCTGCTGCTGCTGCTGCTGCTGCTGCTGCTGCTGCTGCTGCTGCTGCTGCTGCTGCTGCTGCTGCTGCTGCTGCTGCTGCTGCTGCTGCTGCTGCTGCTGCTGCTGCTGCTGCTGCTGCTGCTGCTGCTGCTGCTGCTGCTGCTGCTGCTGCTGCTGCTGCTGCTGCTGCTGCTGCTGCTGCTGCTGCTGCTGCTGCTGCTGCTGCTGCTGCTGCTGCTGCTGCTGCTGCTGCTGCTGCTGCTGCTGCTGCTGCTGCTGCTGCTGCTGCTGCTGCTGCTGCTGCTGCTGCTGCTGCTGCTGCTGCTGCTGCTGCTGCTGCTGCTGCTGCTGCTGCTGCTGCTGCTGCTGCTGCTGCTGCTGCTGCTGCTGCTGCTGCTGCTGCTGCTGCTGCTGCTGCTGCTGCTGCTGCTGCTGCTGCTGCTGCTGCTGCTGCTGCTGCTGCTGCTGCTGCTGCTGCTGCTGCTGCTGCTGCTGCTGCTGCTGCTGCTGCTGCTGCTGCTGCTGCTGCTGCTGCTGCTGCTGCTGCTGCTGCTGCTGCTGCTGCTGCTGCTGCTGCTGCTGCTGCTGCTGCTGCTGCTGCTGCTGCTGCTGCTGCTGCTGCTGCTGCTGCTGCTGCTGCTGCTGCTGCTGCTGCTGCTGCTGCTGCTGCTGCTGCTGCTGCTGCTGCTGCTGCTGCTGCTGCTGCTGCTGCTGCTGCTGCTGCTGCTGCTGCTGCTGCTGCTGCTGCTGCTGCTGCTGCTGCTGCTGCTGCTGCTGCTGCTGCTGCTGCTGCTGCTGCTGCTGCTGCTGCTGCTGCTGCTGCTGCTGCTGCTGCTGCTGCTGCTGCTGCTGCTGCTGCTGCTTCCACTGTGTGGCCCTCAGAGGCGGTTGTTGTGCCCTGCTCTTGCCCTTGCCAGGTCTGCCGCCGTCAGTACACATACGGGACCCAGAGCAGCACACGCATCGAGCTGTGGAACCCCAGGGACGTGAGTAGCGGCCACAGCAGCCTGACCCCACCATCGCCCTTGACTCGCTGATGTCATGGAGCAGGCCCCTTGTGTGCTAGGGGGGCAGACACACAGGCATGCAGCGCACATGCTGTCACTGCTACCACTCACCTGCAGCCGCCCTCACTGCAATGCAAGTCTGCCAGCCGTCGGCAGCAGTACGAGTACGAGTGATGCCAGCATGAGTGATGCCAGCAGTGGCAGCAGTGCCAGCAATAGCTCTTGCAGCAGTGCCAGCAGGGAAAGCAGAGCAGGGTTACCTAGGTGCCCATTCCATGTACACCATGCACTGCTGGCCAAGTGACGCTTGCCAATGCTCGCAGTTCTTCATTCCTCCTAACACCACAGCAGGAGCAGCTGCCACAGCAGGGCTGGGAAACGGTCAGGTGCTGTCGCGGATCAGGCAAAACACGGCCAAGGTGCAACAGGTGAGATAATGGTGTGAGAAAGGTGAGAGAAGGGTGAGAGAACCACTGTCCCTCTCACAACAGAACAAGGGGCAATTTGGAGCAGGCCGGCCTTGCTCTATGGCATGAAGAGTGCAAGGAGGAAAGCACTGACTGCAAGCAGGACCTCCCATCATCCCAGCGTAGAACACCTGCGTGAAGGCAGCCACCCTACCCCACCCCACCCTACCCTACCCCACCCTAACCCACCCCATCCTAACCTACCCCACCCTAACCCAACCCACCCTAACCTACCCCACCCTAACCCACCCCATCCTAACCTACCCCACCCTAACCCAACCCACCCTAACCTACCCCACCCTAACCCACCCCATCCTAACCTACCCCACCCTAACCCAACCCATCCTAACCTACCCCACCCTAACCCAACCCATCCTACCCTACCCCACCCTAACCCACCCCATCCTAACCTACCCCACCCTAACCCACCCCATCCTAACCTACCCCACCCTAACCCAACCCATCCTAACCTACCCCACCCTAACCCACCCCATCCTAACCTACCCCACCCTAACCCAACCCACCCTAACCTACCCCACCCTAACCCAACCCATCCTACCCTACCCTACCCCACCCTACCCTACCCCACCCTACCCCACCCTACCCTACCCCACCCTAACCCAACCCATCCTAACCTACCCCACCCTAACCTACCCTAACCTACCCCACCCTAACCCACCCCACCCTAACCTACCCCACCCTAACCCACCCCACCCTAATCTACCCCACCCTAACCCAACCCATCCTAACCAACCCCACACAGCCTGCTGCACCTCAGCCTGCCCTCCTGAACTCTACCCCACCACAAGCTGCCCTGCCCTACCAGCCATCCTTTACTATGCGCCCTGCCACTGCCGCCCCAACCGCTGTCCATGTTCCCTCCTCGTCTCCATGCTGCTTGCTCCATGCATGCCTGGTCTATGCCCGTCTCTACCAGGATCAGAAAGCCCTCACTGCAGCACGGCTGTCAACTTGTGGCACTGTATCAACTCCACTTCCCAGGTGCTGTCAGATCTCCGCGCCAGCCTGAGCCTGGCTGTCACCCAGACCCCGACTGAGTGGCAGCGCGTGACGCAACGCTTGAGGGACAGGTTTGTGGCATCAGGGCTGGGCAGCCAGGTCTTGGAGACTACGTCTGACGCGCTCGGCGACGCTTCAAACCTCCTGGCTGGGAGGTGCGTCGCAGCAATTCGCAGCCCTGAGCGTTGTGTAACCAAACAGGCAAGCGCACGAGCATGAGGCGAGCGCGGGCACAAGGGCAGGACGACCTCACGCTTAAAGGAAGCACAACCATTGGGTGTACATTTGCACGAGACGCTGCGCGGCGTGTTTGCGCTGGCATGCTTGCAGGAAGGCGACCCGGCAGCAGGCGCTTACTGACCTCTCCGCGGTGTTTCCCGACATGATGAAGTGGAAGGTGCGCGCTGGCCTGCACCGCTTTCACGTTTGTCGCCGCCATACCTGCAATGCGCGACACGCGCCGGTCTCTTGACGTGCTGCCGTACCGGTCCTTCGCGCCGCCTGTCGCAACACATTCTCTTGCACTTTTGTTGCCGCAGGTGGGGGAGGGCGTGCAACAAGTGTTCGACGCCGTACTGCAGCACGGTCTGTTTAGCACCTTGTATGCCAACAAAGCAGATGCAGCACCCGCCGCCGCAGCAGGTCTAGGGCTCTTCTCGCGTTCTCGACCATTGGGGCAGATGTTGTCCCGCGTAGTCCTGGGAGGCCGCGGTGCCGGATGGGCAGCACAGGGGCAGTCAGCCGCAGGTTTCGGCGACGCCGGGGTTGAAGCTCCGTCGGAAACTGACGACGAAGTTGCTGGCCGGGACATCTTCCAACGCATGGCCGGTTAGTGAACCTCGATGATTGCCCATAGTTGTCCTCGGTCGTGGCTGGAGGTCAAGTCTGTCACGGCACTGACCTGCTCGCAGCCGAAATGCACCGCATCCTTGTGGCAAGAGCGCTAGCTGAGGAGGACGCGATAACAGCACAAGCCACGTCGGCGGGGCCGACTACCGGTTCTAATTCGCAAGGGCGTCGCGTCCCAGCTGGGACTGCGCGGGCGACCCAAGGCTTTTCAGACGTGGATCCCCCAGCGGGGGATTGCAGCGAGCCCGGACAGGCGACCGCAGCTCTTGCCGCGGCTGTGTCGACAATTGGCCGCATGCCATCTTGGTTCAAAGCAGCAGCCAAGGCCGCAGTGGTGCCATCCAGTGCTGAAGTCGTGTGACTGCCTAGCAGGTCAGAAATTGACAAGCTCGTAGCACAACTTCAAACAAGCCACTGCATGCACCCGTTCCCTGCCATTTTGGCTATTCTGACTAGTGAACGTTACAGATGCGCTGGACGCCGAAGACAGCTTTAACATTCATGCCCCTGACCCTTCAATGGGGAAAGAGGCTGGTGATGGCGTGACACCATTGAACAGCAGCCCAGTGCTGAGATGTGCCCTGCCCAGCTCAAGCATGTTACTGACCTCCACTGCGCCTGCACAATGGATCGCTACAGAGCGCTGGCTGCTATTACCTGACCTGGCTGCTGTCACCTGACCTGGCTGCTGTTACCTGACCTGGCTGCTGTTACCTGACCTGGCTGCGCTCAATAGCCCCCCTGGTGGCTGCTGCTACCATAGCCACTGCAAAGACGTGTGCGAGCACATGGAAGTGAGGGGCTTCGGTCCTGCCGCTTCGCTGACAGCTCATAGGTGCGCTGCTGTGAGGACGATTGCAAAGCCACCGATTACAAGCAGTGGTAGGGATAACACCGCCATTCGCTGCGCCCCCTGCACTCACTTGCCTGGCAGTCAGCCCGACAAGGACCTAGCCCCTACAATACACATAAGATGGCAGACATGCAGCCAATGGGATGCACCAAAACCGAGCCAGGGAGAGAAAACAAGCTGTTTGGTCCAAGCATGCAGGCATGCAAGCCAAAAGGAACCTGCCAGCTGAGGTCTATGCAAGCACGATGTACAAGTAGCGCCAGCAGGAGCAAGGGAAACAATGCCATGCATCATGCAAGTCAATGGTGCAGAAGAGTTCAAGCAATGAACGTCGAGCATCCCTGGAGGCCAGCAGGAAGCCCCCGCCGGACTGGGCTGTCACAGGGCATGTCCCAGCCCGGTGCCAAGGGCTGCCTGCTCTAACCCCTGCAGGCTCCAAGATTAACTCAGTTGCCAGCGTTGTTGAACACGCCAAACTTGTGCTTTGCGACGCGCTCCCTGAACATGTGCGCCACATCATCGTTGTACTTTGTACCCCGGGCAGCAATGCCTGTCTGGTCCTCGTTCATGTAGCTGCTCAGGTTGGTCATCTCAGGGTCAACAGCCAGCGTGTGCACCTGCAGCAGCAGGCCAGGCGCAGCAGGGCTGAGGGGCAGGTGCCAGTGGCAAGGGGAGCCTGGGCGCCCCTAGGGGCTGCAGGGCTGCAGCAGTGGCTGGCATGCTACTCTAGCTCCATATGGAGGGCAGCGGGGCAGGGCCCTCACGGCTGCACCTAGCGACAGGCTGCGCAGCCTCAGCATGGCATTTCAGGCTGCAAGCGGTGTTGGCTGGCATGCCTGCGGCTGTGGGGAGCTGCTGGGTCTGGCTGCTCCCTGCCTGCCAGCTCACCACCAGGCCAGTCAGAGCGCAGCATGCATAAGCAATGGGGACGCTCAGGACCCAGGCCTGCAGGGACAGGGACAGCGGATTACTTGAACAACGTCCCGCCAACACCCGGAATCGTGCTGTGCTGGGCGACACGGCGAGGCCGCCGCTGCTGCTGCTGCTGCCGTGCAATGTGCGGCTCAGGTCAAGGCTGTGAGCGCTAGCAGCCCGCTGCCAGACAAGACAACCCGCGGCACTCACATCAAGAGGGAGCTTGAAGCCGACCATGGTGCAAGGGGTGATGCTGCGGGTGTGCTGCGAGGCGCGTCTCGACAGTCAAGGAGTCAATCAAGTCTCGAGGGTGCTGACCGATGCACTTGCTACGGGCTGCGCGGCTCGGCAAGGCTTAGAGCAGTGCGAGGTTTGCTTGTTAGGCAGTTAACGTTGTCGCAAGAGTGTGCTGCTGCGAGCGATGTGCCCAGTCTTATCCTGGGTTTCGGAATGAGTGGCTCCGACATCTCACTCGCCGAGACAGCGTCCGCTGCTTCTGAGTACTGAAGCTGACTTGCTGATGTAGTGGCTTCACTTTGTGGCACCCCTTTGCTTCGTGAGGGCGGTGCGGCCAGCAAGCTCAGCAGCAGGGATCTGCGCGGCATGCGACCCTGCAGGGCCTTGCAGCGCCCTGCACGCCGTCACGAGCATGGTGGATGCCGCTGGGTCGGCAGCAGGGTGTGTGGCCCTGACCAGCTGTGCAAGCATCTGCCGCTGGGCGGCTGTTTGTGGGCAGCGCTGAGCAGGCCTTCAACCGGTATTTGGTCAAAGGCAGAGGGCCACCCTGACTGCTGCATGTTCCACGCGCTATTAGTAGCTAGGGCTGGCATGCCATCATCCCCTACACAGGTTGTATAAGCAACAGGCATTGCTGAAAACTTGGCACCAAGCAGCAGAGCCCCCCACCCAGCCCATGTCAGCTGCAGCATCCCAAAGCTGATGAGCAAAGTAGGGTGTTGGCGAGCAGGGCAGGTTGGATGGCGCAGGCAAGTGCAGCAGTCTGGTTGCTTAGCTCTTCACCCAGCCCCCACCCCAGCCCCATGCTGCGGCCACTGCCCATGTCCTGGCGCCAGCCCTGCTAAGTGCCCCATGCCCATGCCTTTTGCACACAGAGGGCGAACAGATCAGCTCTTCAGCTAGCTGCTGCAGCCCCAGGCCTGCCTTAGCGCCTGCCTTGGCAAGACAGGGTATGTTGGCCAGACAAGCCAACAGTGGCCCAGCCCCAGCCCCAGCCCTAGCCCCAGTTCCCAGCCCCAGCCCTAGCCTCAAGCTCAGGCTCAGGTCTTCCGGTGGTTCTGTTTGCCGGCCAGGTGCTATAGCTGATGAAGGCAAGCAAAGCACATGTCCAGTGTACAGCCAAGGCCTGGCCCAGGCAGTTTTCACCTCACCATGTGTACTGTACTGGTGCCAGAGTAATGCCGGCTAAGAGAGCTGATAGGGGGAGGGCGCGCAGGGCCACCTTTTTTCATTTGAAACATTCTTGTGATATAAGCTTGTGGAGTTATTCATATCTTCGGCTTGGCACGGCTGTTTGCAGCTAATTAATAGAGAAACTCGGTATCACCTCTGCCACTTAGAATTATTTTTTTCCTCCAAGTGCGATGAATTGCAAATGCAACAAGGAAGCTAGCCAGCTAAAACCAAAGTACCATAGTGCCATCTTTTACGTGAGTGCACCGCCGTAAGAAACTCCTCTGGTGGATCGGGCATGTTGAAGGTGGGCAGTGCATGAGTTAGTAAAGGACCATCCCTACTAAAACAAACTAGGCAAGGAGAACGTATTCGTTTTTTTTTTCCTTCCCTGTTGCATCTCAGGGCACCTCACTGCCCGCACGACTCGAGGCCGCAGAAGGTGGCAGCTCCTAAAGTAGGTGCCTCCCCGCTGCACCATGTTAAAGGTGGGCAAGGATGCCTTATCACAAACAGCAGCGGGTGCACACGACCCGAGGTGGGCAGTGCCGCAAACAACACACCTACATGCAAGCTCACCCGCACTCCTGAAGTAAGTAATGGGTAAGTAATGGGTAAGTAATGGGTAAGTAATGTCTCTGCTGTCGACTCTTGCAGTCGAGCAGTGCCGCAGAAAAAGGCATTGGAATGAAAGTGCCTTCCTCCCACCAGCCTGAACTGCTGCAGCTGGCCTTCCATGGCAGCTCAGGAACAGCAGCAGCAGCAGCAGCAGCAGCATGGCAAGGGGGAGGGGCAGGGGCTACCCTTCACTGTCCACCCACACAACCTCCCCTGGCGCCTGGACCCCCCCGCCCTCCTTCCGCTGCTGCTTGTCGCCCTTGCCGCCCCTGCTGCTGCTGCCTGATCGCTTGCCGCCCTGGCGTCCACTTGGCAACACCTCCCCCTCACCCACCACCCCACTGGCACCAGCCTGCAGGGCGACATCCCCCTTCCCCTGATCTACCCCTCGCTGCTCCTGCTCCTGCTCCTGCTGCTGCTGCTGCTGCTGCTGTTGTGCCACCCTTCCCTCCACAGCGCCTCCCTCCTCCATGTCAGGCCGGAAGTGCATGCAGAACTTGCCCTCCATGCATGGCTCAGGGTCGCCTGGCTGCCACAGGGCCTGGCCCTGGCTGCTGGGCTTGAGGTACACGTTGGTGGCGTAGGCGGTAGCGCCAAACTCCAGCTCCAACACCTCCCAGCGCAACAGCATGGCCTCCACCACCTGGACCAGGGAGGAGGGAAGCAGGAGGGAGTGAGGGGGGAGTGAGGGAGGAGGGAAGCAGGAGGGAGTGAGGGGGGAGTGAGGGGGAAGTGAGGGAGGAGTGATAGTCTAGTAAGTTATAGCCGGAGGGTAGTCTCTAGTAGGTACAATGGATAATAGATAATGGATAATAAAAGAGATGGATAATGCATATTGGAGGGCACTGGAGGAAAGCGAGTCAGGCAGAGGGCAGGGAGCAGCAAGAGAGGGGCACAGCCTGCGTCTCATCTGTGGGCCATGGGCCCTGCCCTGACCCCTCCCGGCCCTGCTGCCAGGCCTACTGCCACCAAGTGCAGCAGCTTCAGGGATTGAGACAAGGTCTCCAGGTTGGAGGAGTTGTGTAAGCTCAGAGCCGTTGGAGGTGGAGAAGGCGGCAGGGTGGTGCTGCAGGGAGTGTCTCGGACAGGAGCGAGGGGGGAGTGACGGGGGAGTGAGGGAGGGCAGAAGACGACAGCCTGGCCAGCGGGGGGGTAGGGAGTGGGGGGCAGGCAGCCAGGGGTGACCCCTGGCCCCTACCCTTACATATAAAACCTGATTAGTGTGAGGTACAATTTGAAAACCCAAAGATAAAAAAGCGGACACCACCAGGACCAAGGAGGAGGGAGGGAGAAGGGAGTGAAGGGGAAGTGAGGGGGGAGTGAGGGTGTTCTCTGGACCCCTGGCTGCCTCACTCTCATGGGGGTGTGACAGACTTGCATGCAAAGTCATGACCCTTTGACCCTGCATGCAGCCTCCATGCATTTGGGCGCATGGTTTCCGGTCAACATGCACAAGATGAGCTAGCTGCCCTGCCCCCCCCTACCTCCTCCCCCACCTGCCTGCCTGCCTACCCTGTAGGCGCCCCCTCCCCCCTGCACCTGCTCCTGCTGCTCCCTGGAGAGCCTCTTGGCAGCCGCCTTGTCCGCCTTCCGCCACCCCGCCATCAGCTGCACCAGGGTGACCTTCTTGCTGCCACCGGTCCGCAGCTGGTGCAGGGCCTTCAGGGCGCTCAGCACCTCACCACCCACATCCTGCAAGACCAGGGCCGGCTGCAGCAGCCGCCCGCCCCCCGCCCCACCTCCCCCCTGCTGGCCCCCAGGACAGCTGCCACCCACCCCTGCCTCCCTTCCCCCATCTGCTTCTGCTTCTGTTCCTGCTGCTGCTGCTGCTGCTGCTGCTGTTCCTCGCCCCTCTGCTGCTGCTGCTGTGCGGCTGCAGGGTGCTGCAGGCTGGCGGCTGCAGCAGTCGCACATTGCGGGGCAGGGGGCCGGGGACTCTGCAAAGTGAGCCTGGAGGGCAGCCCGGCGGCAGCCAGTCAGGGAGGAGGCATAGCGGGCCATGGCTGACAGGTGCGACCACCTGGACGCAGCAGAGGTACAGCGCTGGGGCGGGGCGGGGCGGGGCGGGGCGGGGCGGGGCGGGGCGGGGCGGGGCGGGGCGGGGCGGGGCGGGGCGGGGCGGGGCGGGGCGGGGCGAGGCGGGGCGGGGCGGGGCGGGGCGGGGCGGGGCGGGGCGGGGCGGGGCGAGGCGGGGCGGGGCCCTCACCAGTTTGGTTCATAACACACTATAGCGGCTTGGCGCAGCGCGTCACTGAAGCGGTAGAACAGCAAGCAGCGCGCGAACAGGCCATCACGGCCAGCTCGTCCTGACTCCTGCACCGGTTGTAAAAGCAGGGCAAGCAGGGATTGAGGCAATGGGATAGTTACGGGTACCGGCTGCTGCTACAGGGGCAGGGGGCATGAGGCAGGTGGCAGGGACAAGGGCAGGGGGCTGGGGCTGGGGCTGGGGGCGGGTGGAGGCAGGGGGGCGGGTGCATGGGTGGCAAACATGCAAAGCAGTGGGATGCAGCCAGCAGCAGCAGCAGCAGCAAGGGCAGCAGCAGCAGGCAGGGCAGGGCAGGCACCACCGCAGCCCACTGACCTGGTAGTAGTTCTCGACTGACTTGCTGAGGGAAGCATGCACCACAAAGCGGACATCAGGCTTGTTGATGCCTGCAGCCAAGCCAAGTACAGTTGCCTGCGTGAGAGGGAGGTGTGCCGGGTCCCTGGTGGATGTTGGAGGGGTCTGCTTCTCTCTTCAATGGGGCAGCCAGCTGCCAAACCTCATGTCAAGCTGTGCGTTAGGGTCAGGATTAGAGCTAGGGTCAGGATTAGAGTTAAGGTCATATCCATTCAAAGGGTCATCAGTAGCAGAGGGCTAAGCAGTGAAAACATGCGAGAGTGTGCGGTTTCCTGATGCTGCAACCCTTTCCTCTGGCGGCCCTTGTGCTTGCACACTCGAACACAATCGCCACACTTGGCAGCACTCTGGGTCATACCCCGGCTGTTCAGGCTGGTGAGGGCAGCAGTGGCACAGGGGGAAGTACCAGGAGTGCACGGTACAGGGTCAGGCAGGCCAAGGCAGGCCAAGTCAAGGCAGGCCAAGGCAGGCCAAGTCAAGGCAGGCCAAGGCAGGCCCAGTCAGGGCAGGCCCAGTCAGGGCAGGCCAAGGAAGGTTGCACCAGGTTAGGTCTGACTCACCCATGCCAAAGGCGACTGTAGCTACTATGACCTGAGCTCGACCAGCAGCCCAGGCCTGGTGTGCTGCCTGACGTGCGCTGGGCTCCATGTCTGCACCACCACCACCACCACTACCGTAAGCAGCAGCAGGAGCAGCAGCAGCGGCAGCGGCAGCGGCAGCGGCAGCGGCAGCGGCAGCGGCAGCAGCAGCGGCAGCGGCAGCGGCAGCGGCAGCAGCAGCAGCAGCAGTAGCAGCAAAAGTAGCAGCAGCAGCAGGAGAATGAGATCTGACACAGCATGACAAATGCTACGGCAGGGCCAGCTGGCACCATTGGGGGAGCTGGTAGATAATCCAATGACAGAAGTGGCATAGCGCTGCCCTGGTTGGGGCAAGGTCCCTGGTCCAATGGCTGCCCCTGCTCCTGACCTGACCTGGGGTCGTGCTAGAGGTGGAGGCAGGGCCAAGGGCAGGGCCAAAAGGCAAGGGCAAGGGCAAGGGCAAGGGCAAGGGCAAGGGCAAGGGCAAGGGCAAGGGCAAGGGCAAGGGCAAGGGCAAGGGCAAGGGCAAGGGCAAGGGCAAGGGCAAGGGCAAGGGCAAGGGCAAGGGCAAGGGCAAGGGCATGGGCAAGGGCAAGGGCAAGGGCAAGGGCAAGGGCAAGGGCAAGGGCAAGGGCAAGGGCAAGGGCAAGGGCAAGGGCAAGGGCAAGGGCAAGGGCAAGGGCAAGGGCAAGGGCAAGGGCAAGGGCAAGGGCAAGGGCAAGGGCAAGGGCAAGGGCAAGGGCAAGGGCAAGGGCAAGGGCAAGGGCAAGGGCAAGGGCAAGGGCAAGGGCAAGGGCAAGGGCAAGGGCAAGGGCAAGGGCAAGGGCAAGGGCAAGGGCAAGGGCAAGGGCAAGGGCAAGGGCAAGGGCAAGGGCAAGGGCAAGGGCAAGGGCAAGGGCAAGGGCAAGGGCAAGGGCAAGGGCAAGGGCAAGGGCAAGGGCAAGGGCAAGGGCAAGGGCATGGGCAAGGGCAAGGGCAAGGGCAAGGGCAAGGGCAAGGGCAAGGGCAAGGGCAAGGGCAAGGGCAAGGGCAAGGGCAAGGGCAAGGGCAAGGGCAAGGGCAAGGGCAAGGGCAAGGGCAAGGGCAAGGGCAAGGGCAAGGGCAGGCGCTGACCTGCATGGTAGTGTACAGAGCACACCCCGGCCGCCTGCAGCTCTCCAGCTAGTGTCTCACAGTCCTTACTGTGCAGCAAGTCATGCCACTACCACCATTGGCAGGCTGAGTGGCTCTTGCCATCAAGCAGCAGCAGCAGCAGCACTGCTGGGGGTGGGGTGGGGTGGGGTGGGGTGGGGTGGGGTGGGGTGGGGTGGGGTGGGGTGGGGTGGGGTGGGGTGGGGTGGGGTGGGGTGGGGTGGGGTGGGGTGGGGTGGGGTGGGGTGGGGTGGGGTGGGGTGGGGTGGGGTGGGGTGGGGTGGGGTGGGGTGGGGTGGGGTGGGGTGGGGTGGGGTGGGGTGGGGTGGGGTGGGGTGGGGTGGGGTGGGGTGGGGTGGGGTGGGGTGGGGTGGGGTGGGGTGGGGTGGGGTGGGGTGGGGTGGGGTGGGGTGGGGTGGGGTGGGGTGGGGTGGGGTGGGGTGGGGTGGGGTGGGGTGGGGTGGGGTGGGGTGGGGTGGGGTGGGGTGGGGTGGGGTGGGGTGGGGTGGGGTGGGGTGGGGTGGGGTGGGGTGGGGTGGGGTGGGGTGGGGTGGGGTGGGGTGGGGTGGGGTGGGGTGGGGTGGGGTGGGGTGGGGTGGGGTGGGGTGGGGTGGGGTGGGGTGGGGTGGGGTGGGGTGGGGTGGGGTGGGGTGGGGTGGGGTGGGGTGGGGTGGGGTGGGGTGGGGTGGGGTGGGGTGGGGTGGGGTGGGGTGGGGTGGGGTGGGGTGGGGTGGGGTGGGGTGGGGTGGGGTGGGGTGGGGTGGGGTGGGGTGGGGTGGGGTGGGGTGGGGTGGGGTGGGGTGGGGTGGGGTGGGGTGGGGTGGGGTGGGGTGGGGTGGGGTGGGGTGGGGTGGGGTGGGGTGGGGTGGGGTGGGGTGGGGTGGGGTGGGGTGGGGTGGGGTGGGGTGGGGTGGGGTGGGGTGGGGTGGGGTGGGGTGGGGTGGGGTGGGGTGGGGTGGGGTGGGGTGGGGTGGGGTGGGGTGGGGTGGGGTGGGGTGGGGTGGGGTGGGGTGGGGTGGGGTGGGGTGGGGTGGGGTGGGGTGGGGTGGGGTGGGGTGGGGTGGGGTGCACCAGGGCCCACCGGGTCAGAGCGTACACGATGCCTGACTCTCCTTCAGGGTACTGGCCCTGAATCCAGGCTGCCAGGGCCGCTGTTGCATCTGAGGCCAGGGCTGGCTTAGGTGCTACCTAGCAGCCAGGCAGCAGCCAGCAGGATGCCAGGGCAGCAGCAGGGGAGCAGGGTGGGTGCAGCAGGTGCAGCAGAAGGGCAGAATGCAGGGGAGGACAGGGAGAATGCAGAATGCAGGGGAGGGGGGCCCAGTCTGTGTGTTTACCTCATAGCAGAGGTGCAGCCATAGCAGAGGTGCAGCCATAGCAGAGGTGCAGAATGCAGGGGAGGACAGGGGAGGGGGGAGGGGTGCCAGTCTGCTTATATACCTCATACCTCATAGAAGAGGTTGGGCCTGTTGATGCTTGCGCTGAACAGCTCAGCAGCGGGAGTGTTCAGGATGGCTGCCACATCCCGCCGCACCTGCCACACCATCAGTCACCACAGTTCATCCCTCCAGCAGCAACAGCAGCAGTAGTGGCGGCAGCAGCAGCAGCAGCAGCAGCAGCTAGACACCAGCTGCTACGACATCTCAGCCATGACATAACTCAGAGTCTGAGTCTCAGACACAGCAACAGCAGAAGCGATGGCTGCAGTGCACTCAGCAGCAGCACTGGCTGGGACAGCCACCACACAGCCGCTTGACAGCTGCACTGCCTCTATTGCATCGGCTGCCCTGGCGTCTGTTCCATTTGAGGCCAGGGCAGGTTTGGGTGCCACCTAGCAGACAGCCACCAGACAGCAGTACTGCAGGGCAGCAGCAGGGCAGCAGCAGCAGCAGCAACAACAGCACTGGCTGAGGCAGCCGCAGCACAGCTCTGCCTGACTGCATGTTGAGGTGTTGCCTATGGAGCAGTCTCCTCCTCTTGCCATTGGGCCCTTGGCCCTGCCCAATGACCTCAGCGCTGCTGCCACTACTGCGCCCTGCCTAGCTCCTGCATGGCGTTCCTGACTGCCCTGGTGTTGGTCAGCTGTTGGAATGCCATATGTGGCAGCACGTCAGCATGCCAGGCGTGTCATCACCTCCATGGCTATGTCCAAACTCTGCCCCTGCTACAGCTGCCCCTGCTGCCCCTGCTACAGCTGCCCCTGCTGCCCCTGCTACAGCTGCCCCTGCTGCCCCTGCTACAGCTGCGCCTGCTGCCCCTGCAGCAGCTGCCCTGCTGCCCCTGCTACAGCTGCCCCTGTTGCTGCTGTCAGTGTTCAAGAGGCTGGCCACTACCTGGTGTGTGGCGGTGGCTGTGAGGGCCATGATTGGGGTGCGGGGGAACAGCGTGCGCAGAACACCCAACCTGCAGCCAGGGCCAGCAGCCGGCAGGGGAGCGCGGCGGGAGGGGCAGGAAGCTGCATGGGTAGAGGGGTGGGGTTTGAGACGGCACGGGGAGGGGAGTGAGGTTAAGGCTGGGTGGGCAGGGGGGTGGGGGGAGGCTGCCTCCACCCGCACTTGACCTTGAGAATGGGGGAGGGGCTTGACCTAGGTAGAGCTCCCTCATGGGGTGTGGCAGGCCCCTCACACCTCATCTCACACTCCCACCAAGCACGGCTCACCCCAAACTTCTCTCCTAAGCCTCGCATGGCCTGCATCCTAAAAGAGACAGAGAACGGTTTGCTGCTTCCTGCTTTGAGGGTCAAGTCAAGATCCCTTGACATTACGGAGGTAGGAAGGAAAGGATTTCCTCTTAGGGCTATGTGTTTTTTATATTTATTTGTTGTTTCTTCAGGGAGAGTGACTGCGTCACACTACCCTAATGGCCCGTCCCGTCCCATCACCTCCCCAAAGCCCACACAGTGCCGGCAAACGACTGAGTTGCGCCTTTCTCCATGCGCATGGTTTGCATGAGGAGTAGGGAAGGAGGGGAGCAAGCAGGCGGGGAGGCAAGGGGTGTGGTGGGGTGTGATGGGGAGGACAAGAGCGTCTGCTGCTCACTTTTTGTAGTCTGGTCGGAAGTCGTTGCCCCACTGGCTGGCGCAGTGTGCCTCGTCCACAGCTACGCGTGCTAGACAGCCAGCCTGGTGGGCAGGGGCAGGGGCAGGGGCAGGGGCAGGGGCAGGGGCAGGGGCAGGGGCAGGGGCAGGGGCAGGGGCAGGGGCAGGGGCAGGGGCAGGGGCAGGGGCAGGGGCAGGGGCAGGGGCAGGGGCAGGGGCAGGGGCAGGGGCAGGGGCAGGGGCAGGGGCAGGGGCAGGGGCAGGGGCAGGGGCAGGGGCAGGGGCAGGGGCAGGGGCAGGGGCAGGGGCAGGGGCAGGGGCAGGGGCAGGGGCAGGGGCAGGGGCAGGGGCAGGGGCAGGGGTAGGGGTAGGGGCAGGGGCAGGGGCAGGGGCAGGGGCAGGGGCAGGGGCAGGGGCAGGGGCAGGGGCAGGGGCAGGGGCAGGGGCAGGGGCAGGGGCAGGGGCAGGGGCAGGGGCAGGGGCAGGGGCAGGGGCAGGGGCAGGGGCAGGGGTGAGGGTTGGGAGGGAGAGGAATGGCCCAGCTAAACAGGGGAAGGAGATGAGGTTGGGGGAGGGATGAGTGCAGGTGTGCAAGCCGCTGTGTAGGTGTAATGAATACTTAATACATAATAACATAATATAACAATCATTATACAATAATACAATATAATATCCTTGTGCATTCCAGATATTCCTTTGTTACAGCAGGTCCAGCTCACCTCGTACAGCTTCTCTAGCTTGCTGACCAGGCGCTTGGAGGCCACCACCCTCTCAGGCGTGACGTATAGAAGGCGTAGCCCCGCCTCAGCCCCTGCACCCGCGGCCACCACACTGACCCTGACGGAGTGTGGTGGTGGTGATGGTGCCAATGCATCTCCCGGCCAGACAGGCAGGCAGCCTGACCCTGACCCTGACCCTGACCCTGACCCTGACCCTGACCCTGACCCTGACCCTGACCCTGACCCTGACCCTGACCCTGACCCTGACCCTGACCCTGACCCTGACCCTGACCCTGACCCTGACCCTGACCCTGACCCTGACCCTGACCCTGACCCTGACCCTGACCCTGACCCTGACCCTGACCCTGACCCTGACCCTGACCCTGACCCTGACCCTGACCCTGACCCTGTGTAGTGGTGTTGGTGCCAATGATGCATCTTATGTAGGGTTGGCCAGAACCGTAGCGGAGTATATACGTAGGTACGTATATACAGTATATATGTAGCGTACCCCGACCAACGTGTATCCGTAGGCAGCCGTAGGTACGTCGGTTGACCGTACAATACCGTAGGTTTGACCGTAGTTTTCACGCTTACACCGTACACGCGACGGCAAAACCGCGAGATTGCAAAGGACGCAGGACGCACATGTCACCGTAAGTGCGGGTCACATATAAGTCGCTGCGATACCCGATGGCAATCATTGCGATAGATGATGCATACGAGGGCCCAGGCAGCCCAGCCAGCCCAGCCCAGCCTAGCCCAGCCAGCCAGCCCAACCAGACCAGACCAGACCAGACCAGACCAGACCAGACCAGACCAGACCAGACCAGACCAGACCAGACCAGACCAGACCAGACCAGACCAGACCAGACCAGACCAGACCAGACCAGACCAGACCAGACCAGACCAGACCAGACCAGACCAGACCAGACCAGACCAGACCAGACCAGACCAGACCAGACCAGACCAGACCAGACCAGACCAGACCAGACCAGACCAGACCAGACCAGACCAGACCAGACCAGACCAGACCAGACCAGACCAGACCAGACCAGACCAGACCAGACCAGACCAGACCAGACCAGACCAGACCAGACCAGACCAGACCAGACCAGACCAGACCAGACCAGACCAGACCAGACCAGACCAGACCAGACCAGACCAGACCAGACCAGACCAGACCAGACCAGACCAGACCAGACCAGACCAGACCAGACCAGACCAGACCAGACCAGACCAGACCAGACCAGACCAGACCAGACCAGACCAGACCAGACCAGACCAGACCAGACCAGACCAGACCAGACCAGACCAGACCAGACCAGACCAGACCAGACCAGACCAGACCAGACCAGACCAGACCAGTCCGCCCAGCAACCCCTTCCGTCCCGTACCAGATCTCCAAGACCCGCAACCGCCTAGCTCCGGGGGAACAGCAATGCAGGAATGCAGGAAGGGGTAATTTTGTAGTGAAAGCTGGCACGAGGGGATTAGACCATGCACACATGGTTGGCAGAGTAGGAGCACATGGCCACACATGCATGGCACACATGGTTGGCCGAGTAAGAGCATATGAAATACTGACTACACAACTGCACACATAGCTGCCACAAGAGGGGGTTGGGCACATGCTTGGCACGCAGAGTAGGAGCACATGGCTAACGGCATGCATGGCTGGCTGGCATATAGATGTGTCACGACACTGCTATTGGTTGAGATTCTGAACATGCTTACCCCTAGCGGGCGTTTCTACAGTTGTTGTGCACCAAAGTGCATACTCACTTTCGCAAAATGATGACCCTGCCCCTACGGTCGACCCTACGGAATTACGAATACAGTAAATACGTATGTATATACCGTCGTTCTAGCCGCCACATACGGATCTGGCCAACCCTAATCTTATGGCCAGGCAGGGGTAAGGCAGGCAGGGGTGAGGCAGACAGGGATGTGGCAGGCAGGGGTGAGGCAGGCAGGTGGTGGTGAGGCAGGCACCTGCTGCCCTCTTGACATGCTCCGGGGTCAGGCGAGCAAACACCGCGTTGGTTTCCTCCTTGCTGCTGAGGCTGGTGAGGCAAGCGGCAGGGATGAGCAGCGCATGCAGCTGGGACACCTGCAGGCATGGGGGTGTAGGCGGGGGGTTGAATTAGGTATGTGGCTGGGCAATACCACTCGCACAAAAGATCGCACTGTACGTGCCACCTAAGGGAATTTCACTTTTTGATGGGAGGCTTCAGTATCTCATTGGCAAGCCAACGCACTTGAAAGAAAAAGACGGCGGCAATGCCCTGGTGCTAGTGGTGATGGACCCACAGCAGTGGCGTGAGACAGTGCAGCAGCGTGGTTTCGCTAGGACACGCCTCACTGCTTATCTCCTTGCTGACAAGTTGCGAGTGTGGCAGCACAGGTGTCGGGTCTAGAATTTGACAGAGCCATCTTCAGAGACATCAACCTGTGCGAGCACCAAGTCATCAGGGCTGCTGTCAAGGATGGGCTGCCCCATGTGAACTACAGCATCGACCAGCGCCTACCGATGCCATTCACCACACCCAACGCTGATGGCAGCCTCCCTGACACAGTATCCATGTCAGCCTGCAAGTCCGCCTGGGCCAGTATCTAGGCGCGGATGCGCATAGCAGCCCAGGAGGGGGAGGCTGGAGCAACAACCAAGCGCAAGCTGAGGCAGTGGGCGACAGCACTACAAGCAGCTCGCCAATACCTTAACAGCTTGCAGTAGTTTGCTTCCAACCTATCCCAGATCACGTTGCGTGGTGGTACAGTGCTGGAGAATGATGCCAAGTATGGCCGGGACGTGGACGGTACTAACTTGCCACGAGTGGATGTCACGAGATAAGTAGCAGCGCAGGCGCTCCATGTGGACGTAGAACCACCGCCACGCGACAAGAAGCGTAAGCCCCGTCAACATAGGGCACCCCCTCCATCCGCAGCAAGTGCTCTTCTCCACCACCCAACCCACCCACACCAGCAGCAGCCTCCCTCATCCATTTCAGGCCCCCCTCGACTCAGCGCCTGCTGCACCATTAGCAGCAATGCCTCCAGCGTTTACTTGGGGGCATGATGGCCTAGTGCTGGTCATAGCATTGGAGCTGACACGCGTCCTGGTCATCCCAAACAGCCACCGCAAGGTTTGCTTGTGGATGATCGCAACATGAGCAGGATCACTTAGGCTCAGTTCAAGGCGAAGATGGAGAAGACCCCGAGATGGAGAAGATGCACGTGTACCGGGGAACCCTGCAGCCAGTCGAGGTGCTAGGTACGCGTGGATACACGATCCATGCGGGAGATGGTGGGCTGGCGGACTCTGCCTCCACCAGAGTGCATTTCTGCGGCAGCCGGGGTTACGTCAGTGACGTCACATGCTTTGTGGCGTCATTGCACAACCAACTCCTGTACAAGTGCCAACCCACTAGCCCACCGCAACATCGCGACGAGCAGCACCGGCATTGGCCTGAGGGTTTGGGAGAGCAAGAAGGCGGCATCTGTGCCACCTCAAAGCCTTATGTGCCTCCTGCACATGAGCCTGTAGACGTATCGTGGGAGGAAAATGGGGCCGTGAATGAGGAGAAGGTGTGTCCAAACATTCAATTTTTCTCCTAATCCTTTGTGCAAATGACAGGCAGGCAGGGGGTCAGGCAGGGGCAGGCAGGGGCGGCTGTTGCCAGCACATCACCTTAGGGCACCTAATAATCTACTCTGGTAGGTTGGATATGCAAGGTGGCTGCATGGCCGTAAGGTGGCAAGGTGGCCGCAAGGTGGCTGGAAGGCGCTAGGCATCAAACTCCCCCTAATCATGCCTGCCGGCTAGGGCCAGTATTTATATCTTCCACCCTATGATGTGCACTTTGCGTTAGATAGCCCCAGATAGGCCCAGCCCCTATCCCTGCCCCTGCCCCTACCCCTGCCCTTGCCCCTGCCCCTGCCCCTGCCCCTGCCCCTGCCCCTGCCCCTGCCCCTGCCCCTGCCCCTGCCCCTGCCCCTGCCCCTGCCCCTGCCCCTGCCCCTGCCCCTGCCCCTGCCCCTGCCCCTGCCCCTGCCCCTGCCCCTGCCCCTGCCCCTACCATTGCCCCTGCCCCTGCCCCTGCCCCTGCCCCTGCCCCTGCCCCTGCCCCTGCCCCTGCCCCTGCCCCTGCCCCTGCCCCTGCCCCTGCCCCTGCCCCTGCCCCTGCCCCTGCCCCTGCCCCTGCCCCTGCCCCTCCCACTCACTTGGTCTTGGATCAGGGACAGCAGCGGGCTGATGACCACAGTGAGCCCAGGGTTGGGCTGCCAGCCGCCCCCCGCCGCATGACTGCTGCCCCCCCTCCCCTCCCCGCCTTCACCCGCCTGCCCAGGCCTGCCCTGGCCTGCCCCCGGCTGCTGGGGGCAGCTCATGCCTAGCAGAGCGGGCAGCTGGTAGCACAGGCTCTTGCCGCCCCCACTGGGCAGCAGCACCATGACGTCCCTGCCCTGCATGCTGGCGTTAACCACCTCACGCTGCAGCGGCCTGACGGGGGGGAGGGCACGTGGAGGCAGGCGGGGAGGGGCTGGGGGTGGGAGGGGCAGGGGGAGGGGCGAGGGGGAGGGGTGGAGGAGCAGGGGGGCGGGGTGGCAGGCGGGTGGCAGGCAGGAGGGGCTTGCGGACGGTGAGTGGTAGGCAGGGCCAGGGGGGTGGAGGGGCTGATGGGCACGGGTAGGGGCGAGGGGTGGAGGGGCAAAGGTCTGGGGTGGAGGGGCAATGGCAAGGGCTGTAGGGTGTGTTAAGGGAGAGGCAGGGGTTCTAGGGGGGGGGGGTGTTCATTCTGCCTGGTCACCTGAAGCTGGGGGCGGAGGGGTGGAGGGGGAGGGTCAGGGGCGAGGGGGAGGGGTGGAGGGGGAGGGATGGAGGGGGAGGGGTCAGGGACGAGGGGTAGGTGTGGAGGAGCAAGGGGTAGGGGTGGAGGGGCAAGGGGTAGGTGTGGAGGGGCAAGGGGTAGGGGTGGAGGAGCAAGGGGTAGGTGTGGAGGAGCAAGGGGTAGGTGTGGAGGGGCAAGGGGTAGGTGTGGAGGGGCAAGGGGTAGGGGTGGAGGGGCAAGGGGTAGGGGTGGAGGGGCAAGGGGTAGGGGTGGAGGGGCAAGGGGTAGGGGTGGAGGAGCGAGGGGTAGGGGTGGAGGGGCAAGGGGGGTGTCCACCTGAAGCCCGGCAGCCCAAAGGTGTCCTGCAGCAGCTGCAGCGCTGCCGAGTCCCAGGGGAAGGCTGCGGATGACCAGGCCATGCGGGGGGTGTGCTGCTCAGCCTGTCAGGGGGTGGGCAGGGTTACATGGAGGGTCATGGGGGGGTGGGCGCCTACAGGGGAGACCCCACACAGGGGCTGACGTCACAAGGGGGTGAAGCCAGAGGGGGGTGGGGGGCAGGCGGGGGGGCCTACAGGGGGTGGGGTCACAGGGGGTTGATGAAGGCGGCTGGTGTGCTGCACATGCTGAGCTGAAGGGTTATGGGGTCGTTGGGAATTGAACTCGGGGTGGCGGTGTGGCCTGCTGCCACTTGCTTGGTGTGGTTTGGGATTGGTGAATGGTGTGAGGTGCAGTGCATGCTGGAGCACCTGGGCGCCTTGCACCTAGTAGGCGGTTGACCCGCAGCAGGGCCCTGGCCCTGACGCTGACCTGGAGGCGGCGGGCCAGGTCAGCCTTCTCCTGCTGCAGCACCTGCTGCCGCTCCAGCAGCTGCCTGATCTGGCGCTCTACCTGCGGCCAATGGCAACGTGGTAGGGTGGGGATACCTGGGGAGGGGCGGGGGGGTCACCCTGGAGGGAGGGGGGTGCCCGTGGTGGGGTGAAAACGGGGGGGATGGCGTGGGGGGAGGAACCAGGGGGGGTGGGGGGAACCCAGGTGGTGATGGTGGGGTGACCCAAGGGGGGGTGGGGGTGGGCACCTGGGGGTAATGACAACGACAATGAAGAAGTACATGAGCACACATCAGCGTGCCAGGGCTCAGGGCCCTCCCCTCCCTTTCCTTGCTGATCTTGTTTCTATGGACCCTCAGTGCGATTCAGCCCCTGCCTCCCACACTCCCAGCTCTGTGTATGGCCTTCATCACAGGGGAACACTGCCACAGCCTGAAAGCGACCATGGCTGCTCCTGCCCAATCACCCACATCATGCCCCCATCCTGCTGGCTGATCAAGCTCCACCGATCAAGACCAAGCTCCATCACCTTTTGCAACTCCAGCTCTTTATATTCTAGAGCTTGCTGCAGGGAGGACAGCCCAGCCTCATCTCCTTCTTCCTGCTCCTGTGACATGTCATCTTCAAGAGTCAAGTCAAAGTGGTGTGCCATCAGCGCTGCCTCCTGTGGCCAACGGCCGAGGTGTGCTATGTGCCGAGGACTCCGACAAGTTTGTGTGTCACACCAAAAATAGACCGGCACTTAGAGACGGCCGACGGGCAGCTCCATTAGCTCAACAGTCTATACAGACTCCGCTCTCTGCCCGCTTACCAGCGAAACATCACGAACTCAGAGCAAGCCATGGACTTGCCCCTTTAGCTCCACGGTCTATCCCCCTAGTGCAGGAGGCATCCAGGCAGGGCTCACTGGGCACGAGCACCAGGAGAACTTCCTGGCAGGGACTTACCCCACAGTCTGCGACGAGGATGGTGTCTGGAGTGCGGTTCTTCAGCCTGGCAATGAGTGACAGTCCAGATCGGCTGCACTGCCTCTATTGCATCTGATGCCAGGGCAGGTCTGGGTGACACCTAGCAGCCAGCCACCAGACAGCAGTACTGCAGGGCAGCCACAGGGGAGCAGCAGCAGCAACAGCAAGAGGAGCACTGGCTGTGGCAGCCGCAGCACAGCTCTGCCTGACTGCATGTTGAGGTGTTGCCTATGGACCAGTCTCCTCCTCTTGCCCTTGGGCCCTTGGCCCTGCCCCTTGACCTTGGCAACACTGCTGCTACTGCGGCTGCCTGGCTCCTGCCTGGCTATGACCCCCTGGTGACGGGAAGCTGGAGGGCGGCATGTGGGGCAGCATGTCAGGCGCGTCATTACCTCCATGCATATGTATAGGAATGCATAGGTATTTTACAGATACCCATCCCACACGGGTTCAACTTTCGTTACATTGCCATAGCAGCGGCTAAGATGGAAAACTAGCCTCGATCAGGCATGCATTCAAGGCATGCAACACGAGCAAGGAGTGATGCTATATGGGACGAGTTCATGTCGGATGAACCAAGGATGCATCATGCACTACCAACTGCTGCTGAAAGAATCCTAGTTTAATCACACTCTACCAGCTCAGCGAAGGCAATGGAACATTGAGGTGCATAAATAGTTCAGTAACAAAGGCCCATGTCATACCACTCCACACTGCCTGCTTAACTGGGGCACTTAAAGCCTTTCGGTGCCAGACTTGGGGTGCATGTACCTGCACAGATACCACAACAGCAGCAGCAGCACCTTGCCCTCTGCTCCCCTAGCTCCGCTTTACAGGCTTGCTTGCCCCTTGCATCATTGCCAGGGCATCAGGTGCCAGACCACATGCCAGCTGCTTCAGGGCAGCGCAGGGGCTGGACATCAGCCAGCCAGCAGTGGCTGTGGGAGGCCAGGCCATGGTACAGTGGTAGCGGACAGGGCAGGGGCCAGGGCAGCTGAGGCTAGCGTGGGGTGTTGGAACACGGTGCCAATGGCTGTGTTGGGATAGCCAACAGCAGTGACACTGCCACAAGCAGGGTGGCAACGCAGCAGCAGCAGTATCAGCAGGGGGTCCAGACGACAACAACCCTCACCTGCGTTCAGACTGATGTCCTTGTACTTGCACTTGGTGGCAAAGGCTTCAATCACTGAACACATCGACAGGCACAGCCCGGTGAACCGTTGGTAGCCATGCCCCATGCGGGGTTGCACATCGAGCCATGCCGCCAGGAGGCTGACCCACTGCCACAGCATTGTAACGGTGCACCCGGCCATGTGCTGCCAGGCAGTTGACACACTAGCAGGCAGAGCCTACGAGGTGCAGGCTGACCTCCAGTGAACTAGCCGCCATGCGCAAAGCAGTTTCTGGTCTGGGGGTATACATTGCCTTAGCCCGTGCGCGGGCCCCTATGTGGGCAGGGACACTCTACCCTGCGTCCAGTGTGCAGGGGGCATGAGCCTGCTCACGTTGCTTGGTGGTGACGTCATCCATCCCAGTCACGGTTTTGACCAGGTTCATCGTCGCCGAACTGCACGTGCAACCCTACAGGCAGTCACCCAGCAGTGTCCACCATGGCCTAGGTCACACCAGGTCATGTGCAACTGCCCGGGCACATGATGCCTTCTACTACTGAAGACGGGGACCACAGGCTGTTTAGCCTAGACACAAACATGTGGCCCAGCCGTGGCAGCGGCATGGGAGTGGAGCATTGGGGCATACCAGGCCCACATGCTGGTGGGGCGGGCCTTGCTGGGTAGTTATGTGACAGGGCAGTGGACTCACTTGTTTTTCCAGCCAGACTAGGCTGTCCCTAGACTGTTCCTAGGCTGTGACTAGGCTGTGACTAGACATACACACTGTCAGGCCGGCTGTCCCAATGGCCCTACTGTCACAGTGCAGCATGTGGGAGGACCCTGTCCACAACTTGAGCCAGCTCTGTGCCAGCCCTGCCCACAACTTGCCCACACTAATTCCCAGGCAGGTGTCGCCTCTGTGCACCGTTGACTGCACTCACTGTGGCAGTGAAGGAGCATGCAGCCTTGCAGCAGTCAGCACTGGGGTTGAACTCAGCCAGAGCCGGGGCGGCTTGCCCACTGTCGACTGCCTGTTTGGCAGGGATTCCCAAGGTGAAGGCGTCACTGGGCCTCTGCGACCAGAGCGTGCAGGCAAGTCAGGCAGGTCAGCCAGGACCTATAGCTATAGCTAGGTCGGTTTGTGAATGGGTAAAAGATGAACCACCGCCCTTACATCATTGGATAGCCAATGCCACAAAGTGAGCGTCGCAGCCAGCTTCCTTGCCCTCACCTTGCCCTGGGTCGACACCATGTTGGTAGCAAGTCAGGGAGGGGGGAGGGGGCAGGTCTTAAGGCACAGTGGCAACGTACCGGGGCAATTCCCAAGGTGGCCGACGCTTTAGCACGTTCAGAGGAGCAGGCGCTTCGCAGAGACATCCCGCCGCTCAGGCACTCAGTGGGCACTTGTGCTGCGGCGAGACCTGCGCGACATTAGCGGCCGCGTTGAGACACATCAGCAAAGGGGCGACAGGGGCGATGCGCGCTCCAGTGATGAAACCTGCCAACATGGGGCCGCTCGCGAAGAAGAAGAAGACCACGCCGGTAATTCACCGGCAAGCATTCAGGGAGGAACTACCACCTGGGGCGCGGCCTGCTCCCCATGAGAAGGGTTGTTCCAACAACACCCCACCATCGGGGCCGCTCGCTCCTATGGCAGCCGCGATACACCCAGCGCGATGCGAGTGCGGCCAATGCGTCGTGAACATACTGATGCCGTGCAGCTGCTTCCCGCTTCTGCTCCGCTGCGGAGCTAATGATAACAAACATCCGAGACCCCGCTCACCTACGGCCGCGACGAGGCAAACCAGAGCCAGGATGCTGATGGATAGTGACATCTTATACTCGGGAGCTTTAGACGCTTACTGGCGACGACGTGTGTAGGGTCAGGTGAGGAAGTGGAGCACAAAGGGTTTCCGGCGTCGCACATCAAACCATGGCACTTGTATTTCATGCCCTTTTTGCCGGGGGGCCCCTGTGCCGGGTGGCCCCTTCGCCGGGGGGCCCCTTTGCAGACTCCTGAGCCCTGATGATTGGTCGATAAGGTCATGTTGTGAATCATGTCCCGGTGCACATAAACCTGCCCTTGCCTCTGTTGCATCTGATGCCAGGGCAGGTTTGGGTGCCACCTAGCAGACAGCCAACAGACAGCAGTACTGCGGGGCAGCAGCAGGGGAGCAGCCACAACAGCAGCACTGGCTGTGGCAACCGCAGCACAGCTCTGCCTGACTGCATGTTGAGGTGTTGCCTATGGACCAGTCTTCTCCTCTTGCCCTTGGGCCCTTGGCCCTGCCCCTTGACCTTGGCACCACTGCCGCTACTGCGGCTGCCTGGCTCCTGCCTGGCTATGACCTCCTGGTGACGGGAAGCTGGAGGGCGGCATGTGGGGCAGCATGTCAGGCGCGTCATTACCTCCATGGCCGCGCCCAAGCTCTCCTGTTGATGCTGCATGAGCACCACTGCCCGAGTTACTGCTGATGATGCCCCCGCTGCCCCTGCCCCTCATCCAGCTCCAGCCCCTGTTCCCAGCCCCTGCCCCTGATACAGCTCCTGCCCCGGCTCCTGCCCCTGACAGCCTGTGTCACCAGTCCCTGAGCAACACCAAGGGAGCAAAGCAGCACCCATGGGGAGTACCCAGGGGGGGGCGGGAGCGGGGTACATGGGTTTCCATACTCATGAAGTCTAACTCTCATATGCATGCATGTGGCAAGGCTGGGCATGCAAGGCTGGGCAACGACAACAACAACAACAAGGAAGTACATGAGCCCACATCAGCGTTCCAGGGCTCAGGGCCCTCCCCTCTGTTTCCCTTCTGCTCCTAAACCTCTGGCCCACCAATGTGATTGGCCCCCTGCATCCCACACTCCCAGCTCTGTGTATGGCCTTCATCACCCACGTCAAGCCCACATTGCGCCGGATTTTACTGCCTCGTTGCAGTCAGGATCAAGCTCCGTCACCTTGTGCACCTCCAGCTCTACAGCTTGCTGCAGTGAGGACAGCCCAGCCTCATCTCATCCTCCTGCTCCTGTGACATGTCATCTTCGAGAGTCAAGTCAAAGTGGTGTGCCATTAGCGCTGCCTCCTGTGGCCAACGGCCGGGGCGTGCTATGTGCCGAGGACTCCGACAAGTTTGCGAGTCACACAAAAAACAGACCGGCACTTAGAGACGGTGGACGGGCAGCTACATTAGCACTGCGGTCTATATAGACTCCGTTCTCTGTCCGCTTACTAGCTAAACATGGCGAACTCAGAGCAAGCCGTGGACTTGTCTTCCCCGCACTTCAAAATGCCAGGGTAGGGAGCCGCAGCCGCAGCTGTGAGCTCTTAGCTCGTCTACCAGCTTCGTTGACCCTGCCGGCTCCTTACCCCGACAGGTACACCGGCTACAAGGCGAGCGTGGGCGAGACCTACCGCAAAGGTCCTGTCATGTCTCAGCTGGAGGTGCTGCAGCCTGGGCCTGACAGCTTCATTTTCACGCGGACCATAGCACCTCCTCGCCCCTACGCTACCGCGGACATCGTGGCCAGGCCACAACGGCAGCCAGACAACCTGTGGCCAAACCAGCAAACCACGGCGAGGCTGGAATCCGCCAAGCCCGCCGCGTCCTGCCCACGCCTGGGTGACCTGCGAACTGACGTGTTCCTGACGGGCAACCAGGTCGACTACAAGGTACGTACGCAGACTCAGGCAGAGGCGTGCCGATGCACACTGCATCGGAAAACACATAACAGCAGGTTGCATCTTTAATATCAGGTGGCTGGTATTCAGTGCTCGGCGTGCCTTCACAGCCTCCTGCCACTGCCACCACCAGCGCTGCCTGGCAACAAGCAGAGCTGTTGGGCAGCCAGGAGGAGCTGAGTGTGGCGACCTATTGTGCTCAAGTTAGAGGCATGTTCCTCAGGGGCATGAGATGGCTAGGTCACTGATGGCACTTAGTTCATTAGGTGTGCACCTTCTTGCACCTCCTGCACTTCAATGTCTATAATGCCACGCCGTGCCTGCCACCAGCACCCTGTCAGGCCTATTGCTCGCACCCCTGCTTGACATGCACCGTTGTTACACTTGTAAGGCTAGTCTCACTTGTCGTTGAGTCACACAGACATCCAAAAACTGTTGAAAACTGTGCACAGACTGCGGCACTGATGCAATAGACACCCTGCGCCATGTCACCTCCAGTCACCACACCATTATGTTTGTACTGCTCTCGTTATGCTAGTGCTCAGCAGTTGCAATGCGTTGCTGCTGCTGCTGCTGCTGCTGCTGCTGCACCGTGTTGCTGCTCCCGTGGCGGCTCATCATTTGGTGTCTCGCCTCATGCCTGCGCTGTCACCAGCTGCCTACTCGTGCAGACACACACTGCCATTGCTGCTGCTGCTGCTGCTGCTGCAGGCGCCGTTTGCTGCTTCAGCGCAACTGCGCAGCCCCAACCGCAATGAGGACCTGGCACAGACCACAGCCTCCATGACGGAGATCTATGCTAGTGCCTACAACCGAGTTGGCGAGTGAGTCCCGCACTGCAGAGGCGACAGCCCAGTACATTACATAGCTGCCTGTCACTGCCGCAACACACAAGGTACCTAGAAACTGTTCAGTTCTTCCTGGCATCAGCCGCACCACTATCAGCATCGTCATCATCATTATCCTTACAGGGCAATTGTCAGACATGGCGTTGCTGCAAACTCAGCAATTGTTATGTTATGTTTATGCCGGAGTCTATAGTGGCAGGTCTGTGCCGGTGGGGTGGGTGATGGCCAAGTAGTCATACTCAGGCGCTGGGTGACACCAGGCTGGGTTTTCTGGATGTGTGTTGCAGGGCGAGGCTGAGGAAGATCATCCAGACAATGAGAGAGCGGCTCACTGCCAAGATGGGTAACAACAACGACAACGCCTTCAGGTAGCTTGTCTTGGACACCTTTCGCCAGGCAGGAGCATGAGAATGTCTGGCAGCAGCAGTTGGAAGAATGTCACGGGCTGTCTCTCCCACCACTACCACCACCCTGCCTCCCAACCCCTGCAACGAACTCTTAGATAGCCAGCCCTCCCATCTGGCAATCACCTGTCCCTTGCAGCACTGCACCTTCACCACCACCCTGCTCCACAACAACCCTGCCAGCTCTGAGTTGCCTTGCCCTGTGTGAGGCACCACTCAGCTCGTCCCTGCAGGTTCCGCCGCCTGTTTCAAGCCTTTGACACCGCCAAGACCGGCAAAGTGCACTTTGAAGACTTTCGCAATATGTCTGAGCAGTTTGGCATGCAGCTGGACGACGATAGCCTGCTGGCCATGCTCCATGTAAGCCATCTCTGCTTGTAGGGTTCTAACCCTTGGGTGTAGGGTGCTAACCCTAACCCTAACCACAACCCTAACCACAACCCTAATCCTGTGCATGGCTACAACAAACCTTGGACCTGTAAGGAGCAACCACGTTCCACGTCACAAATCCCATGGAGCATGATAGCATCAATGTCACACAGGGGGTGGGTCTGGCCTACCTGCTGACCCTTGTCATAGGTGCACGATGATGGTGGTGTGATGATGGTGTGATGCTGATGTTCATGGCAGGTGTATGACCCAGAAGGAACTGGCTTCCTGGAGTACCACGACCTCGTCTGCCATCTCATGGACCCAGGTGGGCAGCACGACCAGGAGGCGGGGCTTATGGGCAGGGTGGGCTGGTGTAAGGCGGTAGGGCCAGGGGTATGGTGGGCAGGAGGTGGGGCAGCACCACCTACACCATCAGCAGCAGTAGCAGCACTGCTGCAAAGCGTAGAACACCATTACCTCCCTGCCACATCTCTTTGCGATGTCAGCAGCCTGTGTGAGGCCTCTCCACCACAGATTGCTGGGCACTGTACGTCAACGACATAGATGTGTCCGCGGTGAGGGCAGAGCAGGACGCCGTGGTCAGGCAGCTGCAGCAGCTGCAGACCAAGTTCGCCTCAGCTGCAGGCGCCCTGGGGCAGGTGCTGCAGGTCAGTGCCAGCCAGCCAACCGTGGCAATAGTGGCGGACAGGCATAGGTCATGCCTAGCTACCCTGCCTAGAGGCTCGTGCCTACCTGCCCTGCTACAGGCACAGTCAGGCTGCTGCCTAATTCAGAGCACGGCTTAGGTCAGGCCAAGGTGCAGCCCAGGTAGCAGCAGTGCAAGAAGCAGCAGGGTGGGATGGGGTTGTGAAGGACCTGATGGCAGCACCAGGGCGGAGGGAAAGGTGGCCAGCACCAGGGCGCACATAGGATGTCAGGACTGCAGCTGACCCCTGTCGCCCAAGAACACTGAAAAGGAAACCGCTAAGCCTCCAGCCTGGTATTTAAACATAGCCACTGCCCTGCCAGGAGTTCAGAACCCCCTCTCCTCTGCTGCCTTGCCTCAGGTCTTTGACCTACCTCCCCAGGTGGCCCAGCAGCTGCTACTTGCTTCTGTTATACCTTTGCTTCCCTCTGTCACACTGCTTGCCTCAGGCCTTTGACACCAAGGCCAGCGGCCTGCTGTCCGCCAGTGACATGGTGGCCGGCTGTGCCAGCGTGGGCATGGTGCTGCTGGACAAGGACCTGCAGCGCCTGGCGCAGTGCCGAGTGCTGGGCTGCCCAGAGGCCAGAGGCCAGCTGGTACGGCCGAAGAGGGAGCCCCTCCCCTCCCCTCAACACCCCTCACTCTGATACCCGCCCACCATTGACTACTCCACCATGTGCTGTTCATACACACCGCATCCTCGCACCATTGCCTAAACAAGCCCTTCACTTCTACCTCGACTAAGGGCACCTGACAGACCCCTGGCACGCCTGGTGCACAAACCTGGCCTACCCAGCTGTTAGGGCTGGTGGCCATGTCAGGTGGCTCCCAGCGTCAGCTGCCCAACCACCTGCCAACCCTGCCCACGAGGGGCACCTGTTAGTCCTGCCCTGCCAGATCCCTGAGGTGCTCTTAAGGTGATGGCCAGGGCTTGCATGTATCACATGGCTCACAATGTTACACACCGTATGCATGGGCACGCGAGCATGGGTATGCAGGGGTGTGGTGAGAGGGGTGGGATTATTGCAGCCACACTCCGCGCACCAGCAGCAGTGACTGCTGTCAACATATAGCTTAGCTGGCTGCTTGGCTGACACGTGTCTGGGGTTCCCATGCCCAGGTGGAGGCCACAGGCGGCGTGCGTTACCGCAACTTTGTGGTCATGCTGGGGGGAGGGCCCGAGTGCCTGGCATACCGGTGAGGCGGCAGGGCTTCTGCAGCTAGAACACTCGCATGCCATGCCCAGAGGTTTCCAGTGACTGCCTGTAGGCCTTTTCCGAGTCAGTGTACAAATGGGTGGCACAGAGCTGGCAGCTCTCAGCAGCATTCACAAATTGGCTGCTGCTGCATAATGCCCTTGCACTGGCGTAGCGAATCCTGCGGTACAGCTGATAACTGCCCTCCCTCCCCAGCATTACACCCTGCTACAACATTCAGTGACAATCGCATACATTCGGTGTGTTTGTGCATGCAGGCCAAAGACAAGTTCTTGACCAGATGACGACATTTTGACAGTTCGAGCTATACATCAAGATGTACATGGAGTCACCATGCATTTGCCTTCTCTGAGCTAGTGAGCCAGGCATCAGTGCTTGAGTGATGCAACGGGAAAACATAAGACGCTGTGTTCTGAACCTGCGATTGTACGCTTGTATATGCGTACCTGGTTTAACCCTGTAATGCTTAAGAACCACCAGGGGATGTGCGCAGTACAGGTGGTCATGAAATTTGAAATTGCGAAGACAGGTGGTGCCCTACCAGAGACCTGTCTAAAAGACATTGCGCGATGTACTGCCTGAAACTCATGAAATGCAGACACATGTTGCAGCATCTAAGCACACAGTGAGCAGCGACGAGGTAGTGCCGGTTTGCGACGAGATAGCAATGGCCGAGGGGCGGGTCATCAGCCCAGGGGCCCGTTTGTGCGCGACGCTGCTGCTCATTGGGGCCTGGTATGCCTCGAATATCTTGGTGCTGCTGGGCAACAAGTACTTGCTGTCCAACCACGGTTTTCATTACCCGGTGAGAGCATGCGGTTTGCTCTCTCTTACTGTGTATTATCTGATCCAGGCATATGGCAGGAGGTGATTTTGCTTCCCTGCTTGCAGGTTTTCCTAACCCTCAGCCACATGGTAGCATGTACAGCTTTAGGAGGTATCGTCGCACTCAGTGGCGCCATGCCGTTGAAGAAGATCAAGTCCCGCAACCAGTGCAGCAAGGTTGCCCTGTTAGCGTTCATCTTCTGCGCAACCATTGTGCTGGGCAACATGTCTATGAGGTACGTCCATGAGATGTGACAGAACCTCCCTCATCAGCCCACCAAGCCAGAAATAGGTCCCTTCACCAGGCATAAGATGGGACATCACCCAGCAAGCCTGCCAGCCAGCAGACATCTCCCCTGGCACTGCCTGCCTGAGGTGGGGCGATAGACAGATTTGACAGCATTGCCACAGCCTCGCCTCTCGTTCCACTGTCAGACATCATGCTCCCCGCCACAGGTATCTACCAGTATCGTTCACACAGGCCGTCGGGTCTACAACCCCCTTCTTCACAGCTGTGCTGGCATACATTTTCCAGGTACGTCAGCCACCTCTCCTCGCTGTTAGTCCCAGGATCGACCAGGGGGTCCCACAGGGATGCACTGTTGCCCGACCCCTTCCAGGGTAACTAGACATTTATAACTGGCCAGGTTTAGGTGGCCAGGATGAGAACCAGGGTTCAAGCACTATTGCCAACCCCCTTTTGGGGCAACTAACCATTATGGGCATGTACAGACATTCATAAACTTCATAGACATTTATAGACATGTATAGACTTCATAGACATGTTAGACATTTGTAGACATGCCCTACCAGTACCTTGGCCCTCAACCTTGAGCCTTCATTGCAGTCGAACACTGAGCGTGGACCACTACAAAACGGTGCTTTGTCTGTGTGGAGTTCCCATGCACATGGCTTGCACATGGCATACACATGGCATACACATGGGCATTGTCGCCTACCACCTACACTATTGCCTGACCCAGAGGGCTATCATGTAGAGTTGGCATGACAAACATGCACTAATTGTGAGCTGATACCAGCTCACAGGGGGGGCACACCCTACAGTGCCTCAGCAGCCTGCTGCTGGGCCTTGGGTGGCTTGTCTCGCAGCCGCTTGTAGCCCAGGCCTGGGTACTCCTTGCCCTTGGCTGGCAGAGCTCCCTGCTCTGGCCAGTAGCACAGCTCCAGCGGGTGCCACCTGCTCTCGCCAATGCGTTGCATGTTCAGCGCTGCATTGCAGTCCCTGTCCAGCCACCTGCCTGGCTGTGGTGCTGGCTTGGCTTTGGCAGCCTTGGTGGGCTGGGCAGGCTCAGCTGCCTCCGGCTCAGCCTTGGTGCGCTTGCTGCGCTTGGCTGGCGGGGGAGTGCTGGGCCCCGGATCTGAGGGTGCTGGCTGTGTGGCTGCCTGGCTGCTGCATGGGGCCTGTGGGGGCTTGCGGGGGGCCACTACCGGGCACCACATCAGGCCTCGCGCTGGCTGGTCACGCTGCTGGCTCCAGGCTGGGCGCACCAGACGCTGTTCCACCTGCCCTGCTGGGGGCTTCCAGTCTGCAGGCTGGGTGGCCCTGCGCTTGCTCAGCCGCCTCTCACAGGGCTGCTGGCCGTTCACTGCTGAACTGACCCGGCTGGTTCGGTGCTCATCCAATGACCTCCAACCGACATGCCCGACCGGTATCCCAGCCGCTTGTATCCCAGGCCAGGTTAGGTATGGCACAGTCAACTACTCTTTCACTTGATGCCAAACCCACCACCACCACCGACGGACGCTTCCTCGGAGGCATTGCGCCACTAGGCTCATATCTGATCAAACCTGCTCATACCTACTTATACCCAGGAGGCGATGTCACTCACTCTCGCACCTTCAAAGGGCACTTCCAAAGGGCACCTCCAAAGGGCACCTCCAAAGGGCACCTTTAAAGAGTGTCAACTACCCGACCTATGCCCGACCAGCATGAGGAGAAGGGTTTACCCTGCCAGTCCTGCCATGAAGCGGACCTGCTGCAGCCCCAGCAGCAGGCACTGAGCGCTGCTGGACTGCTGCTCGCCTGTCAGGGGACCAAGGAAAGCCCTCTGGCCTACCTGGCTCTGGTGCCAGTAATGGGCGGCGTGGTCATTGGCAGCGGCGGGGAGCCTGCGTTCCACATGCTGGGCTTCTGCCTGTGTCTCCTAGCAACTGCTGGGCGAGCTGCGTGAGTGACAGCAGGCCGCCCTACTTCAGCCAGGGGAGTGTGAATCTGTTTGCCTGAAGTGTCAGAAGGGAGGTGTTAGCCTTGCTTGGCAGGACGTATGTGTGTTGCTGAGCATGACATGTGTGTTGCTTGGTATGGCATGTGTGTTGTCCAGCATGACATGTGTGTTGCTTGGTATGGCATGTATGTTGCTCGGCACGGCATGTGAGTTGATGGCATGACATGCGTAGCAATACAGCTGGGTGGGCAGCTGGGCAGCTCTGTACAGCTCGAGAGTCGGCTCTGTACCGGCCCTGCACAGCCACACCCGCAACGGCCAGATCAGTCCTGCTGCCCCTGCTGCTGGCTGTCCCTGCTTTTGACCCTGCTGCTACTGCCACTGTTTCCAAGTACAGCGTGACACGGACTGCTGCTGCTGTTGCTACAGCTCCTGTTGCTGCTGATGCCATGCCCACTGATGACTCAGCATGACTGTGTGCGCAGAAAGTCGGTGGTCCAGGCCATCCTGATGGCAGACCCAGCTGAGAAGATGGACCCCATGAGCCTTGTGTTCTGGGTGAGCTGTGAGCTGTCCACGAGCACATGAGCAGGCCTGCTGTACAGCCTGGTGCACACCCGCACCCTTACTACAGCAGGCTGCCAGCAGCTTGACCTGGTCAGGGTGCTCCACGCACATCTCCACCTCCTTCATCACATGTGAGGGAGCACGAGGCGCATGAGGAACAGAGTGTCCATGTCCAGCCTCACTCCTCCGTCCCAGGGCCTGTCGTGCTCTGATCATTACCCATCACAGCCACCCTGACGCCTAGCTTAGCCACCTGGGGCACCTGTACCGCCTGTACCGCTGATGATCTGGCACCTTCTTTTGCTCATCCCGCTGTTGATCCTGTTTACGCCAGCCTTGCAGCCACTGTCACTGTTCCACTGGCACTAGCATCGGCATTGGCACCGGCACTGGCACTGGCACCCATGCAGCTGAGCAGCTGAGCCCAGCCTCAGGGTGAGCTGCACATGGTTCGAGATTGTGTGAGTGCTGTGTGGCAAGGTTGTAAGCTGCAGCGCGCCTGCGCTCATGTTCACCCTCCCCCCACCTGTGCAGATGTCAGCCTTCTGCTGCCTGTACCTAGTGCCCCTGGCTGCTGTGGCGGAACCCACAGCCCTGGACACCTGCGTACGGCTGTACAATGCCAACGCCAACTTTGCCTGGTGGATGCTGGTCAATGCTGGTGAGCAGGGCAGGAGCTGGGCAGGCGTCGCTGCTGTGCTGGGATGCATAGCTTGACCCCGTGACCTATGACCCATGACCCCATGACCCATACCACCACCATCATCATTGCATGGCATTTGCTGGCATTTGCCGTTCAGTAGAGTCAATCACAATAACTGTAGAGCACTTGAAGACAACGATAGACCCCACCAGTTTCCAATAAGGTAATAATGATCATTGTCATGTTGAAGGCTTCACACACAGGGAGCAGGGTGGTGCCCTCTTGTTGCATTCCTTATTGCTGTGATGCTGCTACAGCCAGCCGTGCTGTTGCTCGTGTGGCACTGTCAGTCCTGGAGGTTTCAGCAGCAGTTGGACAGCAAGGCTGGTTGTCTGCTTGCAGCCTTGGCCTACCTGACCAACCTCCTTAACTTTGCTGTCACCAAGTGGACCAGCGCCCTGACGCTGCAGGTGAGCAGCTGTAATTGTTTGCCACATGGCTAAGTACAGACATGCGTCAAGCATACACGTGCAAAGCAAGATGGGTCATACGCAGAAACTTGCCTAAACCCGGCCACTTCTTTGGTTTCATCACACACACACGCTGTCGTCACAGGCAGTGGGACATGAGACACGCTGTCGTCACAGGCAGTGGGACATGAGACACGCTGTCGTCACAGGCAGTGGGACAGCCCTGCCACCCCCTACCCAGGCAGCAGCAGCACATGGGGTGGGGGCCATTTTCATCACACACGCACGCTTACACGCACGCTTACACGCACGTGTACCTGCACACGCAATTCATTGCCGGTGTCGCCAGCATGCGCATGATGGGTTTTTTGCAATGCGTGCACCAGACCCACCCACTGCCTGCCCCCCTGTCCCCCACTCCCTCTCCCCCTCCCTGCCCCTACCTCCCCCCTCGCAGGTGCTCGGCAACGCCAAAGGCGTGGTGGCTGCCGGGGTGTCAGTCATGGTGTTTGGCAACGCCGTGACGGCCCAGGGCATGCTGGGCTACGCCGTCACGGTGCTGGGCGTGCTGTCTTACTCTGAAGCCAAGCGCCGCGCCAAAGCCAGCACAGCCAAGAGCGCTGAGAGCCAGCCCCTGCTGACGGCTCCTGGCTCCCAGGCAGTCGACAGCACTGCCTGGGTGCAGGTGGAGCCCTACACTAAGGGGGCTGGACTCAGCCCAGGGCCTGGGGCGGCTGGGGCAAAGCACGCCTGGTCTCAAGTGTGAGGGGGCAGCTGGCAGCTGGACAGCTGTGTTCAGGCCAGGTGGACTGCCTGGGCACATATGCTGCAGCAGAGGGAAGTGCGGGGCGGGTGCAAGAGTGCAGGGCAGCCAGCTGGCCAGCTGGGAAGGTTGCTAGCAGGGCAGCAAGCAGGGCAACAAGCAGGGCAACCGGCCAGCAGTGGGGATGGGCTGCCCTGGTCCCTGGCCTCCTCCCCCTGCACCGCCAGCCGCAAGCTCAGGGTCAGACCTTGACTTGCATGCTAGACGGGAACATGTGAGAGAGGCGCAGCCAGCACAGCCCACAAGTAGAGGGTCAGCCCCGCCTGCTGCTCCTAGCCGGGGAGAAGTATGGGGGGCCCTGTGGGTGATGATGAAGGGCCTGTGAAAGGGCTGACTGGACTGCCTGGCTTGCCTGGGTGGTCCTGGTGATGCCGGCTGCAAAGGCTGCTGCTGGCTGCCTGCTGGGCCTCCTGGCCGCCCCCCATAAATCCCAGCACTCTCCCACTGGCTCAAGGCTGGGCACAGGCAGCTGTGCGGCTCCTGCTCTTGGTGCAGTACACGTCTTCCTCAACTCAGGGCAGCACCCAGCCGTTAGTACTTGGGAGCGTATTGAGGGGATGGGCGTTGCCAGTTCGGCCAGCTGCGGATCCGGCCTGCAGCTTCAGGGGCACTGGCATGGACCCGACACCAGCTGGCAGGGCAGCAGGCAGGGCAGCAAGCTGGGCTGGAGTCAGGCAGCAACTGGCACTGGCATGGTTCACACATCACACACACACACACATTAAGCAGGAGCAGGGAGCATGTGGCTGGAGAAGAAACCAGTCTGGTACTCAGCCAGCCTGTGGTCGGGTCAACAGTCTGGCCAGTCTGCCTGTCCCCACCATGATTACACACATCTGCCTCATCGCATTGCAGGCCAGGGCACGTTAGACACATCAACGTCTTAATACTGCAAGCCATGGCACGGCACATACATGCACTGCAAGCCTGTGGTGCTGCTGTCAGTCAACATCCCTCTACCTGCAAGTGCCCGGTAGAATGGCTTAGGGTAGTCAGGGTAGGCCATCCAGCTGTCAATGGAGAGATGTCAGCCCTTGGCACAGCAGTGGTGCTGTGAGTCGAGAATTGTGGAAGAATAGTGTGAGATGGCTGGTACAAGTCCAGCTGGTCACTTTTGGCTATTGTCAGTGCAACTGCTGGGCTCCATGATAATGCTAGCCCACTTTGCTTGCACCATCGGCTGCAAGGCTGCTTAGCTCTTCTCCCGTCAGGGAGCGACACGGGGCTGGGTAACGTACTGTCTGCTGGGGCTTGAATCGCTTTCAAGGCATGCATGATACTTTGTATTCCCCCCCCTTCTCCTGAGGAGACAGATGCAAGCAGAGGGATTGTTTGTAACACCCCATTCATTCCTGTGTAGGGAGAAGAGTCGTTGTAGTGCCATGTGGATGCCATGCAGCACACATGACAGCGTCAGCATGGACGAGAGGAGAGCTGGAGACATGTGGAGAGGGTGCGGGTTGTTTACCCCCGCCAGTCTCGCAACCCAAGCATTGTTAGGAGCCCTTGCGGGGCACAGACATGGCTCGGTGCCTCACCTTGGGTCCTCCTACTGATCATCAGCATCATCACGACATGGCGTACACCGCTTAGGTCGTTGGCTGCCCTGGGGACTTGCTGCAAAGGTCCGGAACAGCGTGTATCGAACCCTGGCACAAGCTGCTGCAAGCACCTCTGCTCGCTTGCTGCTCCGAGTATGAGGAGTACGGGCAGTCGGGTGAGGGAAGGTGGCGACTGAAATGAAATGAAATAAATGAAATGCGGGGACGGCATGTGGGCAGTACACTCTCACGTCTTCTGCACTCGGCCAGCTCCATTCCTTGGCCCAGCACAGCGGGGCCAGCACAGTCGGTCCAAGTCCGAATCGGGCCCTGCCGGTGCCAGGTATGACTATCACCGGACCCATCGCGGCCCATCGCCGGACACATGCCTGAACCGCGCAAAGCCTATGTCGTTGCATACAACAGGAATGGCGCAGTGGCTTGTGGTGCATCGACGGCGCCCAAAAGCAGCGACGCAGTCGTGCAGCCGGTGTGCGTTGGCAGGCATCGTGTTGCTCCTGGCCCTCGCCATCACCGCCAGCGGGGCTCCGCAGTCGCAGCCAGCAGCGACGGTGCGCTATCGGCGCTTGCAGCATCTCTTGAAGCCCCCACCGGCCCCGGTGGTGGTGATAATCTTGCCCCCCATAGGTAGGTCCATGTGTACACTGTCTGAAGCCTGCGGGTGCCTATCCCCTGTAATTGGAGCAAACAAGTGCGAATAGACAGTTTGGTATGACAGTCATGCATTCATGCCAACTGCCACAGCTGAGAAGAAGTGGTTTACAGTGCTGCAGCCGTCAGCGGTGAGGCTGCTTGGCCGCCCCTCTGCCTCTAGTGCTTCACGGCAACCTGCAGAGCACTTCATGGCTAGGTGCACTAAGCTTAGACATGACACACACTGTGTACTGCGCATCAAAAAGCTCCTGGGGGCAGGGGGGAATTGATTGGCTGTGTGGGGGCTGTGGGGGCTAGCGTGAGGGCACCCCAATAGGCCTCAGGCTGCCTGGTCACGCTGCTGGCTTCATGCTGGACGGAGTAGGCGTCTACCTTGTCTGGGCCTGGGGCACCTGGCCTGCAGGCCTGGTGGGCTGGCCGTGGTCCAGCCACTCCATATGTGCTGCCATTGCATCAACGCCAAGAGCTGCTCTTGCACCTATTCCCCTTGCCCGTGGGCCATGCTGCTATTGCCCCTGCTGCTGCTGCTGCTGCTGCTGCTGCTGCTGCTGCTGCTGTCCATGTTGCTGCTGCTGCTGACACTGCTCCTGCTGCTGCTGCTCAAGACATTGATGTTATCTGCTTGCTCTGCAGGCGGGCCCCCCACTCAAGTGGCCGCTGCAGCCACGCCAGTGCCTCAGCCAAGCCTGCCCATCGCCATCCCCCAGCCCCCCGTGTGGGTCCCCCAGGCCCCCCTGGTCATACCCCAGGCCCCTGTCCTGGTGCCACAGCCACCAACCTTTGGCACGGCTGCCCCCCAGGCCTATATCCCCCAGGTCCAGGTCCAGGCCCAGGCCCAGGCCCAGACCCCATTCAAAGCTCGCCCACAGCCACCTCCCTCCCACCAGCCCGCCCCAAGCTCCTCCCCTTCCCCACCCCACCCCTCACGCCCCCCTCCACACTCCCCTCCCCCAGCGCAGGCTGGTTAGCCGGTTTGTATCAGTGCGCCCAAACGCCTGTATGGGAGGTCAATCTAGCAGCAGCCATGCAGCCTTTGCCGGGCCATGCTCAGTCGCAGCGGGTGCCTGTGCCGTGCATGTGAGGTCAGCGCCAGTGTGTGGAACATGGAGCATGGAACATGGAGCCCCTGACCCAGGCGTGCTGTACCCGAGCCGGTGGGGCCCCCCGCAAGCCCCCACAGGCCCCATGCAGCAGCCAGGAAGCCACACAGCCAGCACCCTCAGAGCCGGGGCACAGCACTCCCCCGCCAGCCAAGCGCAGCAAGCGCACCAAGGCTGAGCCAGAGGCAGCTGAGCCTACCCAGCCCACCAAGGCTGCCAAAGCCAAGCCAGCACCACAGCCAGGCAGGTGGCTGGACAGGGGCTGCAATGCAGCGCTGAACATGCAACGCATTGGCGAGAGCGGGTAGCGCCCGCTGGTGCTGTGCTACTGGCCAGAGCAGGGAGCTCTGCCAGCCAAGGGCAAGGAATACCCAGGCCTGGGCTACAAGCGGCTGCGAGACAAGCCACCCAAGCCCAAGCAGCAGGCTACTGAGGCACAGTAGGGTGTGCCCCCCCTTGAAGCTGGTATCAGCTCACAATCAGTGCATGTTTGTCATGCCAACACTACATGATAGCCCTCTGGGTCAGGCAATAGTGTAGGTGGTAGGCGACCATGCCCATGTGTATGCCATGTGTATGCCATGTGTATGCCATGTGCATGCCATGTGCATGGGAACTCCACACAGACAAAACACCGTTTTGTAGTGGTCCACGCTCAGTGTTCAACTGCAATGAAGGCTCAAGGTTGAGGGCCAAGGTGCTGGAGTGCAGAGTTGAATCCAATGAATCCAAGGGTCTGAGCAAAGTGGGTGTCAAGGAAGGCGTTGGTATGGATGGGCGGTCAAGCTGCTCTTAGATACGGAAACCCATATGAGGGGCTAAAAGCACGCACGCTCCAGGCTTGTGAGCAAAGAGTTTCAGGGGCTGGCTGCACTCCGGCATGAAAAGCGTATGGCACATGCATGGCCCGATGTCCCGCAGATCACTATACTCGCTGCAGCCTCGGCTCTCCACCATGTTATCAGCGTCAAAAACATGCGGTCGCGTCTCGACTGCGAGTGGCCCGGCTCGCCCAGTGCCGTGCGTCTCGCGAATCACTAGGTGCTGCAAAGCACAGCGCCTTGTCAAGGCAGCCATTATTGCATTCGCTATGTCAACAGGGAGCACCGCGCTAATAAACCAGCCTCAACAGTCAGACCACCTGAAACACAAGTTGACCTAGAACACAAGCTAACGTAAACTCACAGCTGTGCCCTCCTAGGCCTTGTGTCCCAACATCTTTGGGGAAGACAATGGCAGATGGTTGGATTGACCTCGCCAGCTTGGTGGCCAACAGTTCAGGCTCAAAATCCCCTTGGGATGAGCTGGCAACACAGATTGGTGAGCAGAGCGTCCTGACTCACAGAGGCTGGAATAGACTGAAGAGATGTAGCCTCACATCGCCCCCGCCCCTGGCCCCGCCCCCACATCACCTGTGTGCATTGGTGTGAAGGGAAGGAGGTGTATGTTGACGTGGCTGGATGGCACCTGTACCTGCGTGACATGACCGCTGCACCGGGCCTAAAGATGCACACCGCCCTGGCGCAGCAGCTGGGCCCACAGGTGAGCCCCGCTCCGCCAGCCAGGCTAGAAGAAGAAGACTACTCCTGCTCCCACCATCAAGCCAAAGAAAAGCTACCCCTTTACCCTGCCGCCAGCCAGGCTTGTGGCCAGGCCTTGAGCCAGCCAGGCGGCCAGGCCTTGAGCCAGCCAGGCGGCCAAGCAGCCCTCTCATCAGCGGACCGTCCATTCTTGAGTAGCCAACAAACCCAGTGGGTGAAGCAACAGACACATGAACTGGCAACATCCTTCCCACCCCTCACCCCAGCCGAAGCTGGCCGGCTTTGCTCGACTCACTTGCCAGCCCGGAGCCCATGCTGACGCTATCATGTGCGCTGCATGGCATGCACCACCATCATCATCATCGCCGCCGCCTGCCTCAGCCTAGCCTCTTCCTGCCCTGCCCCCCTTCGTTGAATGTCTGATGATCACCATGGTCACCAGGTCCAGCGGCCTCCCTGCCCTTAACCGCCCTGAACTGCTATGCTTGCATGGGCCTTGCATGGGCCCTGACATGTATGTCCCTGCACAGTGGTGAGTGTTGGGTGCCCTGACTACCTGCGCAGAGCACCAAGCGAGTGAGCGAGGCTGAGGTAGGGGCGGTGCTGAAGAAGGTGCCGGTGAAGCTGGGAGCAGGCAAGACCCAGGTGAGGCTCCTGGGGCAGGGGCAGGGGCAGGGGCAGATGCTTGGTTCCTCACAATGCCCGCCCCCAGGCAAGCTCCCTTATCTCAAACGCTCAGCTACTTACCCCTTGTAAGTGATAGAAATAGGGCGGCTAGGCAGCCGCAAAGCTGATGGGCGGCCAGGCAGCCTTACTCTGACGTCTGAATGGTGCAAGCCACCTGCTTCACACACCTTGCTCCAGACAGAGGCTGCCTGGCAGGGCACCTCCAGCTTGTAGTGGCTGCTGATGGCATGCCCCTGACATAGGTGCAGCGGGACTGGGCGCATGCAAGCAAGCATGCAACTGTTGCGCTTGCAGCTGTCCCTGTACGATGTGGTGCCAGCAATGTGCCTGGGCGACCTGACACGAATCTTGGAGGATTACGGTCGGAGATGACATCAGTCCTGCAATGAAAGCCAAGCATGGCATGACCCGTCGGCCATGACTCAGGTCGGGCTTTGGAGCAGATTTGGAGCAGATTTGGAATAGCATGGGAGCGACTTTGGGGCAGCTTAAGAGCAGACTGGGTTTAGCAAAAGGGGATAGGGCACTGAACATATCCACCGTGCTTGCATGCTCCTGCTGCTGCGGCTCCAGACTTGCATGTCTGTTCAGCAAGTTTACTGGGGAAGGTCGTGGTGCTTGACTGCATGCCGTTGGGCTGACTGATGATAGATGCTGGCTGTCAGTTTGGCTGGCCGACTATAGGTTCAGGCTGGCATAAACATAAACTGGACTGGCACGGTACACTCTGGTTTTCATGCTGGCCAGATGTACCAGATATGTACCTTGTAATAACACCAGGTCACACAACACCTTGGGTCATGGGTACAGTTTGCCAGTCGACACCAAGCAGCCCCTGGCGCAAGAGGTATAGTTGGTCGGGTGCTTTTTGTGCAAAGGCCACCCCATCAGCTCATTGCATGCTGGTCACCTCCACTCTGGGGCCTGGTGCTGAAGGGTGCCCTTTGAAGGTGCGAGGGTGAGTGACATCGCCTCCTGGGTATAAGTAGGTGTGAGCAGGTTTGATCAGATATGAGCCTAGTGGCGCAATGCTTCCAAGGAAGTGGCCCAGTGCCGCGGAGCAAGAGCCGCATGCGATGGTCCGCTGCAACTGTGCTGTGCGGTGAGCTCCGCGCTGCTCACATCGCTGCTTTTCATGCCAGCGCGGGTCCTCGCACCCCTCCAGGCAAACAACGCGAGGAGCGAAGGGCTGAATGGAAGACCCAACGACGACAGGTATGCACGGGGGCGCATACCGAACAAGGCTGCTCAGCTCAGCGGGGGAAACAAAGAGACGCCGCGTAAGGGGTCGCCCCCGCCTTGTATGTTCCCACACTGTTTTTTGCCTGTCAAAGTGCGGATTGTGCTTGTCCGCAGGTCATCAAAGTCCCGGGTGGCGCTGTTCCTGAGTGCCTACCACCTACACTATTGCCTGACTGCGAGTGTTATGGTGTAGAGTTGGCATGAAAAACATGCGCTGATTGTAAGCTGATGACAGCTCAAGAAAGGGGCACACACTACTGTGCCTCAGCAGCCTGCTGCTGCTGCCGCTGCTGCTGCTGCCGCTGGGCCATGGGTGGCCTGTCTCGCACCCGCTGGTAGCCTAGGCCTGGGTGCTCCTTGCCCTTGGCTGGCAGAGCTCCTTGCTCTGGCCAGTAGCACAACGCCAGCGGGCGCCACCTGCCCTCGCCAATGCGTTGCATGTTTAGCGCTGCATTGCAGTCCCTGTTCAGCCACCTGCCTGGCTGTGGTGCTGGCTTGGCTTTGGCAGCCTTGCCCTTGGCAGGCGGGGGAGTGCTGGGCCCAGGCTCTGAGGCTGCTGGCTGTGTGGCTTCCTGGCTACTGCATGTGGCCTGTGGGTGCTTGCGGGGGGCCACTACCGGGCACCACATCAGGCCCGCACTGGCAGGTCACGCTGCTGGCTCCAGGCTGGGCGCAATAGGCGGAGGTCCACCTGCCCTGCTGAGGGCTTCCAGCCTGCATGCCTGGTGGGCTGCTCATGGCCCAGCTCCTCCTCACAGGGTGGTGCTGGCTGTAAGCACAGCCCTACTTCAAGAGACGATCACCTGGCCTCAGCTACATCAAGCATTAGCCAGGCATGCACTCACCATTACGCCATGCCAAAACAAAGGCAACTATGCGATGCCGGACGACAACCTTCAAACGGCCCCGAAGCTAGCGCGGTCCGTGGAGGCCGAGGTGCTTGAGAGTATAAGGAACGAGGGGCACTTCGACACCCTCAGGAAAACGGTGAGCGGCGCAGGCTTGCCGCCCTGCTTGAGTCGAGCCTTTGAAACGCATACCCGCTCCCGCCCCTCGGCGCTGCAGGTTTTGGAGCAACTTCGCCAGCATGTGCGTCTGAACATGACACAGCAATGCACTGCAAGCATGCACGGGCGTGATGTCAGGCACGCAGCCTTGATGTATCTAGATGCAACAGGAGGCTTACTACTGAGCCCTTCATGTGCGTGCCCGGCCCCTCCCAGCTTCATCCCAGCCTTGCCACTCCAGCCGTTCCCAGCACCAGGGTAGCTGCGACATCGTGTCTTGCCAGAGCCATGTACAACAGGTTGACTTGCTTTGTCGTGTCTTCACATGGGCATGCCAGGCTCTGTGACACAGCCTGGCCACTCACATGACGCAGCTGGAGTAGACACATCTGGCTGGTGACAGCTGACAGGGTGGTGGCTCCACACCTGCACAGCTCAGCCTTGGCGACTGAGGCAAGGCAGGGCAGAGGCAGGCTAAGCCAGGGTACCTTGCCTGGCCTGAGCACATTGCTAGCCTCTGTCCGCCAGCTGCTGAGCTGTTTGCCATTGGGTTAGGGCAGGTTGCACTCTCACTTGTAGGGGCAGAAAGCCTCAGAGTGGGCAGGGCTAGTGCTGTGCTCCGCCTGGTTGCTAAGGGCCCTGGCCCCGCTGCTACTGGGCACCTGGCAACCGGCGTATTCAGCCCTGCTACGAGCTTGCACCTGCCTACTGCCACGTGCTGCTGCTACTGCTGCTGCTGACTAATGATAACTACTGCAATTGTATTGCTGCTGCTGATGCTGATGCTGCTGCTGCTGCTGCTGCTGCTGCTGCTGCTGCTGCTGCTGCTGCTGCTGCTGCTGCTGCTGCTGCTGCTGCTGCTGCTGCTGCTGCTGCTGCCGCTGCTGCTGAATGGCATGTCATGCTGCTGCCGCTGTCACGGTGGCAGTGGAATAACAACGACCTGGCTGCTGCCCCAGCTGCCCCAGCTGCCCCTTGTCCTGCTGGCGCTGCAGTGCAGGAGGATCTGAAAGCCGATAACCTTCAAACGTCCATAACAAAGCTGCTGCTGCCGCCGCCGCTGCTGATGATGAATAATGGTGCAGGAGGGTCTGAATGCCATGTTACGTCGCTGCTGCTGCTGCTGTCACGGCGGCGGCCAAACACCAACGACCTGGCTGCTGCCCCAGCTGCCCCTTGTCCTGCTGGCGCTGTGGTGCAGGAGGGTCTGAAAGCCGGCATCCTTGAGCTGCTGGACTCCTCACGTGCGCTGCAGGAGGCGCAGGGCAGGCCACTCACGCCAGCCAACAAGAAGCGGCTGCTGGACGAGTTGCGCAAGGAAAAGGAGTGAGGCCGGGTGGAAGAGAGGGGTACGGGAGCAGGAGCAGAGGAGTTAGTAGGTGGGCGGGCGGGCAGGCAGGCGGGCGGGCAGGCAGGCGGGCGGGCAGGCAGGCGGGCGGGCAGGCAGGTGGGTGGGCGGGCGGGGCAGTTGGGAGGGATGCAAGGGTTGAAGCTGGGTTTGAAGAGGGTGGCTGGAGCAGGGTCATCATCAGGCCACCTCAATGAGGGCTTCTGGCTGACAGCCAGGATAGGGATAGTGGGGCAGGGCAGAGCAGAGGCGAGTGGCTTTGGGTTGGGGGCTCATGCCAGCTTAAAAGTTTGTGTTTGCTGCCTGTAAGGGATGGCTGGCATGGCCTGACCTAGCCGCTCACACTGCCACACAGCCACCCCCCTACATCCAGTCCTACCCTTCTTTCGCGGTTCTTCTGCTGTCTCAAACAGGCATGCCCACACTGTTTGCCACCGCTGCAGCACTGCCATTGCTCTCCAACCTCCAACCCCCCTTTGCTGCTGCTGCCCCTCCTGCCCCTGCTGCTGGTGGCTGTGCTGCCCCTGCTTTTGCCGCTGCTGCTGCCCCTGCCCCTGCCGCTGCTACCCTGTTGAGGCGTGCCTGCACTGTGTGCCACCGTCACTGCACTGTTCCTGCTCTCCAACCTCCTTCCCCTTCAGCTGCTGCTGCTGGCCCTGCTGCTGGCCCTGCTGCTGCCCTTGCCGCTGCTGCCCTGTTGAGGCGTGCCTGCACCCCACCTGCTGCTCCTTCTGTCTGACTTTCAGGAAGGAGCTGCTGGAGCTGGCCAGCAGGTCAGTCTGGAGTCTCATCAGCAGCTCGGAGGGGGTGGTGGCACAGCAGCTGCAGGGCACGGTATGTGCATGCACCATCACCTAGTTGGGCAGCTACCATACCCCGGGCACCTCTCCTACCCCTTGCACCTCCGCATCTAGCTTGTGCACGTAACCCTGGCTTGCTACTTTCTCCCCTTGACTGGCATGAGCACAAGGTAGCCAACACAGGGGTCCTGCCCCTGCCCCTTACTCGCGACCCCTGACTATGAATCCACTCCTGACCCTACCCCTGTCCAGGCAGCCCACCCAGTTGTCTGTGAGGCGCGTCTGCCTTGGCCCTGCCAACTCCTGACCTGGGTTCAAATCCTTGGCCTGGCCTGTAGGGCTGCAATATGTCCTCATCAAAATCACCCTTTTTGGTCCTGTGGTGGGAAACAAGTCAACCAAGGCGGTGGCGCACTGCTTGCTGCACCTCGTCATGCCATGCCATTTTGTTGGAGCAGGGTATGCTAGGTTCAGCCAGCCAATCAGGGGTTGAGCTCCTTGTGTTGTAAATGCGACTTCTGTTCTAGGCTCCGCTTAGTGGCTTAATGCTTTGCTGTGTTTGTCAAGTGAAGTGCTTCCTCAGAGCAAGGGCCTCCTTTTCCCTCACACCCACATAACCATGGTTAGTTGCTGATGGCTGTGCTTGCATGCAGGTGCACCAGGCACTCTGTGAGGTGTATCAACAGAAGCACGAGATGGCTGACCAGCAAGTAGCTGTAGTGGGTCAAAGGCAGCAGCGCCCCTAACACAACCACTCAGCCCCCTTGTCCCTCACTAGGGCCTCCATTTGAGCCGGACCACTAGGGACCACTAGGGACCGCTAGCGGGACTACTCAATTGGTGGTAATGGGCTGTGTGGAGTATACCCAGTGCACATGGACATGGTGCATGAGCGCCTACCTCCTACACTATTGCCTGACTGCGAGTGCTATGGTGTAGAGTTGGCATGAAAACATGCGCTGATTGTAAGCTGATATCAGCTCAAGAAAGGGGGACACACTACTGTGCCTCAGCAGCTTGCTGCTGCTGCTGCTGCTGGGCCATGGGTGGCTTGTCTCGCACCCGCTTGTAGCCTAGGCCTGGGTGCTCCTTGCCCTTGGCTGGCAGAGCTCCTTGCTCTGGCCAGTAGCACAGCTCCAGTGGGCGCCACCTGCTCTCCCCAATGCGTTGCATGTTCAATGCCGCATTGCACTCCCTGTCCTGGCTGTGGTGCTGGCTTGGCTTTGATTGCCTTGCCCTTGCCCTTGCCTTCGCCCTTGGTGGGCTGGGTGGGTCGGGTGGGCTTGGCTGCCTGCTCAGCCTTGGTGCGCTTGCTGCGCTTGGCTGGAGGGGGAGTGCTGGGTCCAGGCTCTGAGGGTGCTGGCTGTGTGGCTTCCTGGCTGCTTCGTGGAGCCTGTGGGGGCTTGCGTGGTGCCACTACCGGGCACCACATCATGCCCCGCACTGGCAGATCACACTGCTGGCTCCAGGCTGGGCGCAGAAGGCGGAGGTCCATCTCTTGCTTTGGCAGCCTTGCCCTTTCCTTTAAGAAGACGACCACTCCTTCAAGCTCAGCCTTTGACCCTCCCCCTCCTACCTCCCTAAGCCCCTCACCCACCTGGACCCCTCGTTGGTCACCCTACCTCCTCCAGCCCCTCCTTCAAGCTCAGCCTTTGACCCTCCCCCACCTCCCTCCCTTAGCCCCTCACCCACCTGGACCCCTCGTTCGTCACCCTACCTCCTCCAGCCCCTCCTTCAAGCTCAGCCTTTGACCCTCCCCCACCTCCCTCCCTTAGCCCCTCACCCACCTGGACCCCTCGTTGGTCACCCTACCTCCTCCAGCCCCTCCTTCAAGCTCAGCCTTTGACCCTCCCCCACCTCCCTCCCTTAGCCCCTCACCCACCTGGACCCCTCGTTGGTCACCCTACCTCCTCCAGCCCCTCCTTCAAGCTCAGCCTTTGACCCTCCCCCTCCTCCCTCCCTTAGCCCCTCACCCACCTGGACCCCTCGTTGGTCACCCTACCTCCTCCAGCCCATCCTTCAAGCTCAGCCTTAACCTTCCTGTCTCCCTTAGCACGTGTCCCAGTATTTACCTCTTCTCTTTAAGCTCCTTTTCCTTTGGTCCCCGAGTTCTCTTCTCCTAGTTTGTTTCCCTCTTTTGCTTCACGTTCAGTTCAACTCTTCGGCTTTTTACCTTTGGAGGTTGGCTTGTATCCATTCAAGCCCTGCCTCTTTAGTGTAACAACTACTACTACCACTCAGCCCAGGGCCCTCAACAGCAGAGGGGAAGCGGGAGGGAAGACACATTGCACAAGCAGTTGAACAGCAGAGGGGTTTCGGGCTGCCCCAATAGTGTATCGCTTCCCTGAGCCTGCCATACCATGTTATCGTTTGAAGCGGCGGTGGAGGGGCAGACATCTTGCGTCGCGAAGCAGCCCGGCCGCGCTCGACTGTGTCGGTGAACCTGCTGACATTGTACACTGCCAGTTGTGACGACGCGACTCGACGCAGGAGCTAGGATGGAGGTTGCCCCACATGCGCATGACCCGTTCATGCGCCTCGACGGCGGACCTTGGGGCCGTTCGTAAACCAGACAGTTGTGTAGCTCCCATCCGCTTCGCCGTCCTGGTGTAGCTCCACCTCGCTCTGCAAGGTGGCAGAGAGCAATGGCCACACCAGGGTGAAATTCAAACTTCATGGCACAAACAATTTCATCTCTCGTGCGAGCGCCGCCCAGCCCCCTACTGCGCTCTACGGCATGCAGTTCTCGCGGTCTGCATATACTGGGGACGTAACGGCATTGCACGTGCTTGCGGCAACTGGACCGGCGAGCACCATCCTCCTTGCAGGCGAGTGGGGTGTGCACATCACTGCTGTTTGAAGTCTGAGGCGCCTGGTACTGCACATTTAGTCTTAGTTTTCGGCACATGCTAGGGAGGTGGGCGGAGGTAGGTCGGAGCTTGGTGTGGAACGCAACTCATTCAACGGCTAACGGCATAAGTCGGAGCTTGGTGTGTGTCGCGCACCATGTTCTGCACTTGAGGTGTCGTGGGGCCCTGTGCCGCAGCCCACCTCAGTGCTAGGTGCCCTGGTGCAGCAGCCGGGGGCAGGGCAGAGAACCCTGGTACCTGGCAGAGCCAGAGGCCCTGTCCTGGGGCCCTGTGCTGCAGCCACAGGCCAGCTGCTGGACTCCTCCAGCCCCCTTGTAGCCAGCCCACTAGGGCTTCCGGCACTGCTCTCCCACCTCCTCCCATCACAAGCCTTGCTCTATGACAACCTCCCATCCGCTTTGTCCCTCACTGAGGCCTCCATTTGAGCCGGACCACTAGGGACCAGTAGTGACCACTAGCGGGTAGCCACCAGTGGTCCCCAGTGGCTCGACTCAGTTGATGTTAATGGGCTGTGTGGAGTATACCCAACGCACATGGACATGGTGCATGAGTGCCTACCACCTACACTATTGCCTGACCGCGAGGGCTATGGTGCAGAGTTGGCATGAAAAACATGTAAGTTAACTGTAAGCTGATATCAGCTCAAGAAAGGGGCACACACTACTGTGCCTCAGCAGCCTCCTGCTGCTGCTGCTGCTGCTGCTGCTGCTGCTGGGCCTTGGGTTGGGGGCTGATGACAGCTCAAATGGCGACACACACACTAGTGTGTCACTGCAGGCCATGGCGGTGGAGGGGACTCCCCCAGCCCTGCCCCTGCCAGCCTGGCCCTGATGCCCGTGTGGGCTGGAGGGGAGTTGGGGCAGCAATCGAGGGCAGGGCAGGGGCCCCTGGTGCCTGGGGAAGCCAGTGGCCATGCATGCTGCAGCCCACCTCCATGCACAGTACCAGGGTATGTAGGTGCCACGAGCGGTGGGCTGGGCAGCTATGACTTTGCAGGTGCCAGGAGTGGGGGGCTGGGCAGCTGTAAGTTTACAGCTGGGTGCTGGCCCGCTGAAAAGAACGGTACACAACATGTTTGGTGTAATAACTTATTGATACACAATGTATACAAGAACAAAGCAGCCAGGGGAGACCAGGGGATTACGAAACATGAAGAACGTCAAACCAGGTTATAACTAGTGGTTGCTGATGGTGCGCGTGGTGCAGGATGCGGTGGGAACTTGCAGGTCTACAGCACAACCAGCTGCCAGCTGCTTGCCGTGGCTCAAACGCTGACAGGCGAACGGGTCCACGGCATCACCTCCACTCCCCTTCCTCCCCTCAGGCACCCACCTTGCACAGCAGCGGTGCATGGCTTGCAAGACAAGAGTGGGGGTAGCAGCTGTAAGTGTGAGGGCAGCAGCTGGCTGGTAGCTGTGCATGGAGGGCGGCAGTGTGGCATGTGGGTGTTGGAGGTGGGGAGGGGGGTGGGACATGACACCGCTCACAGCTGCCCCTGGTCAGAAGGCCCACCCCCCGTGACTACCCACCCTCCATCCACCCTGAGCAACCAGCCCCAACAGCAGCAGCAGCAGCAGCAGCAGCTAGTGCAACGGCCACCGTTGCTGCCGCTGCAGCAGCACGAGCAGCAGCAGCAGCAGCAGCAGCAGCAGCAGCAGCAGGGCCTGCTGACGCACCTCATGCAGTTGCGGCCTCGCCATGCATGGATCATGCAAGCGCTGCTCATGCCCTATGGGGATGGGACTGCCGCGCACCTACCCGCCAGGGGGTGCCTCCAGCAGACCAGAGACGCCATGGTGAGCAGTGGGGCAGCAGCAGCAGCAGCAGCAGCAGCAGCAGAACCCGACGTGGCGGCCATCAGGTCAGGTCAGGGACATGCCCATACCTCACAGCCAGGGCAGGATGGGCTGCCTCGTCCCTCTGGCCTTGCCCCCTCCCCTCCCGGCCCAGCCCCTGTCAGGCAGTGGACCCTCGCAATTGGGTTCACGGACAACAGCGTGGAGCTGTGGCGGGTGCACGCCTGGACAGCAGGTCAGGTGAGGCAGGGGAGGGGGAGGGGGGAGGGGGAGGGGGAGGGGGAGGGGGAGGGGGAGGGGGAGGGGGGAGGGGGAGGGGGAGGGGGAGGGAGAGCCTGTAGTCGATGCTGCTGCTGCTGCTGGTGCTGCTGGGTTGCAGGCCCTTGGCCCCAGTCGCTGGCAGTGGAGTGCAGACTGGCTGTCCAGCGTGACCTGCAGCCAGCGCTGCCTGCTATACTCCTTGGATCTGCACCCCTGCCCGCAACTAGGAGCCAGCAGGGCCTGGCTGGCTATGCCGCCGCCACCTCCGCCCCAGCCCCCCCCGGACCTCCCCAAGGCACCTAGCTGTGGCCCAGCCCCACCGCGTGGTGTGGCCGGTGACGCAGAGCAGCCAGCAGCCCACGCCCTCGTGACACACTCCCTGGCGCTGGTGGCCGCAGGCAAGTGCTGGGCTGCTGACCTGCATGGGGGGTCACCCACATCACACCCTCCAGGGATGTACGCTTGCAATCAGGCACCTGGCTGATCGGCACTTCTCTGCTCTTGCTTGTGTGGGCGCTCTCTGCTGGCCCCTCTCCCCCTTCCGGTACCCCACATACCACCACTGCAACCACTGCAACCACTGCAACCACTGCAACCACTGCAACCACTGCAACCTATGCAACCACTGCCACCACTGTCATCACCAACACTGCCTACACCACTGTCATGACTGCCATCACTGTGCAGGCACCATTTTTGGTGAGGTGCTTATCTGGCCCGTTCCAGTGCCCTGCAGCCTGCAGGAGCCCAGGCAGGTAGGGACCCCCCTTTGGCCAGCCCACATGCAGGGGCCTGCCCACCAGGGCCTGTCCTCCTTTACTCCTGTCTGGGTGCGGGTGTGGGTTGTCAGGTTTCAAGTGTCAGTTAACAGGAAAAGTCTCGCTTGCTGCCAGCACCCCTGCTCACTCCACGACAATCATGCGTTTCACAAATTGGTGAGGAGACAGAAGACATAAGATGAAAGACAAAAGGGAACAATGCATAGCAGGACAGGGCATAGCCATAGAGCATGCGGCTGTGTTCCTGCTGCTTTTCTGCAGCCGCCTGCGCACCTAAGCGTCCCGCCCCTTTTCCGCCTCGTCGGCCACACAGGTCCAGTGTTCGGCGTGCGCTGGGGCTGCCTTCGCGACTCGACCTGCCTCGTCTCCGCCTCTGACGATCGCACGGCCCGAGTGTGGCAGCTGCCGCGAATGCTTGAAAGAGATGCGTCATCATCCAGTCATGATGGCGGCGCATCCGCAGTCGCATCCGGCGCATGTTGCCTGTCGGTGCTTCGCGGTCACACTTCCCGGGTGTGGCAGGGCCGGGTATTGGGCGGCGAGCTGGTCGCAACGGCGTCGGAAGACTGCAGCACGCGGGTTTGGAGTTTGCGGGACGGGCGCTGCCTGGCTACGCTGCAGGTGAGACGTGTGCTTGTCACTTCCGTAGCTGTCCCTTGAGTGGTGATTTCGCCACAGGCAGTTGCTCTGATGATGATCACAGCAAATGGTAAGCTTCACATGGTTGCTAGCCTGCACTCACCGGATAACTCTGCTCAGTTGGACCCCTCCTACTGCGCCTTGTCGGCCAGCAGCAGTGCATCAAGGCAGTGTGTGGTTATGGCTACGCAGGGCCATGCAGGGAGGGGTGTGTGGCGCCTGGCTATGGCCAGCCAGGGGTCACTCCTGGTCACAGGTAAGCAGGTACCAGGAAGCTACGAGTAATGGCGGAGAGCTGGTAGGCAGCTAGGGTCAGGAAGGGGGTGACAGGAATGGCAGTTTGCACCATTTTGACCCCGACCCTGACCCTGACCCTGACCCTGACCCTGACCCTGACCCTGACCCTGACCCTGACCCTGACCCTGACCCTGACCCTGACCCTGACCCTGGCCCTGGCCCTGACCTTGCAGGGGGAGCAGATGCCAGCATCCGTCTGTGGTCGCTGGCCGCCTGGCTTCCCCCCGCCCTCCTCCCCCCACCCCTCACGATCCCCTGCCCCCCATCCCCCCCATGTAGCCCCGGCATCAGCACAGCCCTAGCGCGTGCAGTCCTTCACACCCAGTCATCCCCCCTCGTGCCACCTCCCTCCTCCGCCTCCCCTGCCGCCCCTGCCGCCCCTGCCACTGCCACCCCCTGCCACTCCGCTGGCGGCCCCATGCCCTCCATGCTTCAGGGTGAAGCCATGGCTCCTCCTCCTCCTCTCTCCTCCTCCTCAGCCACTGCCGCCTCCTCTTCCTCCTCCTCCTCCTCTCCTGCCTTCTGGCCCCTCCTGCAGCCCACCCCTACTGGTGAAGCTGAGGGTCACCAGGCAGGGCCTCTAGAGCAGGGCCCTGGGCCAGGCAGCCTGCAGCATTGGTCAGTGAGGTGAGCTGGTCTGAGTGAGCGGGACCACGTGCTGGACTCCTTCGTTGCCACTGCTTACTGATTATTGATGGGCCCTGACTTCACTTGTCACGTAAACACTAGTCATCGTTTCCACAAACATACACACCCCGGCGAACACCCCTCTACACAGCATGTCTGTGCCTCGTCCGTTGTTTCACTAAATTGTACTCAGCCTGCCATCCCAAACATCCATTACACACAGGTGCCAGGTGCACCTTGCCACCCCCTCCTGCCATTGCACATTACACTGCCTGTGTGTCTGGTCCCTTGCAGCTGCCGTCTGCCTGATGTGATACCCTCACTGGTCAAACTGGGCCGACCGCTGCACAAGGACTCTGCAAAGCAACCAGAAGAGCAGCAGCAGCAGCAGCAGCAGCAGCAGCAGCAGCAGCTCCGCAGCCACAGCAGGAACAAGGCGGACTGGGTGCGCTGCCTGACCTGGGGGGTGGGGCACCCTGGCAGCAGCCCCGCCTGGGGCTCACAGCCACACGCAGCCACCCGCAAGACAATCGAACCCCTAACCACCACCCCAGACCACCACCCCTTCACCCACCCCCCCACACCCCCTGCTGGCCCCTCTTCCCTTCCCCAGCCCTCACCACTCAACCCTTCCTGCCGCCCCAACCTGCCCCTCCCCTTCCCACCCCCAGTCCACCCTACCCCATTGCCCCAGGCGGCCCCCACCGTGCCTGATGCCAGACCTGCCGCCACCACCTCCCCGCCCCCCGCCCCCTCCCCTGCCAGCCCCCCCGTCGCCGCCCTCCCCTGCCCCAGCCCCAGCCCTGCCACCACCTGTGGCCCTGACGCTGCCCTGGCCTCAGCCGCTGGCCCTGCCAACCACCCACACCCCACTCCTCCCAGCGGGCGCCTGCCCCTGCTGCTGGCCACTAACTCAGGCTGTGTGCTGCAGGCCCTGCTGCTTCCACCCACCTTCCACACTGACGTCACACTCAACCAGGTCACACCCCACTCCTCTGGCTCCGGCTCCTCCCTGGGTGACACCTCCCTCCATGCAAGTATGATGCAGTGCGACCCCCATCATGAAAGTGTGAGGCAGTGTGACCCACCCCCTAGGAAGTGTGACCAGGAAGAGTGGCAGGTGTTGTACCGCCACCCTCAACGCAAGCCGCTGGCTTGCATGGCCCTGAGCTCATGCGGCAGCTTGCTGCTGCTGGGGCTCATTGGGGGGGGTGCGGTGCTGCTGCCATTGGAGGGTGGGTCAGCAGGGGAGAGGCAGCCCCATGCAGCCGCCATGGAATGGGGGGCGCATGAGCAAAGTGTGATGCATGTGATGTGGCTGCCCAGCATGGGCCCAGGGGTAGTGGGAACCCTGGACGCCTGTGGTACCGTCAGGCTGTGGCTGCTGCCACTAGGGGCGATGGGGAGAGGGACATGGCTGGGGCAGCAGCAGCAGCAGTCGGAGCAGCAGCTGGAGCAGCGGGAGCAGCAGCAGCAGCAGCAGCAGCAGCAGCAGCAGCAGCAGCAGCAGCAGCAGCGGGAGGAGCAAGGGCAGCAGGAGGGGGTAACAGCAGAGCAGCTGCTGCTGTCCTCCCCAGCCGCCGCAACAGCACCCGGCCCTTCTTTACCCTGTGGGAAGCACACAGCAGCTGCCGCCCCCTCCCCCACTCCCACGCCCCCCTCCCCGCCCACCCCTAGCCTGCTGCTACACGCTCAGTCTCCAGCGGGGCAGGTGCTGCTGAGCCTGGCTGCCTCCCCCTCTGCCGGCCTGCTGCTGGGGGGCGACCTGCGGGGCACCCTCATGGCATGGGACCTGCCTTCCCCCTGGCTCCTCACCATAGCCGCCACCCAGGCAGCTGCCCTGGCCCCCTCCCCTCCCACCCCCCTGCCTGACTCCTACCTCGCCCCTCCCCCAGCCCCACCTCCCCCCCTACTGGACCCCCCCCTGGTGGCCTGGCTACCAGGCCTGCATGGCCGCACGCCCATGCGCTTCATGCAGCTGCATGATGCCCCGCTGCTGACCATGCACAGCTGCCCAGGCCCCTTTGACCCCCTTCCCCTTGAATCATGCCTTCACGGAAGTGTGAGGGAAGGCAATAGAATGACGGGGGTGGGGCAGCAGGGGGGAGGAGGAGGCGTAGGAGGAGAAGGGGGGGTGTGGCAGGATGGGGGGGGCGGGGGGGGCGGGGCGGGGCTGGCTGCTGAGGTGCAGCTGCTGACTGGGGGTCAGGACCACTGCCTGCTGACCTGGACACTGAGGCCATCCTCCGCAGACTCCACCCGGACCTCAGCCGCCACCCCAGCCATTGCAAGCCCAGCCCTGAGCACCAGAGCAGCAGGGGCAGCAGGGGCAGCAGTGGCAGCACCAGTGGCAGCAGCAGCAGAGCAGCAGAGCAGCAGAGCAGCATTGCCGGGCTCAGGCAATGACACCACCACCTCCCCAGCCTCCACGCCAGGGGTCACCACCTCAGGCAGCAGCAGCCTGGAGCCCTCGGCCTCTGCCCCCCCAGCCGCACAGCCCTTACTGATCGCTCCCCCCCACCCCGCCCCGCATGAGCCACGCTCTCACACTTCCAGATGGGGGGGTCACACGCCAGGGGCTAGGGTCACACTAGCGGGGAGTGAGAGGATGTCAGGGATCTCGACACCAATTGCAGTTCACGACCCTGGGATGGGGGCGAAGGGCGCAGGTCAGGCCGGGCGTGATGGGCTGGGGGTGGGGTGGGGAGAGGGCGGGAGGGAGGGGCTGGGTGGCGGCTGGGGGGGCCAGCAGGGGGAGGGGGCCACAGCGGGCTTTCAAGGCAACCAGTTCGTGCTGCAAGGGCGTGACAGCAAGGCAGAGGTGGGAGTGAGGGGGGGAGGGGAAGGGAGGGGGAGGAGGAGAGTTAGAGTTCAGAGAGGGGAGGAGGAGGTGGGAAGGGCATATGGCAGGGTGGAAGGGTCAAGTAAAGGGAGCCTTGCATGATGAGGGTATAGGCATGGGTACTTCAGAGGGTATAGGAGGAGTAGAGAAGGGAGTGGTAGGGGAGGTGGGAAGGGAGGTGGGAAGGGAATAGCAGAGATTATGGAGGAAAGGTGCAAGGGAAAGCTTTAGTATCCTGTGTCTTCAGCCATGAGGGGCTGGGGCAGCAACCTTCTTACCCCACCTCTTCCTTTTCCCATTGTGCTGGGTGTAGCTCTGCCCCAGCCCAGACAGCTTCCTGCATGCCCTTACCCACCATCATCCAATGCCTCTACCCACCCACCCACCCACCCGCCCACCCACCCACCCACCCACCCGCCCACCCACCCACCCACCCACCCGCCCACCCACCCACCCGCCCACCCACCCACCCGCCCACCCACCCACCCGCCCACCCACCCACCCGCCCACCCACCCACCCGCCCACCCACCCACCCGCCCACCCACCCACCCACCCACCCACCCACCCACCCACCCACCCACCCACCCACCCACCCACCCACCCACCCACCCACCCACCCACCCACCCACCCACCCACCCACCCACCCACCCACCCACCCACAGGGTGTCCAGTGCAGCTGTGTGCCCAGACTGCTGTCTCCCCTCAGCTCCCTGCATCCTGCCCCTGTCATGGGTTCACCACCCTTACACCTTGACCGCAGTTGGTGCGGTGGGAGTGTGGCGGCCACCGTCGCCCCCACGCCCTGCACCTGGTCTCCCCCGCCTGCTTCACCCTGGCCGTGTACTCCCCCTCAGACCACCTGCTGCGCATCGTCACCAGGGGGATGCATGCGGGGGGAGACCCAGCCACAGCCACAGATACAGCTGCAAACAAAGCAGCAGCAGCAGCAGCAGCAGCAGCAGCCCCAGCAGCCCCCCTCTCCCTCCCACCACCTGACATTCTGGGTGGAAGGGTCCAGGGCACTGTTCCAGAGCTGCCACCACTCGTCACACCTGCGCCCCCTTCCCCCACTGTCTTCCCCCACACCTCCCCCTCTGCCCTCCATCCCGCTGCTGAGGGTGAGGACTGCACACACAAAGCATAAGACATGGAGATGAAACGGGTCGAGGGCAGCACCTGGCTTGGCTTGTTGCCCTGCTGCCGACAGCCTGCTGCTCCGCACACTGTGATCAGCCAGGCTCTCAAGTCAGGATGAGCTAGCCTTGCCAGGTCTTGCCAGTCACAGAGGTTTGGACAGCAAGGTCACTCCGTGCTTCACCCAACATATGTGCTCGTCTGTGTGTGTCTTATTCCTTGCCTGCCCGCCCGCCCGCCCGCCCACCCACCCACCCACCCACCTGCCTGCCTGCCTGCCTGCCCGCCCACCCGCCCGCCCGCCCACCCACCCACCCACCTGCCTGCCTGCCCGCCCGCCCGCCCGCCCGCCCGCCCGCCCGCCCGCCCGCCCGCCCGCCCGCCCGCCCGCCCGCCCGCCCGCCCGCCCGCCCGCCCGCCCGCCCGCCCGCCCGCCCGCCCGCCCGCCCGCCCGCCCGCCCGCCCGCCCGCCCGCCCGCCCGCCCGCCCGCCCGCCCGCCCGCCCGCCCGCCCGCCCGCCCGCCCGCCCGCCCGCCCGCCCGCCCGCCCGCCCGCCCGCCCGCCCGCCCGCCCGCCCGCCCGCCCGCCCGCCCGCCCGCCCCGCCCGCCCGCCCGCCCGCCCGCCCGCCCGCCCGCCCGCCCGCCCGCCCGCCCGCCCGCCCGCCCGCCCGCCCGCCCGCCCGCCCGCCCGCCCGCCCGCCCGCCCGCCCGCCCGCCCGCCCGCCCGCCCGCCCGCCCGCCCGCCCGCCCGCCCGCCCGCCCGCCCGCCCGCCCGCCCGCCCGCCCGCCCGCCCGCCCGCCCGCCCGCCCGCCCGCCCGCCCGCCCGCCCGCCCGCCCGCCCGCCCGCCCGCCCGCCCGCCCGCCCGCCCGCCCGCCTGCCTGCCTGCCTGCCTGCCTACCTGCCTGCCTGCCTGCCTCCTGCTGCAGCCTGTCGTGTGCTGCACCCGGCTCACCACGGCAAGGAGGTGCACTGCCTGCTGCTGCTGCCACCCCCTCCCACACCACAGCCCCCCATCAGCCTCCCTTTGACCCCTGAGCCAAACCCCCTCGCTTATTCCGCTCCCCCCTCCTCACCCCCCCGCCCCTTCTCCAGTACCTTCCCTCCCCCCACCTCTCCCACCCCCTCCTCCCCCGTCTTCTCAGCACCGACCTACTCAGCAACCCCCTCCCCCTGGTCCCTCCCTAACCCCCTACCTCCCCTGGCGCTTGTCACGGGGTCAGAGGACAGCACAGTCCGCTGTCTGCTGCTGCAACCTCCCCACTCTCAACAGCCAGAACAGCTCAGGCACCAGCAGGCAGCAACACCTGCCCCAACAACCTCCATCTACCCCTCTCAGCCCCTAGCCCCAACCCAAGCCCTGTCTCTCGCCAAAACCCGCCTTGCCCCTCCTCCCTCACCCTCCCCTCTGCCCCTGCCCCTGCCCCAGCCCCTAGTCTTTGACCGCAGCATATTGGTGGGTCAGCATGCCGCTGCCACTGCTGTGCGTTGTGCTGCCAGCTGGCCCCTCACTCCCTCACACTTTCAGGGCGGTGGTCGTCACACCTGGCCGAGGCCAGGACAGCCCGGGTCACACACAGGTCCGGACAGCCCGGGTCACACATCACATGTGGTGGTCACCGCGGGGGCAAAGCAGGTGCTGATGGCCTGGCTGCTGACCTGGGTGCCCTCACCAGGGGGGCAGGGGCAGGGGCAGGGGCAGGGGCAGGGGCAGGGGCAGGGGCAGGGGCAGGGGCAGGGGCAGGGGCAGGGGCAGGGGCAGGGGCAGGGGCAGGGGCAGGGGCAGGGGCAGGGGCAGGGGCAGGGGCAGGGGCAGGGGTCCATGGCCCCGTCCTGGGTTCTTCACCACCGCTGGCTCAGCACCTTCACCTTGCCTCCAGCCAGCGCCAGCACCTCACCCAGCACTGCCGCTGCTGCTGCTGCTCCTGTTGCTGTGGCGAGTCACGAATGCCGCACAACAGCCCCTTACCCCACCCCTACCCTCGCTCCACACACCCCTCGCCCAACCTCCGCTACCCATCCCCCTGCCCTTGCCGCCGCCCCCAGCCGCTCTTCAAGCGTTGCGGGGGACAAGCGCTGCCTGGCCGTGACGTTGCTGGGTTGGCGGGGCGACCACCAGTCAGTAGCAAGCATGTGGGCTGGCTGCTCCCCCTCCCCTGTGCTCTCCATCTCTCCAGGACCTACCTTGAACACCTCACAGCAACACCTGCAGCAGCAGCAGCTGGGGCAGTCGGGGCAACAATTTAGAAAACAGCTGCAAGGGCAGGAGCAGCAGCAGCAGCAGCAGCAGCAGCAGCAGCAGCAGGAGCTGCTGGTGGTCGTGGCCCTCTCCGATGCCCGGCTCTGCCTGCTGTCCTTCTGCCCTGCTCATGCCAGGTGGCTGCTGCTGTCAGGGCTGCTGCACCACACCCACCCAGTGCTGGCGCTGGCTGCTGTGCCCATGCCACCACCACCACCACCACCACCACCACCACCACCACCACCACCACCACCATCAGTGCCGCTACCAACAGCAGCAACAGTGGGGCAGGATGCCAGACAGGTGCAACCAGCAGCAGCAGCAGTAGGGGCAACAGAGGCAGCAGCAGCAGCAGCCACAGCGCTACCACCGGGGGCGGCAGGACAGGCTGGGTGCTGTGGAGCCGCTGCAGCTGGCAGTCTCCTGGTTAGTGGGGATACAGCAGGGGGGGTCGCTGTCTGGCATGTCAGGGCCAGCTTCACCCCTGCCAGCAGCCCCCTCCTCCCCTGCCAGGCCCCCAGCCAGACCCCACTCTTCACCCCAACCTCACCCTCCGCCCCCACTCCACACTCCACCTCACACCAAAGCACCCTCCCTCACTCTTTCTGCTGGCCAAGTGTGATACGGCCTGTCCTGGCGCTGCCAGGGCTGCATGCAAGCGGGGTCAACTGCCTCACAGCTGCCTGGCTGCCCAGCACTCCAGGGACAGGGCTGGCAGCAGGGGGTCTGTGTGGCTGCAACCTGACCTCCTCGCCCTGCCCGCCTTGCACTGCAGCCAGGCAGCTGCACCAGGCTGGCAGTGACCAGCAGCCACCAGCTTGCTCTTGCAGTAACTTAGTGTCGGGGGGGCTGGGCGGTCTGCCTCAGCACCTCGTGGTTGTCACTGGGGGTGACGATCACAGCCTGGCAGTTACAACCCTGAGTGTGACCAGAGGCCAGTCACACTGTGTCACATCAGAGCCAGCCACCCCAGACCCCACAGCAAAAGCAGCAACAGCAGCTGCTGCTCCGGCGATGTGTGAGGGCAGGCCAAGGTCGCAGGAGGTGTGTGACATGAAAGTGACTGGGCGCTGGAGGGTGGACACCGCGCACAGTTCCGCCCTCAAAGCTGTGAGGCTTCTGCAAGATCCGCGCCTGCTGACGGCTCTCGCTGCGCCCCCGGATCCAGGGGTCGAGTGGCCGGGTGAAACCCGGCGGTGTCCGGGCGACGGCGCGGAGGACGGGGAACCATTGCCACTCCTCCTGCTCACCACTGGTCTCGATCAAAAGGTGAGGGTATGGAGGTTACACTTCACTCGTTCGGGCGACGTCGCTGACATCGCCGGTGGCCACGCGACCTGCTGCTTGCGAGCCGTGGCGTGCACCACTACGGAGGTTCTGGAACCAAGCGCCCTGGACGCCGCAGTGCGCCCCGCGGCTCAGTCCCACAAATCCGGGCCTATCGTCATCGATGTTGCATTGGCGGGACGTGGGACGCAGTTAATGGTTTTGAGCAGGTTCGGTGGCATTTGATACAGTACTCAGAGCGCGAGCACGAATGCGGGATCGAAAACAAGTGGCATCAAGTAGTGGTGAGCTATTTCTGCAAATAGCGACAATGGCGACGAGATGTTGCGTGTGAGAGTCGGGCCCTGCGGAGACATCTAAGGCACGCCTTCGTGCAAGTTGTAGTCAGACACGAATGTGTTGGGCTCACATCGCAGCAACAGCTCATACCAAATCAAACAGTTAAAAGCGACGGAGAGGGAGAAGATGGGCGCAAGCCGCAGTGCAATACCCTAGCCGAAACCCTAGTAACACTAACATTATCCTACAACCCGGAATAAACGCTCCATCGGGACCTAGCGGCACACCATATTGCTGTACCTGCTTCCGGTTGGAATATCATCCCCAGTGGTCACCCCGGCCATTGGACCCGCCAATCCGTGCCAGGCCTGCGCATCGCACCACGCGCCAGCGGAGTGATCTGGGAGGCTTCAGTGCAAAACGCGAGTTTTAGCGCGCGTGACTTACCACGATAGCCCCAGCACCCCTCCACTAGCGCGTGGTGTGAGCGGCATTGGCGGGTCCAATGGCCGGGGTGACCCGTAGCAGGCTCGTCAAAGTAGCTTCACAAGCAGCAGCTAAAGTGGCTGCAAATCATATGCCCTTTTCCATTTTCCATGTATCGTTGGCGCGACTCAACAAGTTCAGGCGCAACCAGAGGGTCAGCTGTGACACGTCCTGCGGAAATTTGAATATTTTTCGCATATCACGTACAGGCCATCCCAACATGTAAGACTTGCACCGCTCGGCTCAGCGAGTTGCCGTTATCCCCCTGCCGGATGTCCAACCTCGCAGCCCGCATCTGCACCAAGTGAAGCCTTATGAAGTGCCCAGTCGACAGAGTGCGGTATGATAGACCCAGGGCACATCGCAAAGCTTAAAACCGCTCAAGCGCTGACTTGTTTGCCCCTTGCGAGTGGCTCTCACAGCAAACATAGGAATTTCACCTGGGGTGTAATACATCATGCGTATTTTGGCTCGCATGGCAGTCATCACCAAATTGAAGGCCCGGCACCCAACACCTGTAAACAACAACGTGCTCAACCCTGCAGAGCCCACCCCAATGCCCCTCCTCGCGCTTCAGCAGTCAGTGTGCACAACCCGTTTTTTACCAACATGGCAACCGGCTAGAAAGGCGACCAAGCCGCCTGACAGTTGATTGCTCATGATGGGGCCACAGCCACGCTTGTCGTCACTCCCCCATTCCGGCTAAGCGCTGCATGCAAATGGCATGGTATACAACGTGTACAGGCGCTGATGCAGGCCCTTGGGACAGAATCAGTCCTCCGGCCTCCTCACTTTAGGTAAAGAATCAAACGACTGAGACCACTCAGCTCCTGGTCAACTGCCTCGGGGCAGGTCAGACTGACCAAGCATACGAGCATATGAGCAAGGCTAGCTGAACACTCACTGGCCCAACAGCCCCCTCCAGCACATGCACCCCCCAACCAACCTACCAACCTCCAACCAACTAACCCTCAACCAACCAGCCCTCAAGACCATGCTCCAGCCAAGAGGCCCCTTCCCAGCACATGCAAAACCCGGACTAAGCATCCCCTCCTCCCCTTGCATCACCCAGCCGCTGCTTCCCTTCCTGCCCACACGCTCTCGATACCTCGCTCAACTCTAGGCTGTCAAGTCCTGCCCCGTCCCAGTAAAACAGACGCCCAGGAACAGCCCTCATAATGCTTTGCGCCCAGGGCAGGAGGGGCCATGCTCCCCTCCTCTACTCCTTGCCCCAATACAACGACACAGCCAGAGAGCCCTTCCTTTAGCCTCATGACTGCCAGCTTGAGCAGGCACTGCCATTGCCTTACCCTTAATCTCTAGCCACAGCAGGGGCAGAGCAACAGTGGGGCATTGATGCTGAAGGATGCTGAATGCCCGCAGCAGCAGGTGCCAAGCACGCAACACTGAGCACGTCGTTGGGGGCAATGGTCGTGTTGCATGTTTAAGCGTTGTAGATACATATGATGTACTGCGTTGTACTGCAATGCACAGCCAAGGCCCTTGTGCATGCGTGGCTGCTTGCTCTTGCTACCTGCTTTGCCTGGCTGGCTCAAGCCTGACCACAAGCACAGTCCTGCTGAGCACATTATCAAAGCCATCAACGCCATCCACCACACACTGTGGTGTGACCCTCCGCTATATACATTATCGTGCCCACCCTTCACGCCGAGTAAAAATCCCCATGCCTCACACCAAAACTGTGAGGCTGTACTGCATTGTACTGCATTGCACTGCGTTACACTGCGTTGCACTGCGTTGCACTGCGTTGCACTGCATTGCACTGCGTTACACTGATGAGGCGGAAACACGTGTGCACTCTGACAGCCACTAAGACATGGGCAGGCCTTGCACACCAAACACCAGAACCCTTTAGCCAGGCCTTGTCCCTGCATGCTCCCACCCACCCACCGTCACTCTCACTCCCTGCCGTCACTCTCACTCCCTCACACTCACCCTCATCACTCCCCACACATCACACAATGGCACTTGGCGCTGAGGAGGAGCCAGAGCCAGTTGGGCTTCGTCCACCCTGCTGCTGCTGCTGCTGCTGCTGCTGCTGGGGGGATGAGGCTGCTGCGGGCAGGGTGGCTGCGGCAGGCGCCAGGCAGCCCTGCGCCGCCATGTTGACCAGCTCCCTCATGCCGGGGATGCCGCTGCTGAGGGTGGTGACCCCGGCTGTGCGCATGGTGCTTGACCCTGCATGAGGCTGGCCTGGCAGCTGCTGCTGCTGCTGGCTGTACTGCTGCTGCTGCCCTCCGCCATACAGTTGCGGCTGGTTGTAATGCTGCTGCTGCCCTCCATACTGCTGTGCTTGGCTGTACAAGGGCTGCTGCTGCTGCTGCTGCTGGCTGTACTGCTGCTGTGGCTGCTGCTGGCTGTAGTGAGGGGCTGGGTGTGGCACCTGAGGGACCTGAGGGAGGCCACAGGCAGGCAGGCCAGGCACCTGGCAGCCAGATGACTGAGTAAAAGAGGTGGACAGGCGAGGACTGTACCCCTGCCCCTGCCCTGCCCCATACGCCCCCACAAACTCCCCTTGCTGCTGCTGCCCTCCATACTGCTGTGCTTGGCTGTATTGGGGCTGCTGCTGCTGCTGGCTGTGCTGCTGCTGCTGCTGCCCTCCACGGTACTGTTGCGGCTGGTTGTTCAGTTGCTGCTGTGGCTGCATCAAGCCCCCCCAGGCCTGGCTCTGTCCCAATGGAAGGCCCTGGGTTAGGGCAGAGGCAAGCAGGCCACCGGAGGGGCTCCGCAACGGCTGCATGGGGCCTGCCTGCCCTGCCCCTGCCCCTGCCCCTACCCCTGCCCCTGCCCCTGCCACACTGCCAGCACCAGGTACCCAGTTTCCCCCTCCACTGCCCTGACCGGGCATGTGTGTCAGAGCTCCTCCTGCCTGCCCCCCACTACCTCCCCCTCCTGTCAGGCCTTGCATGGCAGCATCCATGCCCCCCACCCCTGAACTGAAGGAGGGTGGGGCCCGCTGCTGCTGCTGCTGCTGCTGCTGCTGCTGTGGCCGGCTCTGCTGCAGGAACTCAATGATGTTCCCTGCTGCCCCGGCCTGCTGAGGTGCTGGGTGCTGCTGGACGACAGCCATGGCTGCCGCAATAGCTGCGCTGCTGGGCGAGCGGTCAGAGAAAGAGGTGCCCCTGAGGTGCTGGCTGAGGTTGAGGCCTGCAGCCCCCTGCACCGCGCCCCCCAGGGGGTCTATCACAGGCAAGGGGCCAGACAGCACCGACCCAGAACCCACCCGCCCATGACCTGCCCCGGGCATGGCCTGCTGGCCAGGGGTTAAGCCTGCGCTGCCTGACCATGCCCCTGATGCAGCAGCCCCCAAGCCGTGACTCCCTGCCTGGCCCAGCACCGGCTCTCCTGCCCTGACTGCACCCAACGCCCTGCCCAGGCCGGCATGCCCACTACTGCCAGCCCCAGGCAAGGAAGGCCACCCAGCAGCCGAGCCCTGGCTGCTCTGACCCAGCAGCTCAGGAGCCTGGGGTGTGGACAGGCTGAAGTGGGGCTGGCCCTGATCCCCTGACCATGGGAAGAGCCCCGCCCGCTGCACCCCTGCCCCCACACCGGCGGCTGGGCCCAGACCTCTCCCCACCTCGTCCCTCCCCCCAGCCAGCAGGGGGGGGCTGTGCAGCCTGGGGGGTGGCTGGGTGGCCCCTGCCAAGAGGGCGGACATGCTGAGGGGCTGCCCCTGTGGTGGTGATGAGGGGAGGGGGTGGCTGGGAGCCGTGGCTGGAGCGGAGGGGGAGGGCGGCAGGAGGGCGGGGTGGGGGCCGTGCTGGGGCAGCATGGTGGGGTGGAGGAAGGTGTTGCCGTGGGAGGTAGGGCCGTTGTCTGCACAGGAGGGTGAGCAGCAGGGTGGTGTAGGTGTGGGCGCAGGTGCAGGGAGGTGCAGGGAGGTGCAGGGAGGTGCAGGTGCAGGTTCAGGTGCAGGTGCAGGTGGAGGTGCAGGTGCAACCCCCATGAGGGCAGGGTGAGGCGGACAGTGCAGGTTACACCACAGACGTTTTGTGGGTCTGGCAACGACTTTGCCTGCCAGCCACTTACCCAGGTAACCACCCAACTGCATCGCCAGCTGCCTGGTAGCTGCTGACTCAGGCTCGCCAAGCTCAGCGGACAAGGCACTGGCGATGCCCAGGGCGTCAGGCACAGCGGGATAGCACTTGACAAGCAGCATGGCCATTTGCTGTGACCTGCGCATGTGGAAATTTTTGACCAGCTATTGGCCAGTTGGTTGGTTTGGTGGCTGAATAGGTTGAAGACGGCTCAATGGGTCAGCCACAACCTTGGGTGTGTTAAGAAGCGGGAGGGTGGGGTGGGGTGGGGTGGGGTGGGGTGGGGTGGGGTGGGAATGGATGGAGCCCATAGCAAGGCAGGCAGGCAGGCAAGCTGATTGAACATGGTGGCAATGCAGGGCTGCAAGACGCCATACCCTACCTGCCTTATTGTTGCAGTGGAGTGAAAGTCATGGGCAGTGGAGTGGGAGACGTGGGCAGAGGAGGGCAGAGGAGGGCAGAGGAGGGCAGAGGAGGGCAGAGGAGGGCAGAAGAGGGCAGAGGAGGGCAGAGGAGGGCAGAGGAGGGCAGAGGTGAAAGCCAAGGAGGGCAGACAGGCAGAGGCGGAGCAGCTCACTTGAACACGCCTCTAAAGACAGCGATTGCAAACTCTAGCACCACATGCTGCTCAGCCTTCAGGTTGTCCCTCAGCTTGATGACTGCCTCATGGGCCTGAACAGGACAACAGCAGGTGGCCCAGGCTGGCTGATGACGATGTGCGGTCCAGCAAGGCCGTTGGGTCAGTCAGAGTGATTGAGCTGGGGTAGGTCAGATCGTGGGTAGGCCAGGTGGTTGGTTGGTGGTTGGGGCAGGTAGTTGGGCCAGGTAGTCAGGGTGGATTGGGCTGGGTCGGGTCGGGTCGGGTCGGGTCGGGTCACACAACATGACACATGTCTTTCCAACAGTTCTCCACCTCTTCACCGAGCCTCCACTCCACCGTCCCACTCATCCCCTGACTTGCTGTCCCTTGAACCTGTCCTTGCAACCTGCTACACAGCTCTGCACAGCAAACCTGTTGATGGGCAGGGCCAGCAGCAGCCCCTCATGGGCCTTGCAGTGCCATCCAAGCCTGGCCCTCCTGCCCTGCTGCCCTCCTGCCCTGCTGCCCTGCTGCCCTCCTGCCCTGCTGCCCTCCTGCCCTGCTGCCCTGCTGCCCTCCTGCCCTGCTGCCCTGCTGCCCTCCTGCCCTGCTGCCCTGCTGGCCCTGGTGCCCTGCTGCCCTGCTGCCCTGCTGGCCCTGGTGCTCAGCAACACGCCCTCTGCTAGCCACCCAGGACCCCACAGCCACCCCTGCTAGCCAATCATGCATGACCTTAACTTCTACAGCATGCCCCTACTCTCCACCCCTACCATCCACCCCTACCCTCCAGCCCTGCCCTCTGCCTCTGACCTCCAGCCCTCCAGCCCTGTCATCCAGCCCTTCAGCCCCGCAGCCTGATGCACCTTGATGTATGTGAGAGCATTTTTGGTGTGGAAGGTGTCGTGCGGCAGGTTTGCCTGGATCTGGATGTTCAGGTGCTTGCGCTCCTCCATGATGGGCTCTATCTTGGTGAGGAACAGACGCTTCAGCTCCACCACCTCCTGCTTCTGGTCCGTGCTCAGGTCAATCAGCTTCTGCAGGACAGCAGTGGAGGGGGCCAGCAGGGGCAGGTGAGGGAAGTCACTACCTGCTGCCATGCAACACGCTGTGGCGGTAGATTTCTGTGGTGCAGCAGCACATGCTGGAAGGCCTTGACATGGTGGTAAAAGGGCAAGCAGGTAGGAGGGCAAGCAGGCAGGAGGGCAAGCAGGTGGGAGGGCAAACAGGCAGGAGAAGAGCAGGTAGGAGGGCAAGCAGGCAGGAGGGCAAGCAGGTGGGAGGGCAAACAGGCAGGAGGGCAAGCAGGTGGGAGGGCAAGCAGGCAGGAGGGAGGGCAGGCAGGTGGGTGTAGGCTGGGCCCACCATCACGTTCCTCCACAGGTTGATGACCTCTGCCTCCGTGCTGCCCAGGTATTGGCGGGATACCACGATGAACTTGCGCGTCTCCAGGGGCTTGACCACCCCCAACCTCATGATCATCATGCTCTGCACACAAGGCACACAACGCACACAGCTGCCTGTACTGCTGCAGCTGCTGCTGCCCGTGCGGCTGTTGCCCGTGCGGCTGTTGCTGCTGCTGCCCCATGTCATTATGCTTGTATGCCCCTTGACCCTATACCCCACACATGCCAAACCCCTATGGCCACGTCAACTGCATCACGTGAAATTGTGAAGGTGTGAAGGTGTGAAGCTGCTTCAAGGGCGCAGCACCACAGGCATGACCCACCAGGTCCCTGACCAAGGTGTCCAGGTCCAGCTGGGGCTGACGGAGTGAGGCTGTGGCGTCCTTGTCTGTGTCCGCCAGCCTGATGCTCAGCTCCTTCACATACCTGACACATCAAACAGCCAGCACAACTAGAGTCAAGTTATTTAACTGACGTGTTTTATATATCGTACTGATACGCCTTGTTGGTGATACGCTGATTACTACGCGGAGTTATCACTAGGAGTTATCACCCAAATCTCGTGCTCAAAACAATTGGTGATTTGGTGATTGGTGATTTGGTGACGAAATGATTTGGTGAAATCTTGATGGTACTTGATGAATAACTATAGTTTACTAATTCACTGATTTGTTGAAGCAAGTTTCAGGGCTGCCAGGGCCCAGGGGATGGAGTGGAGCGGAGATGAGCACACCAGAGTTGGCAAGTGTACTGCCAGTGGTGCCTGGAGTGATGGGCAGAGCGCTACCAGCTTGCCAGTGAGGGGAGGGAAGAGGAACAGAGCCGCCAGCCCAGGAGCAGCGTGGCACTCACATTTGGTAGATGCGGTAGATGGCATCGCTGCTGAGGTCCTTGATGCTCTCAGGCGTCAGCTGCACCAGGTGCCCGCCCACATTCTCCAGTGACCCCAGCTCCTCCTCTGCTGGGTAGATGGCAGTCTGGCCACAGCACGGCACATGGGAGTGGTTAGGCCAGGAAGGGATAGCCAGGGAGGGAGACCAAGCCTGAAGACGAGCTGGAGCATACCCTAACCTTGCAGGCTGTCACACCAGCCCTCTTTACTCGCTCCTCCTTCCCCACCCAACCCAGCCCTGAGCACAACGCCCCTCCTGCCCTACCCAGCCCAGCCCTAAGCATGTCACAGGCGCACCTCACCTCCTTGCTCTCCTGCATGACCTGGATCTGCTCGTTGCGCATGTCTAGCACCTTCTCCAAGATGTTGGTGCGGCTGTGCAGTGCCGTGTTCTCGCCCTGAAGGCTGGACACCTTGTCAGTGAGCTCCTGAGGACAGGCAGAGCAAGGTCACACCAGGCAGGGCTAGGTCACACCAGGTGAGGCAACGCGGTTTGAAACGATGGGGTGGGGTGTGAAGTGGTGTGACATGTACAGCGGGTGAGCACTGCTACAGTCCAGTGGGAAGCAAAGCAGCAGGGTGCTCCCAATGCCTGGCCCAGGTGCTAGCTCAGTGACACCACCTCAGGGGGTGGGGTGGGCTGCAGCTGAGGTAGGTGCAGCCTCGCTACCTCTGTCCCATAGCTGCCCGGCTCACAGAGCCTCGTCGCATTCGCGGCCATTCACCTCGATCTGCTTGTGCAGGTCTTGCAGCTTGTTCTGCGGGCGGTCAGACACAGGCCCAGATGACACCACAATGAGAGGACAGGCACACGAGCCGCAGGACAAACAGAATTTTGCGCACCAGGTGAGCCTTGACCTACTTGCATGCCCCACCCCGCCCCGCCCCGCACTGCCCTGCGCTGAGCTGCTGTGCATGCCACAGCCCAAACAACATGGTTGTCTGCCTCTTCCTGCACTTCATTTCACTTCACTGCCAGCCCAGCCCAGCCCAGCCCACCCCTGGCTGAAGAGCATCATGTGTAACGAGCTCATGTGTGACCAATGTCTACGCACACCTGGTGATTGCAACACCACCAGGTGTGGGTACACTAGGCACACACATCACACAGCACTGCCACCCCAACACCCCTACCTTCTGTCGTTCGCGGAACCTGCGCTGCGCCCGCCGGTTCTTCTCCTGAAGGGCCAGGTGGCGACGCTCTCCATCATGCAGTGGCCCTGGCTTCCTGCTGCGCTTCACCTCGTCCCCTGAGCCTGAGCCAGCGCTGTCTGACCCGCCCTCCTCTGCATCTGATGAGCTCAGGTCGGGCTCAGAGCGGCCCTTGGCGCTGCGGCGCCCACCACTGCCCCCATCCCGACCCTGCAGCACACCGCAGCATGGCTCGCATGCATTGGGGCTGAATGCACTGGGGTGCATTGCACTCACAGCCGTATGCAGGTCATGAGCCACGGCCCAGTTGACATGCATCTGCCACCACTGCTGCCGTGGGTGAACCCCCAGCCCTCCCCATAGCTTGCACGTGTTCACATGCTGCATGCCAAGAATTAAATGACAGCAGGCCCCCGCCCTGCATGAACTAGGACCGCCCAACAGGAGCATAAAGACAGAAGCAAAGGAGACCTGTAGGTGTTGTAGCTCACCCCTTTGGCAGCACCGCGCCCCTTGCTGCCTCGACCTCCCCTGCCTGTCCCAGGAGCATGTGCTGCATTTGCCACCTGCTGAGTTTTGCTGGATGAGCGGGATGTATGCTGTTGCTGCATTGGCAGCACCTGTTGCTGCAATGAGGCTGGCTGGTGCTGATCAGCAAACATGCCGGTAAATGGCTGTGCGAAGGCTTGCAGGCCCGAGGGGAGTGCAACGTTGGACAGCCCGCTGAACTGATATTGATTCAGCTGAGACGGCAGCCTCACATCCGCGAAGCCAGGCAGCCCTGCGTTGCGCGGCTCGACAAAATTCTGCCCGACAAGCGGAGCTGAGGCGTGCTGAAGTGGATGCGGCAATGCCTGATGCTGTAGTAGTTGATCCTGTTGTGGCAATGTGGCTGTGTGGCTCATTGGGCCTGCTGAGGAGTAGGGCGGGTCTTGCGGCACAGGTTGTCCCTGCAGCTGGGTAAGGTAGGCATCAAGGTACCCATCCTGCGCACAGAAGCACACTCGTCGATGCCAGGGTTTAACTTCGTGCAGTTTACCGGGGTGCGGTACCGCACCAGGTCCAGCAATTCTTCCACAGACGGCATGCCGAGCTGATTCATTCGGCTAGCCTGCGCTGAGGCTGCAAAACAACAATGTTGTGGACCCTACATCCCTCATGTTACTTTGAAATAAAGCAGACAGAGGCTAATCCTAGTTGGACACAGGCTGCGAGTCCATCATTGTGTCCACTTCAGCTCCGTTCATCTTATGTGTGTACAGTGATAGGTAATACGTGTATTGATACAGGGAATACAAGAAAATATACGGAAACCGCCGCCGCCGCCGGAAAGTCAGGGCCTGTTCTTGCATGTTAAACCGGCACATGCGACCGACTGCTCCGGGAGCAGACCGATGGCTTTAGCCCCGCATGGCATGGCTTTAGCGCGGACTCTAGTTGTGGCAGCAATCAGCAGCTGCTCTGAAGGCATCCAAGCAACTTGCCGGCCGGCATTGTATTTTTTTGATACGACACGTGTATCATACAAGAAGTACGTATCGGTATCGTTACACGTATCTCGTATTACCCATCACTGGCAACAGATAAGCTAGTGAGTGGCGGTTGTGGTGGTTGATCAATTGTTGCCCTAGTTTGACACCTAGCATCCACCATTCACGATTACGGGCAATGCAGGGTCTTCAAGGACGTGGCATCAACTCCAGCAGGGCCAGTTCTAGCTACTGCTGCCTCGGAGCCGGTCGTCAGGTGCAAGCTGGAAGGCGGAACGTGGCATTACGAGCTTCCAGGCAGGCGCGTGCCGGCCCAGTCTGCGTGCTCAAAAACCAGCCGCAAGCAGAACATCGAGCATGTTCCGGCTGCGGCGCAGGCTACGCTCAAAGTCGAGTCACGGCAGAGCCAGAGCGGTGGGCAGGCGACCAAGCGCAGACTGGCAGGGCCTCCTGGTCTGCCACCCATTAATGATAACGTGAGTACCTCGTCATTTCGTGGCCACAAGCCCTATGCCAGCTGTACCTTGGCGACCCCCCCCGCAGCACCTGGCTTGTTGACAGCTTTGTGGTCTTTTGATGGCTAGGGTGTGTGGTGTGCTCCATTTCCTGATGTGGCACCTGCATGCTGCTGCAGGGCGGTGGTGGTGGAGGCGGGGGCGATGACGACTGGAACTGGGAGCGCACTGCGCGCAATGTGGCACCCAACCTGATCTTCCTGGGCCTCTACTTCCTCATCACTTCCAAGGGCGGGGACGGCTGGGGGGGCGGCTTGTTTGGTGAGTGGCCTACACTTCCTGACATATAGGGATGAGTGAAGTGTGTCCTGCCAGCTGTTGCAGTGGGGCTGTAAGCTGTGCTGTGCTGCAAGGCAGCTATGTGTGTGAAGTGTGATGTGTGCTAGCAAGACATTGTGTTGCTGGTGTGATGTGAGGCAGATGCATATTAGAGCAGATTGCAAACGTCTGTACATTTGCATGCCTTTTGTTGTGTAGGTGGTGGTGGCGGTGGGGGTGGCGGTGGTGGAGGGGGGGGTGGAGGGGGAGGGGGAGGGGGGGGAGAGGGTGGCAGCAGCAGCAGCAGCAACAGCAATCGGCCACCAGCTGGTGACGAGCGTGACGAGGAAGAGAAGAAGCGGCAGCAGCAGCAGCAGCAGCAGCAGGAGGAGGCCAGCCCCAGTTACACCTACACTTACAACGGTTCTGGTCGCAGCAGCTATCGTGGCAGATGAGGTAGTTAGATGAGGTGGTTATGGTGGTTGAAGCGGGAACCATGCTGAGGGAAGGGCAAGGAGGCAAGGAAGTGAGATGAAAGCGTTGCAAAGGGCAGGTAGGAAGAGTGGTGGTGGGAGGTCTGGGCTGAGCGTGGGGGTTGGAGGGGGGTGGTGGCAGGGAGTCAGGGTGGTGGGTTTACCCCTCTACTGCCAGCTTCCGAGTAAGGCGCTGAAGTGGTCCAGTGTGGGCTCCTGTGGGCCTGTGGGGTCCAGTGGGCTGTTATTGGCAGCTGAAGGCGCTGAAGGGGTACGGCGCTGAAGGGGTACGGCGCTGAAGGGGTGCAGTGGGCTGTTGGCTGTTATTGACAGCTGAGCAGGTGACGGTGCTGCATTGCTGTTGGCAGGAATGCTGATTAAGCAGCGACAAAGTAATGGGATGCCCTCCCTGGGTCAGCAGGCGCAGCAGCAGCAGCAACACCAACAGCAACAGGAGCGGTAGCGACAGGAGCGACAGCAGCAGCAAGAGCCGTGGGTACAGAAGCTGTTATGTGGGCAGGTATGCAGGCGATGTGACTTTTGTGAGCAAGTCACACACCTAGCATGTCCTACCCGAACACACTGGTACCAATGACTGGCAGTGCTGGGGTCAAGTGTTGCTAAGGCCGGTTGATGGGGTGGTAGCACAGAGACATCAGCTTCAGCAGTGCTCAGAATTAGCAGTGCTCAGGATCAGCAGTGCAACATTTCATCCAATCACTGTTCCCTTGGCAGGCAGTCCCGGGGTCAGGGGTGGAGAGTGCCACTGTGGTGGGCTGAGGGTGTGATGTGACACAGAATGGTTGTAGGCTGCCCTGCTCGCTGTGAGGTGTGGCATCACACATTGCATTTCATGTCACACCCATGCTCATGGCTGCGGCTTTGGACCTTAGCTGTGAGGGCAGTGGTGCTCTTTACCTCCCTGGCGTGCTTCAGTTAGGTCACAGCTGCCTGTGCACAGGGGAGAGTTGTGGTGATGGCAGTGTTGGAAGCAGTGGTGCAGGCGGACAGTGGAGCCTGCGGGTGACTCTTCACACTATGAAGGTTTTTGGTGCTGCCTGCTCACCCCCCTGGGGACCAGAATCAGTCAAACATTGTAGCATGTCGAAGGTTTGCCGCGGCAGGTTTTTCAGATTGTTGCGATGGACGGTGTGTGATCCTGCTGCTGGGGTGTTGCATGACAGCTTACTGATGACCAACGCACTTTAGTGCGGAAGACGATGTTGTGTAAGAAGAGATCAATTCGACATACATGGCTGAGTGCTTATAGATCAATTGATTCTTCACGGTGACAATAGTCACCCTTCACATGTTTGAGGCAATAAGTAACTTGCATGCTGTGCATGAGCTAGAATGCCGCGTACTCCCTCTCCCGACATTAACGTACTCCCTCCCAGCCGCACGTGTCGCAACATTTTTGGGGTTCGGTTGGCTATGCACGGCATTCTTACAGCGGACTTTCAGAACCGACTTAATTATGCGGCAATGACCACCTGCAAAGACCGACCCACGACGAGAGATGTGTGTGAGCAAGAGCATCGGGCTTGAGCTACAAGCTCATTAGTCCATCGCTAGTCAGGAGAAGGTTAGGGTTAGGGGTTCGGGTTCAAGGTTCAGGGTTAGGTACTAGGCTTGAGCTAGTAATGGAGGCTAGGCAGAGCTGGAGAGTACTAAAAGAACTACGCTAGCAGTTCGTCATCACAAAGATAAAATCACAGGCGGTGTATGGTCACGCCTCGCCTTGGAGTAGCAGCTTTCGCTTTGTATACCAGACACAATAGTCAAAGGTGCGGAGACTGATGCACGAGCAGCGAGAGTGGTGCATCACTTCGAGCTTTTCCTACTCATCTCCTTGTAGCAGCGCAGCAGGCGGGCACAAAACTCATCGACCTCGCACCGGCTGCCACCGGTTGCCGCCGCAGCGGTCAGGTAGGTGTGCGGGTAGGTGTCATGGTGCGCGCCGTAGTTCTGAAAAGTGATGCCGGCGACGTTCTGCGCCCTGCCGGTGCCGGCCACCCGCGTGCCGGACACGCACCTGCCGAGGTCGCACAATCACACCACCTAGCACCTGACCCGCGATTGCACAAAATCCCTTTCATCGACAGAGGAGGGGTGGGTGGTACGCAGAGCAAGACCAACCAGCCCCAGTACCAGGTGCTGTGGGTGGGTGCTGATGATGGTTGGCACTGCTCACCCGCCTGGCTGCTTTGCCACCCTCCGAGTCTAGGGGCTCGGAGCATTTGTTGGAAAAGGGATGTTGGGAGTGGGAGTTGGAAGCACACATGGCAATGCACATGGGTGATGCAAGCACATGGTGCGGTTGCTTGTGCCAGAGCCTCTCGCCCGCACCTGGCCCACAGCATAGACCCGAGGAAAGAGTGACCAGCAGCAGCAGGTCCCCCGCCAGCAGCCGCTGAGCGTCCTGCTGCTCCGCTGGCAACTGGCTCCGCACAGTCATCCACCTCACCCTCCTCCTCACCCTCACCCTCACCCTCACCAATACCGTCAGCCTCACCGTCAGCGTTGACCTCACGGTTTGCAGAACCCGCAGCCTCAACCTCAGCCTCAACCTCAGCCTCAACCGCATGGCTTGCAGCAGCCTCTTGCCCAGCCAGCCGCTCAGTGCTGCCATGTGGCGTCTCGATGGCAGTCTCAATGCCTTGCGTGCCACCCTGCTGCTGCTGCTGCTGCTGTTGCTGCTGCTGCTGCTGTTGGCTCAACCCACACTCCTCCCCCTCCCCTGGACGCCCCCCAGCGGCTCCCCCCCTCGCCCCAGCTGGTGTCGGCTGCAGAGGTGGGGCTAGGGGAGGAGGGAGGTGCAGGGTCATCGCCAGGGAGATGGGGTTGCCTGGGGTGAGGAGCACCCGCTGCCCACAGGCCCCCGCCACAGCGCCCAGGCGGACCTGCAGGTACGGGTACAGGGCTTCCCGCTCCGCCAGCACCTGTAAGCACCAGAGCCGCACCATGGACTGAAAGCTGGAGGCAGTACAGCGGTGAGGCAGTACAGCGGGTGGGGCAGTACAGCAGGTGAGGCAGTGGTGCCAGCGTGGTGGTGCTGAATGGAGTGGCCAGGCTGTGGCACATGGGTATTGAGGCGGGATGCTGATGGGGTGAGGCAGGCAGAGCACCGCGCGGCAGGGCGTGGGCAGGGCGGGGTGTAGGGGGAGTAGGGGATGGGTTGGGCGCCTTACCGCCCGCCAGCCTGCCGCCCCCCAGTGCAGCAGGGTCATCAGCAGGTCCAGGTGGCTGCACATGGCTGCCCGCCCTGGGTACAAGGCATTCACTGCCGCCACCACACCAAATGCCTTGGCGCCTTCGACCAGCTGCCCCAAGCAAGCAAAGCAAGCAAGGCAAGCAAGGCAGAAAACACTGTCTGACAAGAGTAAGCTTGCAAACCTGCCCCGCCCGCCCCGCCCCAGTGCTGCAAGTGCCTGCCTGACGGATACCTCACAATGAACAGCCCAGCCCAGACTGGTGTGCGCTCACAACAGCCTGAAGAGCCAGCCCAGCCCAGCCCAGCCCAGCCCAGCCCAGCCCAGCCCAGCCCAGCCCAGCCCAGCCCAGCCCAGCCCAGCCCAGCCACGCCACGCCACCCACCAGAGCACCCCCCACAGGCACCATGAAGTTCTTGTCAGTAGACTGCACTACAGCATCCACACGGCCTGCGGAGGAAGACACCAGGCAAATCACAGGTGGTGACAAATCACCCGCCACACACAAAGCAAAGTCACCGGCAGCCATGGACTCTGCAGCCAACAGACAATGGCACCCATCAGGCAGCTTGCCGTGTCTGGTCCAGCACTGCTCTGCCGGCAATGTAAGGGTTGAAAGACGTATCAGCAGTGCCTGTCTCATTCATAGTTTGTGGTGCCCCTGCCCCTGCCCCTGCCCCTGCCCCTGCCCCTGCCCCTGCCCCTGCCCCTGCCCCTGCCCCTGCCCCTGCCCCTGCCCCTGCCCCTGTCCGCTGGAGGCCTCCCCACTCCGCACCTCTGCGCCATGCGGCTGTGATGCGGCGGCACAGCTCAGTACTCTGCACCCCATACGCGTTGTTGATGAGGTGAGGGACGCCCGCAGTGCCGCACAGCCGCGCAACGGCCACTACGTCATCGCTGGCCCTGGCCACACAAGGAGGTGGCCAGCAGGTGGGCAGGAGGCCAGTGGGAGGTGGAGGGGGAAGCTGGGGGGAGGGTGGCAGGAGGGGAAGGTGGCAGGAGTGTGACTCCAGCGGGCTAGATGCAGGGCTGCTGAGGGGGTGAGGAGTGAGATGTGTGAGGGTATGGCCAGCCTGTGGCCTGTCTGGCAGTCTGCTGCCTGCCATGCTTCGCCCCAACCTGTATAACCCTGCAGTGGTTTGCTCGCCTCTGCCATGAGATGTACTGGTTTTGACCTGGCCCCTGACCTGGCCCTGCCCCTGCCCCTGACCTGGCCCCTGACCTGGGAGCAAAGCAAGAGGTGGTCGTGACAACTGCCACCACCGCCTCTGGCCCCAGCTGCTGCACTGCCGCCAGTATGCCAGGCACATCTGTGACCAGCTGGTCGCCCTCTAACAGCAGCTCCACCACCACAGGCTGCAAACCTGCCAGCAAACAGGTGAGGCAAAGGTCGGCAGCCTGCCAGCAGACAAGGTGATGAGCGGTAGGGTCAGGCTCACCCCACCCCACCCCACAGAGCCACTGCCATGGGGGCCACCGAGCTACCTGCTGCGGTGATGGCCTTGAGGCAGGTCTTCTGGTCAACGCGCGACCACACCACATAGCGTGCGGCAGCCGGCCTGCGCCCAGCCAGCACCAGGAACAGCACCAGCAGTCGCCTCAACCTCAGCCTCAGACAGAAGACTGGCCTGTCAATGTGTGTCTTGGCCAGGCAGCAGCCAGGCAGCAGCCAGGCAGCAGCCAGGCAGCAGCCAGGCAGCAGCCAGGCAGCAGCCAGGCAGCAGCCAGGCAGCAGCCAGGCAGCAGCCAGGCAGCAGCCAGGCAGCAGCCAGGCAGCAGCCAGGCAGCAGCCAGGCAGCAGCCAGGCAGCAGCCAGGTAGCAGCCAGGTAGCAGCAGCAAGTGGATCAGACCTCGGATCCGGCCCCCCTGCCATGCCAGTGGTGAGCGAGGTACTGATGGATTCATGGAGGCATCCCTGCCCTGCCACCACGCTGCCTGCCCCCTGCCCTGCCACCACGCTGCCTGCCCCCTGCCCTGCCACCACGCTGCCTGCCCCCTGCCCTGGCCCCTGCATGCCACCATCCTCTGATCATCCACAGCCTGCTGGACTGAACAGTACAGCACCCAGCTAGGGACACCACCAGAGAAGGTGGCGATGGTGGTGGCTGTTGCGATGGAGTTGTGTAGGAGGGGTGGGCAGCCCAGCAGCCCCCCTGGTGCTTGCCAGACTCCAGGGAGCGTGGGTGCCCAGCCCAGCATGTAGCAGACCTGACCACTCAGGCCTACCAGCAACTGGCAGCTGCCACCGCCCGAGTTAAGCCCAAGGTGGGGCGCAGCAGGTGGGCAGGAGATGCGGCAGACAAGACAAATATAACAATGAGACAGAGCAACCCAGGCTCCCAGAGATGTGGTGCGGCAGGTGCAGAGGCCAACCTGGGCCATTGGGGCGACCTGGTGTCACACTGTTCTTCAGGTGCTGCTCCACCCAAGCGCCTAACCCCAAACATCCTCTCACCAGTGGCTCGATGTATAGGGGTTCTTGGTGCGAACAGGCACCACACCCATCACACAATGGTCACACTCTTGTCTTTCACTCCCAGCCTGTCCTTTTTCATAACAGACTTCCATGCCGGCCATGCCAGCCACACCTTCCTACCCTGGCCCCCGCCTGATTCACCCGCTCACCGCTTGGCCTTGATGGCCATGAGGGCGAGGGTGAGGGTCATGCCAGTGGCGAGGGGCAGCAGGCTGACCTGCCCCAAGTCAGCGAGTCCGGCTAGGCGCAGGGCGTCAGCGGCCAGCAGCACGGCCAAGCGGGCCAGCAGGGAAGAGCCTGCTGCCTGCAGCCAGGCCAACCGCAGCCTGGAGGCTTGGCTCAAGCCCTAGTCTCAGTTGCTAGTAACGGGGGGAGGGGGAGGAAAGGGGGAGGATGGAGCTCTAGCCAGCAGCAGCAGCTCCAGCAGCACCAGCAGCAGCAGCAAGCATTGGACCGCAGGTTCCAGTCATCCACAGTGTGACTTACCCACTGTGCACAATGGTGTGACAGGGTGTGACAGGGTGTGACCGTCAGCCAGGGGCTGCACAGCCCTACCTTGGGCTGCTCCGCAGCAATGTCCCCTGAGCGTCCAATGCCGTGTGCCAGGCGGTGGTGGCGGCGTGCCACCAGGGGGCAGGCTACCCGCCCCTCACGCTCGCCCACCCCTACATTGGCCAAGAAGTTGTTAGAGTCCATGAGGGCGCAGTCCTGCATGCATGCATGCCCATGCAAGCCTAGGCGTTGTCAGGGCCTGGATCTGTGACTCACCCTTTGCTGCTGCCAATCCTGTCTTCCTCATCACTACCTACTCACCTACAGTACCAGCCCGTTACAGTTTATGTTTACGGTGTTTGTGACAATACCAATATATTGGATTGATGAAACATCATAATGTAATATCATAACAGTAACATTATTAGAAAGGGGATATGACTGTTTGAATGACTTGGAGAAGGACTATACGACAATTCATTACAACTGGCGTGCATTAATGGAAAAGCTACGGTAGGGGGCATGTCACAGCATGGCACAGCTCGTCATGGCGAGGGGAGCTACCTGTACGAATGCCTCAATGCTGGCTTCGTCCCAGCCATGCTCTGGCAGGCGGCGGCTGGCCAGCAGTGCCTTGACCTGTCACAGCAGCAGGCTAAGGGGAGGCTAAGGGGTGGGAGCAGAGGAGGGGAAATGATGCTGCTGTACCCATCATCGCTGCGGCTGCAGCTGTGATGGGCTGGAGAAGGCTGTTGAAGGCGCTAGGCAGGAGGCAGCAGGTCTTAGGTACAGCAGAATGAGGTCCAACTAGCTGGAGTTGTTGAATAACAACAATATCAATAGTAATGAAAATGATTCTGATATCAAGAAGGCTCCAGCGTGACAATTGAGTGATTTTGAGGGAGGCGCTAGCGACTGGGGCGCGGCCCCCTGCTCCTATGCTCCCACCACATCAAGGTAAGGGCGGTTGGGGTCAGGCAGGGATGGGGCCAGGGCCTGGGGTGTGGGGGTGAGGGTGGGGAGGGCGCAGGGGGCAGGCGAGGGCAAGCCAGGGTGAGCAGAGCAGTGGGTTGGTGATTACACCCACGGGCACGCCTGTAGGCAGACTAGGAGGCGCCCCAGCACACCCAGCCAGCTCTGCCAAGCAGACAGTGAGGTGGTGTTGTGGGCAGGCTGTGAATGTAACCCTCATTGCCCCGGTGCTTGGGAACAGTCAGACCGGCGGGTTACAGGCAGCACCAGGTTACAGGCCCAGCCCCAGCACAGCCCCTACCCTCACCCTCACCCGGGAGGGGCCCTATGACACCACCATGTAGATAGTCCTGACCTGGTGGCGGCGTGCAGCTAGGGCCTGGCCTCCTTGCTGGGCGTAGGAGGGTGAGATGAGGGCGGCTGCCAGGCCCAGGTTCACACTGTCCATGGCTCAGGTAGTCCTGCAGGGCGGTGACAGATGGGCTGCTAGGCAGCTGACCAGGAGCTGCTGGGCAGCAGGAGGGGCAGAGGATGTGGTTCAACCACAACCATGAACAGGTGGCACATCTAACAATTATGGTTGTTATATTCAGTTAAGTGGGAGAATGAAGGAACGTGTTGTATGCTGGGCGGCGGCTACCAGAGCTGGGGCTGGGGCTGGGGCTGGGGCTGGGGCTGGGGCTGGGGCTGGGGCTGGGGCTGGGGCTGGGGCTGGGGCTGGGGCTGGGGCTGGGGCTGGGGCTGGGGCTGGGGCTGGGGCTGGGGCTGGGGCTGGGGCTGGGGCTGGGGCACGTCTTAGCTCAGCGAGTGCCCCCCTGCCTGGCTTGGCCTTGCCTGGCATTTCCCTCCCTACCTTGCCCACCCCAACTCACTTCCTCTCGCCACCAACAGGCCCTCTACGCAGCCCACCACCCAGCGCTGCTGTCACCCCCTCCTCCTCCTCCCCCTCACAAGCCCAGCGCAGCAGCTGAGGCACCAGGTGGTCAGACCAGTAGGGCACCACCCAGTACAGGGCCTGCGCTCATAGGTATGCCAGGTCCGCCGCTGCTCAGCAGGGGCCCCTCCGGCACTACCATCAGCAGCATTGGCAGGGGGGCGGGCAGCAGCAGCTCATCATGGGCTATGGGAGCATCAGCTGTGGACAGACCTGCCGTGGGTCAGCAACTGCTCAGCAGCAGGGGAAGCAGCAGCAGCAGCAGCAGGCGCCCACACCTGCAGCCCAGGGGGCAGGCCGGCAGCAGGCAAGAGCGGGGGCGGATGATGAGCTGCTGCTGCTGTTGCTGGTGCGGCAGCCACCCACCAGCAGCAGCACCAGGCACACTCCAATCACTGGCAGGCAGTCCACCGGGATGCAGCCCAGCAGCAGTGGCTGCAGCACTGCAGGAAGGGGACCAGGAGCAGGCAGGAGGCAAGGGAGGCTCTTAGGGGCCACCCTATTCAGTACAACAAACAGTGATGTAGGGGGAGAGGCAGGTAGCAGCAGGCGACAACAGCAGCAGCAGGCAGCAGCCGCTTACAGCCAAGTACAGCAGCAGCAGCAGCAGCAGCAGCAGCACTACAGCCAGCAGCAGCACTACAGCCAGGAGCAGCAGCAGCAGCAGTACAGCCAGCAGCAGCAGCCGCCGCAGCCCTTGCACAGCCAAGCACAGCAGTATGGAGGGCAGCAGCAACGGCAGCAGCAGCAACTGTACAACCAGCCACAACTGCATGGCGGAGGGCAGCAGCAGCCAAACCAGCCTCAAGCGAGTTGCATGTCTGCCTAAATGGGGCGTGGCCCGCTCTTACCACCCACCCCTGACGCAGCCGGACCTACCTATGTCAAAGATAAGGGAGGTGCGGCCAGCCTCAGGACCGCCTACGTGGATGCCTCGCCTCACAGCCCGCACCCTCACCACTGGTGCTACCTCCCCCTGTACGCATGCAATGGGGACGCAATGGAATGCTGCCCCTGTACGCATGCAATGGGGGACAGCACACGTGATGGGCCTGACTAGACTCTGGACTCCTGGAGGTGGTGGTGAGGAGGGGCTGCTGGGGTGCGCACGTGGGTAGTGATGAGGAGGGCAAGCAGGGGTGTGTTGAGGCAGGCAGTGTGGGGGACGCGTGCCGGTCATGCTATGAGGATGGGCTGTGGCCAGCAGGAATCACGGCTCTGCTCTGTGCACCCGTGTTAGCATGCTGTAGTAGAGCTGTTGCATGGCCTGCTGCCAGCCCTTTGCTGGCTCTGCTTGTTTAATCAAACCAGCTTTTTGCAGGAGCAGGGGCGCAGAGGCGCGTGCTGGCCTCCATGACCTTGGTGCTGGGGAGGTACATGATGTGCTGGGCTGTGTGCGCAGGCTGGTGGGAAGCTCTCTGATCCTGGCAACCGGAAAGCCTGACACTGCACTGGGAGGCACTTGATCACAAGCTGCCCTCTCACCCTCCCCGCAGCTGGTCGGGGCTGCCATTGCAATGCCTGCTGCATCCACCGCACGCACTGCCAAGCCCACCCAGGCCGGCCAGGGCAGAGGCATGGCTGGCAAGGGCAAGGGCAAGGGCAAGGGCAAGGGCAAGGGCAAGGGCAAGGGCAAGGGCAAGGGCAAGGGCAAGGGCAAGGGCAAGGGCAAGGGCAAGGGCAAGGGCAAGGGCAAGGGCAAGGGCAAGGGCAAGGGCAAGGGCAAGGGCAAGGGCAAGGGCAAGGGCAAGGGCAAGGGCAAGGGCAAGGGCAAGGGCAAGGGCAAGGGCAAGGCTGTTAAGCACAGCCAGGCAGGTGGCTGGACAGGGACTGCACTGCAGCAATGGACATGCAGCGCAGTTAGAAGAGCAGGTGATGGGAGGAGGGACCATCCATGGGAAGGCACCCACTGGAGCTGTGCTTGCTTATGCTGCCCAGCTTGCTGTGCTTGCTTGCTGGCAGGTAGCAAGCTGTGCTTGCTTACGTTGGCAGGAAGTACCTGTGTCAGCTGGTGTTGGTACTAGCTGATACTAGTACTACAAGCTACAGCCATGCCCCGAGGGCCAGGCAAGTGAGTGTGTGAGAACTTTACTCCATACCAATAAAGCACAATTCTAGTGTGGGTCCTGTGACGTATCCATTAATTTGGCACATGCTGCCCACAGGGTTGTTGACCAAGGTGATGCAGTGGCTGCTGCACTGGACTGAGGGCACATACCTGGACGCTGAGGTCTTGGTTTGTGCGGAAGATGAGCTTGTCACAGTCCAGCAGGCGCCTGCAGCAGAGGGTGGGTTTGCGGCAGAGCTATTGAGCTCAGCTGGATGCCTAGGGAAATCTATGGTTACCTATGTGGCCTTGCTTTGTGTAGCGTCCCAGGTGTCGGTCCAGGGTTGGTAGGGATAATGGAGATTTGCACCTCGGCGGGGATCTGCATGCGCGGAGCATTGCGTGCATCATCGGAAAGGGCGCGCCAGTGAGGATGCCTAGCGTGACCCACCCAGGCAGGATGCGACAGCCGTATTTCGTAGGTCCAGCCAGGCTGCAGGTCCGTCAAGCGATATAGCTTTGTCTCCGACCCAAGCACAATTGTCTCGCGGATCAGGGGGACGCCCGGTACCAGCTCCTGCACCGCAACGACTGCGATCGCGGATGTGGCAGCGAGGAAAGCAATGGCAAATTTGGCGAGTCGCATACGCGCATACGTAAGGCATCACATCACCATGTGCTTTGGGTGCAGCATGTCGGCACCATGTTGTGATACGCGGTTTTAGAGTGTGTCTGCATTGCAGCGTGCAACTGCTTCAGTACAAAGGTTAACGTACAAGAGCACCAACAGGTATGAGCTTACCTTCACTTCCTTGTCTACAAAATGTGATGACTCACAGGAAAGGGAGAGTTTCCCAGCAAGTCTTCCTCAGTGTTTGCTGTGCCACTATATGCAGGGCTATGTATTCAATGGGGGAGGAGAGCCATATGTAATGTACCCACATACATGTTTGACTGCAGTAGCCAGCATTGCACTAAGTCAAGCTCACGTCACCACTCTAATTACAACGATAAGCTATTTTGCTGCATTGTGCATCTGAAGTTGCCATCCAAGGATAATTACTTTTCACTCTACCGCCTTACCTTCACCTAAGGGTAGAGGGATTGTGGGGTTGAGGTTCTATCGTACCTTCAAACATTCGCCAGAGTAGGTAGCATCCAATTAATGATATGTAACAGATCGTGCAAGAGAAATTAATGGTCATAGGCATTGTTACATGCACAGGCAAAGTCTTAACCAACTCGTCATCCTTTACACCCGTCAAAACTCATCACCAGTTCCCACACATTTCTCCCAACAACTCATCCGCTGCCTTATCGGCTTGCAACCGATTCAACACCTTTCCTTTATAACCCACTCTCTACCTGCTGTTTGCCACGCTATACACGATTTGTTGCGAATTTGCTCAACCTACATCATCAGGTGCAACTACAAAGACCACATTCAGTCATCAGTCACCACATTCAGTCACCAGCACCCAGGTTCCTCATCCATCCAGATGATTATGCCGTTTGAATGGCCAACCCATCTGCTGCTCAGATGGCTGAGAGGTCCGGGTTGGTGGTGGTCACCCGGGTGGTAGTAGTGGTCACAGCCACAGGGGCAGGCACCACGACTGCTGCTGCTGCTGGGCCCCTCTCCCCTGCAGGCCCCGAGGCCACTCCAGCGTCAAACACCGCCCCAGCCGCATGAGGCTGTGCATGTGCCACCACTGGGTCAGCCCAGTCAGCTGTGGTGGTGGGCGTGCCATACACCTGCGTTACCCTGGTGCTGGTCACTTCAGGGCCAACACCAGCTCCACCCACCAGCTTCCGCTCAGCTTCCACAGGGAGAGGGGCTGTACCCACAGCCCGTGCAGCCTGCCCAGCGACCTCCTGCGCCCGGCTGCCCACCACCTCCCCAGTATGCTGAGCTGTGGAGGCAGCCGCATGAGCCTGATGTTTGGCCACTTCCACAGCACCAGCCAGCCCCTTCTGAGCTGCAACTGCCGCCCCATGGGCTGCGTCCTTAGCGGTAGCCAGGCCCCCCTTCAGCACCTCAGGACCCTTGGTGGCTGCAACCTCCCCAGCTGTGTGAGCAGCATCAGCTGCCTTGTGAGCCGCTACCGCTGCACCAGTGCTGAGATTTGAACCCATTGCCTGCCCCGTAGCAGCCACCTGCTGCCCACTGGTGCGGACAGTGTGAGCGGCATCTGACCCAGCCTGCGACACACCTTCCGCAAATGACCCAGCTGCCGCTGCCAATGGAGCTGCTGCGTGGCGAGTAGCGATTGCAGCATCATGTGCAAGGTGCTGCGCCTGCACTGCTGCTGTGTGGGCCAGATGCTGAGCTTGCACCCCAGCCTCATGAGCCAGGTGCTGCGCCTGCACTCCAGCCTGGGCGAGCACTGGAGCAGCCTTGGCAGCGGCTGTGTGCAAGCCAGCCTGCAGCTGGGCCACCGTGTGCTGTGCACCTGTCTGGATGGCACCAGGCGCCGCTGCTGCCGCGTGCTGGGTGCTGGCGGCAGCGCTGCTGGCAAGATGGCGAGTGGTCTGCAGGGCGTCATGGGCAGTGCCAGCAGCCTTGGCAGCAGCAACCTGACCGGCAGCTTGGGCCTTGGCAGCACTGTCTTGGGCCTGGTGCAGCAAGCAGCTGCCATACTCTTGGGCAGTATGAGTTGCGTCGCTGGCCTTGGCCTGAACCGTGGTGCTGACGTCAGCTGCCTTGGCCTGGGTGCTGTGCAGGGCATCAGCTGCGGTGCTGGCGACGGTGGAGGCGATGCCAGCTGCCTTGGCCTGGGTGCTGTGCAAGGCATCGGCTGTGGTGCTGGCAACGGTGGAGGCGATGCCAGCTGCCTTGGTCTGAGAGCTGTGCAGGGCATCACCAGCCTTGTCCTTAGCCGCCTGAGCAGCCTCTACAACCATGTTGCTTCCAGCCTGCAATTGCTGCTGTGCTGCTGCTACCCCGCTTTTGGTGTTGTCAGCAACACGAGTCCCAACTGCCTGCACCTGGTCACCGACTGAGTGCGCCAAGGCGCTGGTGGCGGCCGGCACCTTCGCGGCAGCTTCTTTGGCAGCCACCGCCGCAGACACCGCAGCGTTACTCGTATCCGCGGCGGCATGAGTGGTCACACTAACGGCGTCCTTGCCCGCGTCGCCGATGCCACCCGCGAACTCGGCCAGCGTGTGCGCAATGGTCGCAATGATCCCCTGACCCGCGGCAGCTGCCCCGCGCGCCTTGTCCGCCGTTTCAGGGTGCCCTGCGCCACGGATGTTGTGGACGGCTTCGGTCGCAGCGTGAGACACGGTATGCGCCAAAGCAGCGGCGGTGTCGGTGACCTGCACATACACAGCACCACAGTACGCTTGTTCGAACAACCACCAGCAACGGCTACCTCACATGCCGACTAGGGGTGGCAGGACAGGGTGTCAGAGCGCAACGCACATAGGCAGTGCCAGGATCCAACGTCAATGTGCCAAGCATTTCGCTGTGCATCATCATGGTTGCACATGGCGTGTACATGTGTTGGCTGAACAAATTAGCATACAATGACTGACCTGGTGCATCACTCCAGCAGCTCTGCCAGCCAGCGTGGGACTGGTGGACTTCACAGCCTCCGAGCTGGTGACGGCCGCGTCTGGGCTGTGATCCAGGTGTAGCGCCTTGGCCCCTGCTGCCACCGCGGTGCCCGCCGCCTCGCGCGCTGCCGATACCGCCGACTGTGCGGCTGCAGCCACGCGACCTGTCGCGGTGCTAGCTGCATCGGAAGCCGCGTTAGTGGCCCCCGCGGCCTTAGCAGCAGTGTGGGATGCCGCAGAGGTTGCGGAGTCAGCAGCATGGTGAGCGGCCGCGATGACCGGTGCTGCAGCCGCGGCCCCAGATGCCGCCGCCTTGTGCGCTAGATCAGCCGCCTTGTCACTCAAACTGGGTCCTGTCGAGCTGGTGCTGCTGCCCGAGACTTTCAGCGACTGCAGCGAATGCGTGGCCTTGTCGACCGCGGACTGAGCAGTGTGTACCGCAGTCTGCCCAGCGTGCGCCATGGTGTCGGCCGCAGACCGCACCGCATGTGTAGCTGCCGCTGTTGGGCCCACATGCGGTGCTCCATCCTCCCCATGGTGCACTATCGTGTGCACAGGCACACCCGCCATGAATTGCTTTCCCGCTGCCGCAGCTTGCTCGGACATCGCCTCGTGCTGTGCCAGAATCTGAGCCGCTGAAGAGCTACTCATGCCGCTGGGCTGGGCCAAGCCTGAGGGAGGGTGTGCGGTGTGCGAGTGCTGGGTAGCTGACAGATGGGCATCGCCAAGAGATCCAGGGTGAGCCAGGCGCGCATCATACTCAGCTGCGGCATCGTTGGCAGATGTCGACAGGGCGCCAATCACATTGGCAGCGGTTGACTGCAGTGTGGGGCGCATGGTGGTGGTGGTGGTGGTGGTGTAGCCAGTGACGGGGGCCTGAGGGGCACCGCTCGTGTCAATCCCCATGGGCGAGTTGTCCATGCCCATTGTGGTCATGGCTGCACGCTTGGCACCAAGGTCCTGGTGCACAGCCACAGCTGCCGCAGTCTGAACCTGCCACCGTGGCAGCAGCAGCAGCAGCAGCAGCAGCAGCAGAGACATCAACAATGCAATGAGTGCTACCAGGGTTGGTCATCTCATCACCAAAAAAGAACTCCAGGTGACTTTATGCATGCATACAGTTCTAGTAGACGTGGTGATTACTCTGCGCAGTGCCACGTCGTGTCCCAGCCAGGTGTAAGCTGGAAGGTGGGTGTGTGAAATGCGCCACATTTGGAGATGCAGATAACTGGTGCCCACCTGCTCTGATGTGGGGGCAATCAAAGAGGTCTCAATTCGTGAGGGAGACCGCGCCCTGCGGCACATGGGAGGACAAAGGCAGGCACATAAGACATTAGCTGCCAGCTCACACTCTGCTACTGCACACCAAGCAACACCCTGGCCACTAACCCCAGGCTGCAACAACAAGCCCTATCTCACAATGGAGTGCAGAACCTCGTTTACAAAGCATCTTAGAAAGGTACCTCAACAGCATGTCACATTGGTCTCCAACCTAAAGCCTTTGCAACTCTTCTTCCATCCGCCCACCTAACCCCCTTTCCACCCCCCTGACTCGGTCCTGTCCTCTGTTCTATCCAGGTCTACGACAGACGTTGCCTATGCGCTGTGCTCACCTCTCCATGGCCTTGTTCAACGCTTGCACATCCTTGGTATCAGCTGTGGGCATGAAGGCAGCAGATCCTGCGCATGACCAGTGGCAGCCAACAGCGGCTCACTCGGCTTGGCACGCCACAACTGCTTGCCAGTCCCTACTTAGTTGTGCAATACATGCCGCACGCATCACGCTTCACTCATGCAGCATACAGGCTACCTTTACACACCCTGCCTACGATAACAGAGGCAGGTGGCAACCTTTGTTTCAGATTGCACTCTTTCAATGGTTGGCGGACAGCAACCTAGTGGCTGGAGGAGACGTAGCCTTGTAGCAGGTCTGACTGACAAACAATTACTGACCTTGGATGCCAGACATGACTGTGGTTTGCGAGGTGCGAGCTTAAGGAGTCCTGGATGCAGGATGCGAACAAAACTGTATTCAACTCCTTGCTGGGATGAGGCCTGCGAGGAGGGATGGTTTCACCAAGTGACATCATGTGAAAGGTTCAGGCAGACAAGGTAACTGCAGGTGCAAGCTGCCATCGGCCAGGCACGGGCATGCATGGTGGCCTACAATACTGAACGGCCAAGGTGAAGAGGGGCCACCGGCGATGGGCACTGAATGTGTCGCGACTTGCCTGTAAGGAAAGCGGGGATGCTGCGGCGTGCGTCGCTGCCTGCGACCAACAAAGTGCGCACCAACAACGCACATAATTGATGACGTAGTCTGCGGGCCGCGACGCTGACTGTGATCTGATAGCCTGATAGCTTGTGGCCTGATATCACAGGTGCGGTCGGCTGTGCGCTGGGATGCTGCAGTTAGCCGAGCAAACGAAGCTGCAATCTAGAGCCGTGACCTGGACGGGCCGCGGCTGCGCCTAGACTAGGAATTCCCAAGAGCCCTTTCTCACCTTGCTTTAGGATTCTGTTGTGCCGGCCGAGGTGCTGCGTACTTCAGGTGACTGCGAGTGCGTCAGGAGTAACGAGAGTGACACATAATCTCCGAAACCTCAGGATGGCGATGATAGAGCTGTAAGCTCTATGCCTAGTTAACAAAAGTCACCAACATACAACTCGTAGAACGACCGGGAGGAACGTGCCCAAGGGATATGCAGTACACTAATGCACAATCATAGATGAGTATGCACGCTGGGTGCGGGATGGACCATTGTAAGACAACTAATCAGCAGCAGTTGGAAAGGGGGAAAGGGTGGGGGCATGCATGAGCCGAAAGACAATCTCATGTTCAGGCGACCCCAACTAACAAAATATGACAGGAAATGATAGGAAACCGACCCCTGGTAATCAAAACGACGCCGCGTCTCAGCCACGTGGTTTCTATTTATGTTTTGCACATCCCTGGATAGAGGACTCTGTCAGCTATGCGGTGCAGCTTGTAACATTAAATATTGTGCACTGTGCTGAGTGCTATGGCGGCTCGAATCTTGACATTCAAATTCATGCCAGTTTTGCTCATGCGGGCCTCGCCGCGACCGACCGCCGCGACCGACGTGACCCGGTAGCATCTGCAAACAGTCAGGGACAGTCGCCGCAGTCAAAACGATTCACATGGCACGCCAAACCGATGTAACGACGCCCCTACACCCATGCTCGGAAGTATACAAGGCTGCTGCATTGCTTGACCGCTTCGTGAGTAGTACCTACTACCTGGCCACTCGGTAAGGCCACTCAAGGTGTGTAGGACATTGCTACGTTACCTTGCTCGACATGTTGGGTCCGATCCCTCCCGCCCGCCCTCCGCTTGCGTGTCCAGCTTGTGTCCAGCTCCACCCTGACTCCCTGCTGCTCAGCTGGAGGGGTGGGCAGCCCAGGGGCAGCACCAGTACCAGCTTCCTGCTGCTGCCAGGGGGGTGCAGCAGGAGGGGGGGGCAGGTCAGGGGCGGCACCAGCACCAGCTGCCTGCTGCTGCCAGGGGGGTGCAGCAGGAGGGGGGGCAGGTCAGGGGCGGCACCAGCACCGGCTGCCTGCTGCTGCCAGGGGGGTGCAGCAAGAGGGGGGGGCAGGTCAGGGGCGGCACCAGCACCGGCACCTGTCGCTGCCTCCAGCTCATCGCCATGCAGGGCGGCTACTGTGTTGCAGATATGGGCCATGACAAGACCCTTCAGCTTGGGCTTCAGCCACCCCTTCATAAGCTCCTGCTGGTGGAAGCGAAGGTCAGCTTGCAGCTCCCTAACAGATAGCTTCTCAGCCTCCTCGACAGTGGTGTGGCTGTAATCGCGCCCATCATAGGTCAGAGCATATGTTGCTGACAGTATATGCTGCCCCTCATAGTCCCCCACATTAACCATCACCTGTCCCACTCTATGAGTTGCTGCTGCTGCTTTCATCTCCGGCGGTCATGCTAGCAAAGTGGGCGCCCAGCAGACCATTGCGTTCAAGCTCACGCATGATGACCTTGACGTGGGCCTCAGCTGTGGCACAAGGGAGGGGGACGATGGCCAACACGTCTGTGATCTGGGCGGTGAGGCGGTGATGCTGGCCAGCCGCTACTTCTTTGGGCACAGCAGCTGTCACTCTGATGACGAGCACCTTGCCATGCTTCTTGCATGTGCAGCCATCAAACTGCACGTAGATCGCTTTGGCTTGTCGTAGCTTATCTGCATGCACAATGCATGATCAACATTGCTCATTACATTGCTCATTGCATTGCTCTCGCTGAACCCTGGCCTGCACCATGTGCCTACCACCACCTTCCAATCCTTCCAGCCCAGCCCCCCCCCCAGCCCAGCCCAGCCCGGCCCAGCCCAGCCCAGCCCAGCCCAGCCCAGCCCAGCCCAGCCCAGCCCAGCCCAGCCCAGCCCAGCCCAGCCCAGCCCAGCCCAGCCCAGCCCAGCCCAGCCCAGCCCAGCCCAGCCCAGCCCAGCCCAGCCCAGCCCAGCCCAGCCCAGCCCAGCCCAGCCCAGCCCAGCCCAGCCCAGCCCAGCCCAGCCCAGCCCAGCCCAGCCCAGCCCAGCCCAGCCCAGCCCAGCCCAGCCCAGCCCAGCCCAGCCCAGCCCAGCCCAGCCCAGCCCAGCCCAGCCCAGCCCAGCCCAGCCCAGCCCAGCCCAGCCCAGCCCAGCCCAGCCCAGCCCAGCCCAGCCCAGCCCAGCCCAGCCCAGCCCAGCCCAGCCCAGCCCAGCCCAGCCCAGCCCAGCCCAGCCCAGCCCAGCCCAGCCCAGCCCAGCCCAGCCCAGCCCAGCCCAGCCCAGCCCAGCCCAGCCCAGCCCAGCCCAGCCCAGCCCAGCCCAGCCCAGCCCAGCCCAGCCCAGCCCAGCCCAGCCCAGCCCAGCCCAGCCCAGCCCAGCCCAGCCCAGCCCAGCCCAGCCCAGCCCAGCCCAGCCCAGCCCAGCCCAGCCCAGCCCAGCCCAGCCCAGCCCAGCCCAGCCCAGCCCAGCCCAGCCCAGCCCAGCCCAGCCCAGCCCAGCCCAGCCCAGCCCAGCCCAGCCCAGCCCAGCCCAGCCCAGCCCAGCCCAGCCCAGCCCAGCCCAGCCCAGCCCAGCCCAGCCCAGCCCAGCCCAGCCCAGCCCAGCCCAGCCCAGCCCAGCCCAGCCCAGCCCAGCCCAGCCCAGCCCAGCCCAGCCCAGCCCAGCCCAGCCCAGCCCAGCCCAGCCCAGCCCAGCCCAGCCCAGCCCAGCCCAGCCCAGCCCAGCCCAGCCCAGCCCAGCCCAGCCCAGCCCAGCCCAGCCCAGCCCAGCCCAGCCCAGCCCAGCCCAGCCCAGCCCAGCCCAGCCCAGCCCAGCCCAGCCCAGCCCAGCCCAGCCCAGCCCAGCCCAGCCCAGCCCAGCCCAGCCCAGCCCAGCCCAGCCCAGCCCAGCCCAGCCCAGCCCAGCCCAGCCCAGCCCAGCCCAGCCCAGCCCAGCCCAGCCCAGCCCAGCCCAGCCCAGCCCAGCCCAGCCGCTTTTAGACCGTCAGGGCAGTGCAGATTACCAGCTCTTGGTGAGTTTACTAGGGCTTGAAGGTGGGCATCCCGCCGGCTGCGCCCCATTGGGGTGGGCTGGAGTTGCTAGGGCCGGGACAAGGAGGGCGGGGGAGGGGGGTGGAGGGGGGGGCTGGGATTGGGAGAGGGTAGCAGGGGTGGGAGGGCAGTGAGGGGGCTGGGAGAGGGCTGGGAGGGGGTGGGTGGGAGGTGGATGGGGGGGCTGGGGTTGGGAGGGGGTAGGGGGGTTGGCAGGGCAATGAGGGGGCTGGGAGGGGCTGGGAGGGGGGTGGGGAGGGCCGGACTAGGGTTGGGAGTGGGTGAGAGGAGGTGGGAAGACTATGCTGGGCTGGGGAGGGGGGGGGGGCGCAAGGGGGTGCAAGGGGGTGCAAGGGGCAGGGTCCGAGCGGTCGGATGGGCTAATCATTCCTGCAAGGCAAAGTTGGGTCACGCCAATGTCAATTCGAGCAGGCCTGATCAACTAATTGCCATGCTTTTCTCTCCAGCAGCTGTTGCATTGAGTAAGGAACAGAGTTATAAATCGAAAGTCCGAAAAATCACAGTGGTTAGCTCACAACATGCCAAACTGTGGAAGAGGGTCCCTTTTCCTGTGTGACTGGCGAGAGAGAGACGCACATTTCCCGCGTTTGCAGCAATGTCGATTTATAACGTGTCTAACGATGGCCTTGTAACACTGCCTGCACCAACAAGAGGCTCGCGGAGCGAGCCAGGCGGGCTGAAATGTGATTGTACTTCCGGCTAGATGCTAGGCGGAGTTACCTCATTGGTATCGCTACTCACCACTAGAACAATCGGTAATGAGCAGCTGAGGTGTGTCCGCGATCGCTTGCGCCGGCATGGACTCTGATGCAAGGATTAACGCGCCGCTTGCCAGTAGGTGCGGAGTAATTCGCAGGTGCCAATGCAACAAACGCTACCGAAGTCGGTGCACTTTGTAGCGAGTACTTGCATGAAGATTACCAACCCCATGTTGGGGACTCCTGACTCATGTCCTCGTCGTGAAGTGCATATTCGGAGAAAACCTACTCGCAGCGACCCTTAAACTCACATTCCTTTGCTGCTAGACGTTCCGCCTATGTGTAAGCCACAGAGCAACTGGCAGACCCCCCTAAAGTTCAACGTAGTGGCCCCTAGGTTCGTGAGGGTTTTGAGGCGCGCCAAGGGAGTTGGCTCGCTAGGTTGGAAGCTCAAGGTTCAGCCTAGGTTCAGCCAAGGTTATTTGAGGGAGCAACCTTACAGCAACCCCACACAGGGGACCTGGCCATGCCCCCCTTCAACCTAGCCAACCTAGCCAACCTAGCCAACCTAGCCAACCTTGCCAACCTAGCCAACCTTGCCAACCTAGCCTGTGGCCTGGGCGTTTTATCAACAGCACCCCCCCCCCTCCCTGAAACCTGGTCAAGGTGGCAAGAGGTTGTGATGGACTTAGGTAGAGGATACTGGACATGGCATTGCATGGTGATGATGGAGAGTGCATTGTCACTGTGCGGAGAGGCAGTGCATAAGGCAGGTAGCTAACCCTAACCCTGACCCTGACCGTAAACCTAGCCCTAGCCCTAACCCTAACCCTCCCTCCCCAAACCTTAGCCCTTGACCCCAATCCTAACCTTAACCCTAACCCTAAAGCTAACCCCTAACCTAACCCTAACCCTAACCCTAACTCAAAACCTAAATGGAGGAGGCGAAGGGAGGGGGGGGAGGCTAAGGTGGACAAGGGGCAGGTCAGCAGGGAGGGATGGGGGATGAGGGGGAAGGGGGGAGGGGGAGGAGGGGACAGGGTGCAGGTAGAGGGGGGTTACGTCTGATTGGCTGTGTGGCACCCAGAGCCATGCTGGCTTGCCTCAATGCCTATGTATGCCTATGTATGGGGCAGTGCCTTGCCTATGTGCTTGCCTATGTATGGGGCAGTGCAAGTAGGTAAGTGTCTTGTTGCCGATTGCCATGTATTCAGTTTCCGCTACTGCTGCCACTGCTGCTGCCACTGCTGCTGCCACTGCAGCTGCCATCGCTACTGCTGCCGCTGCTGCTGCTGCTGCTGCTGCTGCTGCTGCTGCTGCTGCTGCTGCTGCTGCTGCCACTGCTGCTGCCACTGCTGCCACTGCTGCTGCTGCCACTGCTGCTGCCACTGCTGCTGCCACTGCTGCTGTCACTGCTTCTGCCGCTGCTGCTGCTGCTGCTGCCACTGCTGCTGCCACTGCTGCTGCCACTGCTGCTGCTGCTGCTGCTGCTGCTGCTGCTGCTGCTGCTGCTGCCACTGCTACTGCCGCCGCCGCTGCTGCTGCTGCTGCTGCCACTGCTGCCACTGCTGCTGCCACTGCTGCTGCCACTGCTGCTGCCACTGCTGCTGCTGCCACAGCTACTGTTGCCCCTGCTGCTGCCACTGCCACTGCTGCCGCTGCCGCTGCCACTGCCGCTGCCACTGCTACTGCTGCTGTTGCAGCTGCTGCTGCTGCTGCTGCTACTGCGGCTGCCACTGCTGCTGCCACTGCTGCTGCCACTGCTGCTGCCACTGCTTCCTCCGCTGCTGCTGCTGCTGCCGCTGCAGCTGCCGCTGCTGCTGCCACTGCTGCCACTGCTGCTGCTGCTGCTGCTGCCACTGCTGCTGCCACTGCTGCTGCCCCTGCTACTGCTGCCACAGCTACTGTTGCCCCTGCTGCTGCCACTGCTGCTGCTGCTGTTGCAGCTGCTGCTACTGCTGCCACTGCTGCTGCTGCCACTGCTGCCACTGCTGCTGCCACTGCTGCTGCCACTGCTGCTGCCACTGCTGCTGCCACTGCTGCTGCCACTGCTGCTGCCACTGCTGCTGCCACTGCTGCTGCCACTGCTTCTTCCGCTGCTGCTGCTGCTGCCGCTGCAGCTGCCGCTGCTGCTGCTACTGCTGCCACTGCTGCTGCCACTGCTGCTGCCACTGCTGCTGCCACTGCTGCTGCCCCTGCTACTGCTGCCACAGCTACTGTTGCCCCTGCTGCTGCCACTGCTGCTGCTGCTGCTGTTGCAGCTGCTGCTACTGCTGCCACTGCTGCTGCTGCCACTGCTGCCACTGCTGCTGCCACTGCTGCTGCCACTGCTGCTGCAACTGCTGCTGCCACTGCTGCTGCCACTGCTGCTGCCACTGCTTCTTCCGCTGCTGCTGCTGCTGCCGCTGCAGCTGCCGCTGCTGCTGCCACTGCTGCTGCTGCTGCAGCTGCTGCTGCAGCTGCTGCTGCCACTGCTGCTGCCACTGCTACTGCTGCCACAGCTACTGTTGCCCCTGCTGCTGCCACTGCTGCTGCTGCTGTTGCAGCTGCTGCTACTGCTGCCACTGCTGCTGCTGCCACTGCTGCTGCTGCCACTGCCACTGCTGCTGTTGCAGCTGCTGCTGCTGCTGCTGCTGCTGCTGCTGCTGCTGCTGCTGCTGCTGCTGCTGCTGCTGCTGCTGCTGCCACTGCTGCTGCCACTGCTGCTGCTTCTGCTGCTGCCGCTGCTGCTGCTGCTGCCGCTGCTGCTGCCGCCGCTGCTGCTGCTTCTGCTTCTGCTGCTGCTGCTGCTGCTGCTGCTTCTGCTTCTGCTTCTGCTTCTGCTTCTGCTGCTGCTGCTGCTGCTGCTGCTGCCACTGCTGCTGCCACTGCTGCTGCCACTGCTGCTGCCACTGCTGCTGCCACTGCTTCTTCCGCTGCTGCTGCTGCTGCCGCTGCCGCTGCCGCTGCCGCTGCTGCTGCCACTGCTGCTGCTGCTGCTGCAGCTGCTGCTGCAGCTGCTGCTGCCACTGCTGCTGCCACTGCTACTGCTGCCACAGCTACTGTTGCCCCTGCTGCTGCCACTGCTGCTGCTGCTGTTGCAGCTGCTGCTACTGCTGCCACTGCTGCTGCTGCCACTGCTGCCACTGCTGCTGCCGCTGCTGCTGCCACTGCTGCTGCCACTGCTGCTGCCACTGCTGCTGCCACTGCTGCTGCCACTGCTTCTTCCGCTGCTGCTGCTGCTGCCGCTGCAGCTGCCGCTGCTGCTGCCACTGCTGCCACTGCTGCTGCCACTGCTGCTGCCACTGCTGCTGCCACTGCTGCTGCCCCTGCTACTGCTGCCACAGCTACTGTTGCCCCTGCTGCTGCCACTGCTGCTGCTGCTGTTGCAGCTGCTGCTACTGCTGCCACTGCTGCTGCTGCCACTGCTGCCACTGCTGCTGCCACTGCTGCTGCCACTGCTGCTGCAACTGCTGCTGCCACTGCTGCTGCCACTGCTGCTGCCACTGCTTCTTCCGCTGCTGCTGCTGCTGCCGCTGCAGCTGCCGCTGCTGCTGCCACTGCTGCTGCTGCTGCTGCTGCTGCTGCCACTGCAGCTGCCACTGCGGCTGCCACTGCTGCTGCCACTGCTGCTGCCACTGCTGCTGCTGCCGCTGCTGCCGCTGCTGCTGCCACTGCTACTGCCGCCGCTGCTGCTGCTGCCGCCGCTGCTGCTGCTTCTGCTGCTTCTGCTTCTGCTGCTGCTTCTGCTGCTGCTGCTGCTGCTGCCGCTGCTGCTGCCACTGCTACTGCCGCCGCTGCTGCTGCTGCCGCCGCTGCTGCTGGCACTGCTGCTGGCACTGCTGCTGCTGCCACTGCTGCTGCCGCTGCCACTGCTGCTGCCACTGCTGCTGTAGATTTATGTAGATCCCTGAATGTGCCGCGCGGTGGCAAACAACTGTGATCTTGCCAATCAATTGTCAGGTTTGCGAGAAGTCATTTTTAACCCTTATAGGATCTTCAAAGAGCTCTATTGTAAGTGGAGGGGAGGTAAGCGAGAAGGTTCGTCTTGGTCAAACAACTCTAACAAGTGATGCAAACAGGTCCATATATTCAATGACTATTTGCAGATGACAGGAAATTGCAGTGGAAGGGGCATGCGAAAGGTTACCCTCAGCAGCTCGATCTTTGCAAACAGGACGTTGTAACTTGCCAAAACATGGTCATCTCATCATGCACCATTCGATGTACACCACTACTCCATTAAGCAATTCAACAGGAGCAAACGATGATGAAAGACATGAATGCAGGATTCAATGATAAATTATAAGTGTATGGCAAAAGCTGTCTGAGGTACCCTGATACAGTGGCAGCATGCCCGTGTCCCCACCCTGCTTAGTTGTAGTCAATTATTGCAATATACAACGACACCAAGTAGAGACAGCGTCTCGGCACAGCAGGAGGTTGCTGCAAATGTCAGATGGATTGCCCTGCCTCTGTTATGCTAGCTGAACATTGAACACCTGAGTGCCGAAGAAAGTGGATAATGCTGCATCAGATCTTTGATGCCAGCCAAGCAGAGCACCTCGTACGCCTCCTCTTTGGGCAGACAATCTGCCAAGTCGCGGAGGCAAGCTTCTTCTCCAGGACCTCCGACTGGCAACCTGTAGGTGTACCGCGCACGCTTCAAAATGGGGGATAGCACCCCGGGATCTGAAGCTTCGGCGACTTGTAGGGGTTCATCAGTCTCTGCAGTCTCTATCACCTTTTCCTGCAGCAAAGGCAAGTGTCAGCACCCAGCCCGTAAGCTCAATGCATCACCTCATGCTGCCAAAAAATACGTACTTATGCACGTTGAGTGCTGTGCTGCTTCGTTCGCATTGAACAACAGCATCATACACCTCTTTTGCAACAAAGTCCAAAGGAGGCATAGTCTGGTGAAATACCGTGCGTAACATTGATCAACATACAGGATGATAGAAATGAATTATTGAATTAACTCATCAAATTAACATACACTTGACATGCAAGGGGACAAGAATCAATGATCAACATACAGGCCAACATACAGGCCCATCACATACAGTGACTTTTGCAGCATGTCAGACAGTGATTGACGGTGTGCCCCTCCGTGCTCTGCCTCACCACACCATGTTACATTGAAAAAATCAGCGAACATCGTTCCAATACCTTTGCTGTACCGTTCTAGGGAATTGAGCTTGACCTGACTTAGCATACAGGCCAACTTTAGGATAATTGAGCTTGACCTGACTTAGCATACAAGCTAACTTTGGGATTGATTAGCATAAGTGAATTGATGTTACATACAGTAACCTGCTCACCTTCTGCAGCCAGTCCCTGATGCAGGCTACCGCTGCTGCTCGAGATGGGAACCGACCAGCGCACAGCTTGTGACCCGACATGTACTTCAGGTGCCACTCATCCACCAGGTCCGTCAGAATAGCCAGGGGCTTGAACTTGCTGCTTGTAATGTTTGCACAGATGAGCTGCGCTGCCACCTCAAAGTGCCACCTGCAATACCATATACGTGATGCCACCTTCACCAGCAGTTCAGTAGCACGTGTTGCACAGCTTGCAACATTCGTAATATGAGATGCATACATACGCTGCACAACGATCTCGCAAAGAACCCAGTAGCAGTAGACACTTGCATTGCATCAAGTGTTAATGCAGATGCTGTAAATGCCTGTGCTAAGTCGTCACAGCTCATACTATCACACGAAGCAAAACGAAAACATGCGTACTGCGGTACACTTGACAAGGCAATCCAAATTAAACTCACTTGTTCACAATCTGCTTCTTGACTTCAATGGTCAGTCGGATGCCCTCCCATGGCAGGCCCATGGACATGTAAGCCGTGAGGACTGCCGCTGCATCCGTAGTGCCAGACAGATGGTAGAGCTCAGCCTCGCCCACAGGCCACCTGTGCACCTGACTAGCGTTAAGCAGCGTTCTGTGCTTGTCACCCTGAATCCATTCTGCAGAAGGAGACAGCCAGCAAGCAGTGGCAGGTTGACCCATAACTCATGTCTATGCCTGTGTTAAGCATGTCTAAGCTTGTGTTTGGCAAGCATGCAGCAATTTGACCAGTCAGCATGTAGTGTCTGGCGTGATCACTGTGATTGCAATTGTTACTACCTCGGCACTCACCTGTACGTTCATCCAATGGGATAATGCCCCTTATGTATAACATATAAGCGTCCTTCTGGTCGTCCTCTCTACAGTCTCGCCATTGATATGCCGGAACGTCAGGGGCGGGCTTGACGTCGGGCAAGTCATTTGGCTGAAGGCCCACCATTTGCAGCTCAAAGTCCTGCTGCACATAGTCCCAGGCAGTTTGGCTGATGTCGGACAGCGCTGATGGCAACTTGGGTCCTGAACATGCACGTGCCCAGGAAGACCAATCACACTACAAGCAAGCTGCTGGCATCAGGGAGCCACTGCTGGGTAGCTGGTGCGCCGCAGTAGTTGACGCAGCGTGCGACACTTGTACATGATGACACATGCTATTACCGCTCTACTGTACAGGACTTTGCCTGGCAGCTGGACAAATTAGCATGTTGTTGCCACACTTACGTTTCAGTGTTGGGGCTGTATAAGCCTTCAGGGTGGCAGCCATGTCCTGCACCGCCTCCACCAGCCCTGCTGGAATTACGAGCCCTGCAGAAAGCAACCAGCAAATCAGCTGCCGAACCGGAGAGTGAGCAGGCTGCATGATACACCCCCTCTTCACACACCCTGCAGTCTCCACCCACCTGCAGATGCCGCCTGAGACTGTGCCGCCGCTGCTGCAAGCACATGCAAGCACATGCCACACGCTTGACGCTCTCATGCATGACACACACACATGAGCTGGGCGGGCACGCGCTGTGGTTCGAGCTGTTGCTGTGCATGTGTGCTGGCATGATCCAAGTGTTCATGCCAGTGTGAGCAAGATTAGATACAAATGGCTTTGTATGCTCTGCTGCTACGTTGCTATGTGCCACATGTGCTGAGGTGTGTGCACCCAAGAAATGCAGTGCATGTCACACACATACGGCGTTGGGAGCTGCTGGACACACAGTCAAGCGCGTCAAGGTGTGTGCGATATGTGAGCTGCTGGGTAGAGCACACAGCAACAATCGCTGCAGACTCACCTGTCAGGCAGTAGGTGTAGTTTCCAGCTGTCACCCAATCGTCCAGCCTCAAAGTGACGCCCTCTTGCAGCAAAAAGCCCTGGCCAATGCCTCCAGCCTGGACCAGCGTGATGACTGCTTGACAGCTGATGGGTGGGTCTGGCTTAAGAACCACTGGCTGTGCTCTGATGCTTTCGCCATCCTCATTCACAACGGTGACTCTGATCGTCTCTGCCATCCTGCAACCCAAGCAGCAAGCAGCATGCAACTCAGTCAAGGTTGCTCACACAGTAGGACAGTACATAGGACAGTACGAGTGAGCATGACGCATCGAGCATGGACCATGGTGGAAGCCAAGGGCGAAAGTCGGAACAGAAGCATGCTGAGGATAGGAACAGGCTGCTGCACCATTAACAAGTGCCTGACACAGAAACTAGCTGTGCTGCAGACGCACAGTACAAGAACGCAACACTTCCCGACTGATTCCATGACCGCGGCTAGACAGCTGAGCCTGGTGCAATCTGCAATGGGGTTTGATGTCTGCTTATGAACTCACTGGTGCGCCGAAGTCGGGGGTAGGAGGCGTCGGTAGGCTGTTCAGGCTGATGCAAACAAACAAAACCGATAATTCATAGTATTTGTGATGGCTTGACGATGTTGTTTTCTATGGCTAAGAAAAAAAGACGAACCGTGCCTAGGCCAGTGCCGGAGGACCCGGGCAGTGACATTGAGGACCGCGACGAGGCACTACAACCGGACCTCACCGAGGCGCAGCAAAATAGAAAGGTTTCCGGAGAGGCACGCGCTGCCCGCGATAGGGATAACACATACCACGGCAGGAAGTGTAAGATAGCCCACCTCATCGACCACCTCCCGCAAGAGCTTTGGGATGCCTTCCTGGCCGACGCTGTGCAGCCACGAGTGGAGGCCATCAGCGAGCGTGGGGTGCTCGCCAGCCTTGGGCTGGGCTTACTCGTGCGCGGCTTGTTTACCATTCGCGTAGCCGACCCGCTGGGCCTGCACGACCAGCCCGTGTACACAGACATCCCTGTCTCCCAGGCAGCCATCCCGGACCTGAGCTGCAGGAACCTGTACCTACAGCTGTGCCGCGGCCCGCCCGGAAACGGCGCGAACACTCAGCCAAACGCGGCAGTGGCTGCCATGCTGGCCGATCACCCCGACCTACGCGCCCGCCTCGCAGCAATCCCCCGCCACCTGTCTGACAGCAACATGGTGGACCACGTCGGCAAGCAGCTGGAGACAGCTTTCAGCAACATGCTCACGCTGCTCTTCGCTGGCAGGCTCAAGAAGTCAGTGTCCTTGGCTGGGGCTAAGGTCCTGGTGGGCACTGAGGAACACCGGCGCAGATTTGGATTCTGGGGGGTGGGTGGTGGGCACCTGCCAGCCTGGTCAAAGCGGGAGTGCACCTATGTGCGCCGCATGGTGTGCGGCCTGGACGTCAGCTGGCTGCTGGAGCAGGGTGGGGTGGTGCCGACTCCAGCCATGCAGGCTGAGGTGGCTTTGCAACGGGGCCTGCTGGGGCTTGAGGAGGGGGAGAGGGTGGATGACGACTGGATGGAGGATCCAGTCAACCGGGGCCGGCTGCTGCGCCATGCGGTGCACACTACCAGAGAGATGGAGGCAGCCATGGCAGCCTGGCAGCTGGATATGGTGCCTTGGCAGCAGGCTGAGCTCACCAACCCAGGGCTGCTGCCAAGGCCTCCCCGCCCCCCCACACCCTATGCCCTCACCCCCACCAGCAAGTGCCAGGCTCGGCATGTCTTCATAGACACCAAGGGCCTATACGGCATGATGCACGACGCCGGCATGCTGGGGGTGCTGACGGAGGAGGGGGTCACCTCCTTCAAGAAGTTCAGGAACGGTGCCCTACCTGACCCAGCAGTGCCGGGCAACTTCATTGCAGGGCCCAAACCAACCAGTACTGGTTGCCCTCACAGGAGTGCACGACAGTCAAACGATCAAATCTCGCCAGCCACTTGGAGTTGAGATTTTTTTTCAAGTGCGTTGGCTTGCCAATGAGAAACTGAAGACTTCCATCAGAAAAAAAAGTACCCTTAGGTGGCACTTATAATGCGATCTTTTCCACGAGTGAGACAGCCACGTGAGTGCTCCTTGCAGTCAGGTGCTAGCCAGTCCTCTGGTGCTCCGTCAGCTGCCATGTGTGCTGTCACATGCCTTGTGAGCCTGCAGTCAGCTGCCTTGTGCCTGCCTTGTGAGCCCACACAAGCTAATGAAGTGCCTTGGTATGTGCATATGGTGGCTACAGGTGGCCAACCGATGGGATGCATTGCTGCCTGACCCTCGCCGCCAGAAGCTCGCTAGCCCCAAGCACAACTTCGCGCAAATCGTGCACACCGATGGAGTCGCCATCAGCCCAAGCCCGCAGCTCCACCCGCAGAGCTGCCGCGGATGGGCAGGGGCTTGGACGCAGTCAACCCACTGGCCCATCTTCACGCGGAGTGGCTTGGCGTTGACCCTGGCAAAACCAATATGGCCACTGTAGCGCACGAGGAGCGCAGCGCTGCTGGCACAGTGGTGTCCGTGCGGCACTGGAAGCTTACAGCCGGTCAGTACTACCGGGACAGCGGCATTACGCGGCAGGCCCAGGCGACCAAGACGTGGCTGGCCAAGGTGAAGCCGCAGCTCACAGCCCTGTCGCGGGTCAGCAGCAAGCCCAGCTCGCTGGCCTCGTACCGGCGGTTCGCCAACACCGTCCTGGCGACGTACAACGCCATGTGGGCCGAGGTCTCAAAGAAGCGCTGGGCCAACGCCAAGTTCAGGCTGTACTGTGGCAAGATGCGCGTGGTGGCTTCGTTCTGGGCCAAGGTAAGGCCCAGTAGCAGCTAGCCACGAGCTAGGCAGCAGCCAACCACAGTCAGCTCACCTGGCCAGCTGCTGTTGCTCCTGTTGCTGCCTCTGTTGCTGCTGGTATACCCGACCTTACACATGTGAGCCACTGTGTGCTGTACCATGTGTGGATGCAGGTCAAGAAGCAGGCACAGAAGCGGTGGCCGGACCGCATCCTGGCCCTGGCCTATGGGGCAGCTAGCTTCAGCGGCAGCGGCAGCATTGGCTGCAGGGGTGTCCCAGTCAGCCAGATGCGGAAAGAGGCAGTGAAGCAATTCGGGGCAGGGCGTGTGGTGCTGGTGGATGAGTTCCGCACAAGCTGGGTCAGCTCAGCCTACAGCCACCCCAGTGAGGCCTTGCCTGGGCAGCCGCCTGAGTCCTTCAGGTGAGAGGGTCAGTGGGGGAGGGCCAGGATAGTGCTTGGAGGTGGTGGAGTGAAGGCGGCTTGGTAGGGTCAAGATTGGGAAGGTAAGGAAAAATCTTACAAATGTGCATTGCCCCATGTGTCCATGCAGGTGGCTGCGGCCAGTGTACAGCGAGGCGAAGCGTTCCCAAGTCAGGGGCTTGATGAGCTCAACAAGCTACAACATCAGGTAAGCAATGACCAGACAATGCACATGTACATGGCTGCAACATATCCCACATGAGGTGACACATGACATGGCACATGACTTGACTCAATGCATTTCCCACACCCATGTGTAGGTTCTATGACCGGGACGTGTCAGCCGCGCTGAACATCCGCCGCTGTGCAGTCGGCCCAGGCCCACGCCCCACCGAGCTGTGCTACTGGGATGGCCGCCCAGCCATGCCAAAGCCAGGCCGGCCAGGCCAGGAGTGGGTGTACTTGCGTGACAAGGCCCTGTTGCGTAAGTGGCGGCGCAAGTGGCGGCGATAGCCAGCTACAGCAAGACAATTAGAAATAAACAAAATACCAAATCCCTCACATGGGGATGTGTGTGAGTAAGAGGTATAGAGTAGGGTAGAGCTCTTGCTAGTAGTAGCCTGGAGGCACACACACCAGAAGGCTGAGCTGAAGTGGGCATTAGGCACACTGTCAGTAGCCTTTACAATAGCGATCTCGCAGCCTGTGTTCGATTACAACTCATGCTTTACTTTGGTGTTGCATGAGGGCTGTAGGGATTAAAACTTGGTGCGCCGAAAGAATCTGAGTAGACCCAAACACTGGCGATCTTCTTGTACGACTCAACCTGCAAGACAAAGAAGGAGCAAACGCCTCCTGCGTATTGTCATGCTAATAGCAGAAGCTTTCGACCGTCACCAGGAGTTGGTCAAATGATGCACCGCTCTCGAGGCACGGACGTTCAGCGATTGCAGATTGCATGGACCATGGAGACACCTGGTGAGTAGGGAGCGACCGCCAACCTAGAAGTCAGGCGTTCCCAACTACCTGAAAACCACCCCCCTGTGATACGAAGCCCGTATCTCCGCAGCCACTCAGTCAAAAATATATGTAAACAGTGCTTTGAACAGAGGAGAGTCATATCTACGAAATGGCCGACGCAGCTAAAACTACCTCGCTCTCAGCGGTGTTCAGTGCCTGTCCAAAGATACACATTTGAATTCATGCGATTTCGCCACATGCGAGACGCGCCGCACTAGCACGCTTCGCCACGCTGTTGTGAGTGTAGAAGTCTAAATTTTTCTAGCCTAGAATTCTAGGTTTCTGAGCCATTTTTCCTAGGTTTTTTCTAGGTCCCTCTTGCCTAGAATTCTAGGCTTTTCTAGGAATCCGAGCCACCTAGAATTCTATGGGCGTACCCTACTGGTCCGCGAAGTGAGACGACAACTGGCACAGTCTTCACGGCGTGAATAACGTTGGGAGCACAAGTACAAAAGCAAGCTTCGTGTAGCCTTGACAGCTTGACATGTCAGTCCTCACCTCCAGTTCAGAGGCACAAATGAGCAGCGGCTCTAAGTCTAAGTCGAGACATGTCCAACTCCAACTCCGGGCCAAACCGCATTGGAAACGGTCGGAGTTGGAGTCCAAAAAGTGCCGACTCCAATTCCAACTCCGGGCTATTGGAAACGGGGCCTATCGCTGTATTGTATCGATACAAAAATACACGTTATTCGTGTATTTTCTTGTATTTCCTGAATCGATACATGTACCCATCACTGAGCCACACATGTCCTAAACACATGTCTGGACCCTACAGCCACAAATCAACATCGGTCTGCTAGCTGCGCTGACGAGTCCCTGTTAGTCTACGTACCAGCTTTGTTCGCACTCACAAATGTCCAATCCTCCTTACGCACTAGGATATGCGACTCGGTAAGCACGGAATCCTGGTTCTTCTCCTATCATTTCTCTGCCTACTAGCCCCCTCATTTGCCGCCCGGGCGCAGCGATGGCTTCACTGAACCCATAGCTAAGAACTCTCCGAACTGGCGTGGCTCAACATTCGTGGACCAAGGGCGAAAGAAGAACCCTGCTAGCTCTCAGCTCTGCGACGTTGGCCTGTCCGGCTGGATTGCTGCAGACGCCCCACCAGAGAGGCGCTTGGCAAAGTAGGTGGGTCATGTGGTTGTGGATTGCAAACAGTGGGGTGCATGGGTCCCACCAGCCTGGCCATGCTGCTGTGTACAGGCGCGTGGATGCCCCATCAACCCCAGTGTATTCTGAACCAGTCGTGATGGGCGTCCAAGGTGCATACTTCGGCAGGCGGGCACTGCCTGACCACGACCCAACAGCGTACAGGAGGACACAGCGACTGGTCCTGCCACCACCACAGCAAGACAGGTGACAATACTCAGGTGTTCCTCCATTACCACCCTTGTATACTAATTTGCACCCACCAAGGGCGCTAGCCATCTGACCATATACCTCACTACATGCTGTCCAGTTGTCGCGAGCCAAGCAAGGCAGCTGCACGCTTATCTTAGTGTTGTTTGCCAGAATGGCGTTGGACAGCATTGAATCAGGTCCCGATCAGTTACCGCACAACCGAGACAATAGTGCAGGCATCTGCCATGGGCAGGGACCCTGGAGTGGGGTGGGGTATGGTGGTCATGTGCCGCCACATTCGGTCCTTTGCTGCTGCCATGTGTCTGCTGGTGAACGAGCCTCTTCAATGCACAGCAGGCCTTGCTCCACGGCCCGGACCCAGCTTGCTGTGATAGGGCTATTGCCAGGTCAGCATCCTCGCAGCTCATGCGGAAGGTGTCTCACAGTTGCCTGGCATGCATGCGCAGGCCTGAGGGCAAGCGGGCTATTCCAGAGCCTTTTGGTGCACCACCGCGGCGTGAGGGCAAGGCACAGGGCTCTGCAGAGCTGCTGTGCCGGCCAGCAGAGGTGGCAGCAGAGCCAGGCATGCCACGGCTCAGCAGGCCCCCTGGCACTACCATCTTGAGAGAGTCAGACAAGGTGGGCCAGGCTTCTGTCAAGCGTGGGCCACTGTTGCTGCGATGGGTGGTGTGTGGGTGATGGGTTGCTGGTAAGCTCTTACTAGAGCAAAGGGTGCTCCTAACAGTCAGCGTGGGTGCCTGGGTGGCTTGGCCATAGCAGCAGTGGGGTGGGGTGGCTGTGGGCGAAGCTGCATGCATGTATGTTCATGTGCCCGTTTGTTTCCCACTTGTTGGCCAGCAGTGAGACTGAGTGTTGCTGCAGGAGCTGTCGTATGAGCGTGCATTTGGGCGGAAGATACGAGTGGATCAAGACACGTACCGGGGCAGTGGGCGAGCGGGTGACTGCAGCCAGTCCTTTGCTCCCCCAAAGCGGCCAGAGGATGACCAGATGTTCTACAAGACCTTAAAAGACTCGCCAGCCTATTCACGTTTTGTCAACAGCTTGCCTCCAAAGCCGGCAGTCAGCCCACACCAGAGACATGCTGACGAGCTCAGGCGACAAGCAGCAGCAGAGCGCAGCTTGGAGCAGCAGTTGGTAGCTACATTGACCTTCCCTGGTGGTGGTGATTAGCGAGTCAGAATGAGCGCATGTGTCGCATCCTCAATTGATGCCAATGGTATTGAAATGCATGCGTGAAGCATTGCTAAGCTGTTGGCTGTTCTCCAGCAACGAGCCATGGGTGATTGTGCATTACAACGACACAACCCCACATCACTTTCTCATTGCTGCAGTCATTCCCTATGGTATGAACACAGTTCGTGGTGGATCATCCCAGCAACCTCTGCTGGTGCTGACGATGGTGCTGGTGGGAGTCACGAGAGTTAACAACTTCTACACCCTACAGCCCCCTGGCCCTACCCCAAAACACATAACTCTAGCTCTAGAGTTGTGATCGAACACAGGCTGCGAGCTCTTGCTGCACTGCTAGCTTGCCAAATGCCCACTTCAGCTCCGCCTATCTGGTGTGCCTCCATCAGTAGTTCAAGTTCCTACCGCTCATACAAGAAACACAGCCCCTTTGCGATGATACACTATGGTGGGGTTGATGAGCTGTAGCTGGCCATCGCTGCCACTTGTGCCGCCAACTACGCAACAGGGCGTTGTCGAGCTCATTCCCGCAGTAATAATTCAGTAAGTTAAACAGCAGCCATGGCCCCATCAGTTGTGTGGATGGCACCATGTGGAATTTGTGCAAGCCCGCTTGTTGTTCCTGTCCCACCTCCTCGGCGCCGGCGACGCGGCCAAATCTGTTTTACAGCTGAATTTCATTGCAAACTACAGCTCAGCAACTATATACCCCAGCAGTATTCGCAAGCCACCCGCACGTTTGGTCCAATCTCATGAGGGGCCTAGCGGGCAAGCTTGGACGATGCTTGTTGCGGGTGGCACAAGAGCAGCAGCAGGCCTTGCTTCTGCCTAACTGCGGACAGCTGCAACATGTGAGCTGCGTAAGGCCCGAGGTTTTGATAAAGACTCGTGGCGCACCAGGCTTGTGCTCGCTCACCCGCAGGTCACGCTGAGTGGTGTCGCAGCCTGCCACACAGCCAGCAGCTCCGCGCCGTCCCCGGCAGGCCTCTCCCGCTTGCACACAGCCGTGCTGCCGCAGCCTGCAGCGACAGCTCAGGTGCGCTGTGTATTACCAACCCATCAACACGACAAGGCTATCACGAGCCGCGTCTCGTGTCCAAGTTGTAGGTATGGAGCTCGTTCAGCAACGTGGACCCCTTTGCGCCGGTGCTATCCGAAGTGCAAGCAATTAGCGAAAGGCTCAGACACAGCGTCTCATCCAGCATTCCAGCACTGACACAGGCAGCAGAGTATTTCTTTCGCAAGGGTGTGGAGGGGAAACGGCTCAGACCCACACTTACTATGCTCATGGCCTCAGCCCTCTCACATGGCAGCCCCAGCTTGGAGTACTCAAAGATGGACGTGCGCCCTGCAGCTGAGCATGCCCCAGAGCTGCGGCGGCGCCAGCAGCGCATTGCAGAGATAGCAGAACTCATTCATGTTGCCAGCCTGCTCCATGACGATGTTATTGATGATGCCAGTACCCGCCGAGGCATCCTGTCGCTAAATGCCACAGTGGGAAACAAGGTCGCAATTCTGGCTGGTGACTTCCTCTTAGCCAGAGCATCTGTGTCACTGGCAGCCCTGCGCAATACTCAAATAGTGGAGCTTCTGTCGCAAGTTTTGGAGCACTTGGTTTCAGGAGAAATCATGCAGGTAAGGGGCATGGTGTGCTGAGGTTTATCGTGCAGCGAGTCATGGCATAGCAATGCCGTTTGCTGCGATGCAAAGCAGAGATGATGGCATTTTGGCTTCATTTGCAGATGACAGCCAGTGATGAGAAGCTGCTGAGCATGGAGCACTACCTTCAGAAGACTTACTGCAAGACTGCATCACTCATGGCCAACAGCGCAAAGGCCGTGGCAGTACTCAGCGACCAGCCACCTGAGGTATGGCCACCTATGGGGTGTTGACGTTAATTGGAGCTTGGGTTCATTATGTGATGCCAGACTTCACTAGGCTCGCAAAGACTACGCCTAGGTCATGTTGAGTGTGCCGACATGTTGTGAAGCATCGGCGCAGGGCATGCTTGGCGTTCTACACAGCCATCAATGACACTGCTGCTGTGCTTGTAGGTGTGTGACATGGCATGGAGCTATGGGCGACATGTTGGCATCGCCTTTCAGGTGAATGTCAGGACTTGTCACAAGCTCCACTGCAAGTGCAGTCTTTGAGATGGCGCGTTGCTCGTTGTTCATCTGGCCATAGGTGGTGGATGACATCTTGGACCTCACTGCCAGCTCCAGCATTTTGGGCAAACCTGCATTGAATGACATCAAAAGTGGGCTGGCCACTGCGCCTGTCCTTTTTGCAGCAGAGCAGAAGCCAGAGCTGAGGCCTTTGATTTTGAGGAAGTTTAAGCAGGAAGGCGACCTATCTAAAGTGGGTGCTATGTGAAGAAGTCAGCATCCAAATATGGCAGTGCAGCCTGTGAGCCTACACTGCAGTCATTGGGTCCAGCACACAATGCAAATGCCAACTATGCGCTCACCCTGCCATGTTCGCACCTCTCTGCAGGCAGTTCAGCTGATAGAAGCCAGCGATGGTATCCAAAGAGCCAAGGATCTTGCTCGTCATCACTGTGACATGGCAGTGGGCATGGTGAGCTGCCGTTCAGGGCCATGGTGCTCTGCCAGCTTAGCCATGCAGGAGGACATGCCTTGGGTGTGCTGGCATATGCCTGCTTAGGTTCAATGCCATTGGCAAGCCTGCAATTGGTTGCTTTGCTCTGCTGTGCAGGTTGCTGCCATGCCAGAGCCCCAATCAGACCATGCAGTTCTGTCACGGCAAGCTCTAGTAGAAATGACACGGAGAGTCCTGAGCAGAAAGAAATAGCAGGACAGAGCTATGGTGATATATATAGAGTAATGCATGGTTTGTTCGCATATGTTTGGTATTCCCTGGCGCTTACCAATGACTGTTCACAGGATGCTGTGATGCTGTGCCAGTATCGTCTATACCTGCCCTTGCGTTGGTACTTGTTGCCTGCTTGGCTGGTGAGGGAGGTGCTGTGTCTTGCCTACACTGCAGTCACGTGCAGTTGTTATTGAGGGTTTGGTTTACACCATGGATGTCATGGTTGTGAAAAGCTGGGGTGCGCACCTCGTGTTCTTTCTGCCGCCGTAGCCCCTGCTCAACACCCAAACCCTGCCATCGTCCCATGGCTGCCCGATCTCGATGCCATGAGATGGTCGCGCTGATTGATGCG
>JASKMD010000007.1:5969055-5989742 GCA_030144725.1 Haematococcus lacustris
CCGCTGTGGTGATCGACCTGTGTAGCGAGTCATCCTCGCCTGAGCGTGACGGGATGATCACTCCATTAATCTCACGGGAAACCCAAGTTGCTTGAAAAGGCCACCGCCCGTCGCACTGCGCATCGCGTGATGGCCAAGAAGAAGCACAAGAAGGACCCGGGAAAGAAACAGAAAGGTGCGTGACCCTAGCCGACTGTGGGCTACTGTGGGCTACGCGCTGTGTGATAACCCGTCGCTCCTGTTGGTTCCATTGCAGCGTCTCGTTCCGCCCAAGGCAAGCAACGCCAAGAGCGACGGGATGGCTGGGCAACGAGCAGGCGTCAGGTCCGTGTCCCTGCCTTATGTGTCCCCGCACTGTTTGCGTTGACCCCGCCTTTGTCTTGGCCTGTCAAAATGGCAACTTTGATTGGCTGCAGGTTATCAAGGTCCCCGAGGGCGCAGTGCTGCGCGGCTGCAAGAAGACGAGGCGCAAGCTGAGGGAGCACCTCCGGCTGCGGGCTGAAACCCACTCCCAGCTCCGCGTGATTGCGTCGCTGTTTGTGCTGCGGATTTTCTTGACATGCCTGGTTGGCTACCCCTCCCCGGGATATGCCAGCGCCCCTCAGCCTCCAGCCGTGCAGCCCCCCCAACCCCCTGATGCTCCCCTCCTACCCGTCCTACCCCCACGTGCCCCTGCCCAGCCTGCCCCTGCCCAGCCTGCCAGCATGGAGTGTGACACAGACTCTGACTCCGAGTCAGACTGTGACTCTGAGCCAGAGCCACAGTCTGACTCGGAGTCAGACTCAGAACCCGAGCCAGTCACGCAGCCCCCTCAAAGGCGCTGCAGCGCCCGCCTGGCAGCCCTTGCACCCGCAGCACCCACTGGCCCTCCCTTGCCCCTTGACTGTGAGGACTCTGTCATGCTGAGGCAGCTCAAGGACTTCTGCAAGTTCTTTGCCAACCCCAACTTCAAGACATGCTACAACCAGCTGCAGCGGCGCCTTGTGCGCAAAGGGCAGCACCGCCACCCCATGCTCATGCCAGCCTTTGAGGACCCCAGCAACCAGGCGCTGCTGGCCAAGCTGCAGGATCTGGGCAGCATCAACCTGAGGGGTGACGCCAACACCATCGACGCACACTGCATGCAGTTGGCGGTGGCCATGCAGCACCATTACTCCAACCCAGGCAAGTGGTGGTGGTGACTAGACCCCGGGACTTGTACCTGACCTTGTACCTGACCTTATACCTGACCTTATACCTGACCTTATACCTGACCTGCCCTTATACCTGACCTGACCTGACCTGACCTTATATCTGACCTGACCTGACCTGACCTGACCTGACCTTATACCTAACCTGACCTTATACCTGACCTTATACCTGCAGAGCGCATTGTCAAGCTCTACGCCAAGGCTGCCAGGGCCAAGCTAGGCTGGAGTGGGGAGGAGGCGCAGCTGTTCATCAGGATGGCATGTGGGTATGGCATCAACGCCCACAGCACGGAGCTGAAGGCCGCCACCCTGGACAAGGGCCATGTGGCGGACCTGATAAAGGAGGCCAACAAGCACCGCCGCCTACTGGGCATGAAGAAGGAAGGCTCCCTGCAGGACACCCTGCCCCTGCCCTGCCGCATGCGCCATGCAGTGCATGTGTGCCGGTGGCTAGAGCGGTGGCAGCAGCCCCACACCCCCCCCGTGCCAGGGCAGCCAAAGCGCGGCAAGAGGCGTGGGGTTGGTCCCCGGACCCTGACCTGCCCACCCCCCTTGACCCTCACCCCCATGGCCAGGGTGGGGGTGCACTTCATCAAGGTGGACAGCAGGGTGCTGCATGGGGTGTGCAGGCAGCTGGGCCTGACCAAGGAAACCCGGGAAGCATTCACCTCAGAGCCAGCACTGTGCCATCACTGGGCCAGGTGGTTCAACACCAACAAGCTTGGCAACCAGGGGTTTGCTTTCGAGAGGTTGGTGGACACAGATGGTGTCAGCGTGTGCGTGCACTACACGCGCCCCCTTCCCCCTCCTCCAGCCCCACCTCCAGCTGCCAGCAGCAGCAGCAGCACCAGCAGCCGCCCAAGTGCAGCGGCAGCAGCGGCTCATGCAGTGGGGCTCCCCCACATAGGCAGGGGCATAGCTGAGATGCGTGAGTTCGTGTTTGACCCAGACACACAGATTGGGGTGGGCATCGACCCTGGCGTCACCCAGGCAGTCAGCGCAGCCTCGGGTGTGTGGGATCCGCAGTCAGGCCAGCTCATGGCAGACCAGCTGCGCCGGTGGAAGCTGACCAAGGGCGAGGTGAAGCATGCCAGCGGCCTGAACAATGCCCGCCGTGCCACTGAGCGGTGGCTCGCTCCTATCAAGCCCCACCTCCAGCACCTGGCAGCAGCAAGCTCAGCAGGCACCTCCCTGGAGGCCAACCTGAAGCACATCACCGTCACCCTGGCCACCTGGGATGCGGTGTGGGAGGTGTACCTGGACCCCAAGTGGGCACGGCAGCGGCTGAGGCTGTACGGAGCCCAGGACCGGGCGCTGGAGCAGTTCTTCAACAAGGTGAGGGTGGGTAGGTGGGTAGGTGGGAAGCCACCAGGCTGGAAGCCACCAGCAGGGCAGGTGGAACAGCGCCTGGTGCGCCCAGCCTGGAGCCAGGAGTGTGGCCAGCCAGTGCGGGGCATGATGTGGTGCCCTGTAGTGGCTCCCCGCAAGCCCCCACAGGCCCCACGCAGCAGCCAGGCAGCCACACAGCCAGCAGCCTCAGAGCCAGGGCCCAGCACTCCCCTGCCAGCCAAGCGCAGCAAGCGCACCAAGGCTGAGCCAGAGGCAGCTGAGCCCACCAAGGGCAAGGGTAAGGGCAAGGCTGCCAAGGCCAAGCCAGCACCACAGCCAGGCAGGTGGCTGGACAGGGACTGCAATGCAGCGCTGAACATGCAGCGCATTGGCGAGAGCAGGAGGCGGCCACTGGAGCTGTGCTACTGGCCAGAGCAGGGAGCTCTGCCAGCCAAGGGCAAGGAGTACCCTGGCCTGGGCTACAAGCGGCTGCGAGACAAGCCACCCAAGCCCAATCAGCAGGCTGCTGAGGCATAGTAGTGTATGCCCCCCCTTTGAGCTGGTAACAGCTTACACTTAGTGCATGTTTTGTCATGCCAACTCTACATCATAGCCCTAACGGGTCAGGCAATAGTGTAGGTGGTAGGCTCAACACTCCACACAGCCACACTGTTTGAGTCGGATCTAGTTAGTGGCTGCTAGTGGCTGATAGTGGCTGCTAGTAGGTACTTCTGGTCCGGCTCAAATGGTGGCCCTAGTGAGGGACAAGAGGGCTGCCCGGTCTCGATCAATCAATACCCTGGTGTTCCTGTAAGCATTTGAAGCCTCTGACTTTGCATGAAGAATCGAGTGTAGGTGCACCCCTCCCTGATTACAGTGGCTGCGGCACCATGGTCGTACGTGTTGGCTGGTGAGTACCCAGTACCCATTGTTGTTCAATATAAAATGAGGAAGGGTACAGGAGCTGGCAGGCGCACAAGTGTCTGTACATTGAGCTTGTGATAATATGCTGTTGCTGACAGAAAGGCAAAGAGCAGCAATGACAGTACAAAATGGTAGTTTTTGCAGCTGCTCAAAAGCGACAGGAGGGCTTCCATGACGTACGCCCCTAAGTTGAGCCGTCCCGTGTAGCTTTGTGGGGCAGCAGGATGCCGCCAAAACCTCGCGACCCCTTCAACTTTGATGAGTTTTTCGTCGCTGCTGGAGCTGGCAACTTTGTCAAGCGCCCTATGGCGGAGCATGTGACCAAGGGTGCTCCGACCGAGAAAATCAAAGGCACGTCCAGCGCTCAGACGGAGCTGCATGGCTCATCTGCTTCAGCAGCTTTGTGCGTCGACGTACCCTTGCAGACGCCTCAGTGATCCCAGGCACTACTGCAGAGTACAAGCTACCCGCGGACTCCTTCGACTCATTTGGTGCGATCCCACGTGCGCCTCACGCGTCTGGTACCGCGTCTCGCGCGCTGACCAGCATACATGCAGTTCCTCAGGTGTTGACCGTACCTTGCGGTGTACAGGGCACGGCAATTCAAGTGCAAGGGAGCCACATGTCAGCCAAGTATCAAGTCCGGACCCTTTTGTACAAAATACGCTCAACGTGTGCAACAATGGAGACCCCTTTAGCATGTTTGGTGATGTTCCCGGAGCGCACTTACCATCATACCCAGTGCCTGCATCAATCACACGAGTCCACAGTGACGACTTCCTCTCTCTTACACCAGGTAGGTCTTCACTGCTCAAACTATACTGAATGCATGTTGCGCCTTGTAATTGCTCAGCGGCGTGCAGAAACTGCCCAGCTTGCCATGTTATCTGCCCCATGATTGTGGCATTGCCAGCAGCAATTGTTGATGCGCTCGCAGGCCCCATGCCAAGCAGCCTCATCACAGCTGCCACTCAGCTACCTGCACCCTTGGATCTGCTCTCCTCCTCTGGCAGCACCACCTTGGGCATGCAACAGCCTCACTGCCAGCATGGTGTCGGTGGGCCAGCAGCCTTAACCAGCCCCAGGGAGCCTAGCCCAGCCCACCCTCTCCCCCTCAGCCCTGAAGCACCACAGGCTGCCTCTTCCCCCCTGCCATCATCACACCGCAACACGGGCCTGTCTACCCTGCCCCCACAGCCAGTCAACGGGGTTCCCTCGCCTGCAACCGGCAGCATGGATGCCATGCCACAGCACCACCCGGCTACACGCCCTCAGTACCGGTCTCACCAGCAGCAGCTGCCAGTGTCATATGCGCCAGGTTCAGGCTATGCCGCAGTGCTGCCTAGCTCGCCCCACTCTGCACCCTTAGGCAGTTGTTTGGGAACCCGGTCGAGCAGCAGCCGCAGCGCCAACAGCAGCAGCGGTGGGGCTGAAGAGCAGGGCGGCCGCAGCAGCAGCAGCCATCACCACCACCATCACAGCAACGGCACCCAGCCGTCGCCTCGAGCCCAGCACCGCAACCCCGCTCCCGCAGCCAAGGCAGCGAGCAGTGTGGTGGGCCTGCTGAAGGGGTTTGGACACAAGGCAGTGCAGGCGGCTCAAGTGGGCTTGCAGCATCTGGAGGCAGCACTGGAGAAGCTGGAGACCCAGGCTGATACTAAGCAGGACAAGGTAGACAGACCAGCCCGCTCCTCTGCCGCCTCCACTGCTGCGTCCAAACCAGGCAACCTTTTGCGTCACAGCGCTGGTCACACCCGCCTGGTGACCCACCACCTCCAGCCTGCTTCAGACCATGAGCTCCCTGACAGCTGTGCGGTGCCTAGTGATGCCTGGGGCGAGGGAGCTGGGCGGCAGCTGGAGGAGCCGCATGTCATTGCTGTCACTCTCATGGCGCTGCCAGAGAGTGAGAGGCTGCCTGTGCTCAACACCCTGCCCCTGGTGGTGCAGCAGCAGGTGGCGGACCTCATGAGCCGGCAAGCAGCTGCAGAGCAGGAGGCGCAAGAGGAGGCGGCACTCGCCCAGCTGCCGCCTCTCTCAGTCGATGTCCGCACCCACGGGTTTGATGTCAGCCAGTTCCGACCAGCAACAGCATGCAGCCTTCGTCACAACACCCCACCCCAGCCTTTGCTCTCCCCCATGCAACCCCGGTTGCATGCTTCTGCCCAGCCCAGCCCAACAAGCAGGCCAGGCAATAGGCTACTGAGTGCTCCCCTTGCCCCAGAGGCCGGGCGGGGCAGTGCTGGGGAGCGGGGGGGAGCTGGGCAGCAGGTGGGCAGGGGAGTGTCATCAGCGCTGCCGGTCAATGGTCCACAGGCTGCCGATATCCTGGGCTTTCCTGACCACCTGGCAGCATCTAACGCTAACCATCTGCTCAGCCCATCTGATGATAGTGACCACCTGATTAGCAGCCGCCCAGCAGGGACCCAGCTGCCGCCCAGCTCCTCCAGGGCGTTTGTTGGGTTCGAGGAAGACAGCGACCTGAGCTTCCCCACCCCCTCAGCAGCTGGGCCAACAGGCAGGACCCAGCTTGCATCCCCGGCTGGCCAGGCCCCTGACCTGCTTGCCTCCTTCCACAGCCATGACTCTTCTCCGCTGCCACCACCACAGCAGCAGGCAGCAGTGGAGGATCTTCTGGGCTCAGGCTTCTGTGCCTCCATGCCTGCCCCTCCGTCTGCCTCCCCAGCACCTCCTGCTGCTGCTGCTGTCGCTTACCCCTCTCAAGCTGCATCAACACCGGTGGTGGATGTGGATGAGGTGCATGACTTCTTCCATGCAGGCCCAGCCAGATCCCCCCCCCCAGGCAGCAGCAGCAGTGCGGCAGCAGCAGGGGAGAGGCAGGGCGGCCCGGCTGCCCCTCCCCCTTCTGGCGCCCATCCACCCATCAGCGCAGCAGCAGGTGACCTGCTCTTCTATGATGAGGGCGGCAGCAGCAGCAGCACCCGGTCAGCTCCCGCAGCATACTCCATGCCAGGCCATGGAAGGAGCAGCGGCAGCAGAGCTCAGGGAGGGAGGGCCAGGGGTGGAGCTGGGGCTGGGCCCAGTCATCTGGCCATGGACTTGAGCGACATGCTGGGCGGGGAGCACCATCCCAGCCAGGGCCAGGCAGCCGAGCTGTACTACAGCGATGAGGGTGAGTAGCTGGCTGGGCTGGGGGTCAGGAGCTGGGTGTGATATGAGTGAGTTCCAACGTGTCAGTAGCCACTCAAAATCAAAGCAGTGGCTGCAATGTGTGGGTGTGACCCTGACCCTGGCACTGCCTCTCTCTTGATGACACACCTTGCCCACTCACCCTCCTTGCTCAGAAGTGAGGTCCCAGGACAGGGAGGTTATCACACAACCTCAGGACAGGGGTGACTCCTCATGTGACTCAGGTCATCTTGTCATTACACCCTCTCACTGTCCCAAGCGCCCGCATCTCAGTCCCCAGCAGGGAGCCCCTCCACTCGCCCCTGCCTCTCACGCTTGAACGCATGGCGGCTGCACCCACCACCAAGCCACACCGCTGCCATGGCCAACCCACCAAGGCAGCCCCTCTTGCCCTGCCCTCCATCTCGCCCACCCTCTTCATCCTCAGCCAAGCATTGAAGGTGTCTCACTCCACACCTCACTCTCCAGACCCTCACTCCCTCCTAAAGGCTCCTGAAGTACTCCCACTGCTGCTGCTCTTCCCCCTGGACTGCCTGGCATGGCTGCTCGGCGTGCCTTGCTGGCCAGAGCCGCCCCGCCGCCCCGTGTCCACACACAGACAATGGCTGCACTGCCCCTGGCTACAGACTCAGGGCTACCAAAGGGAGGGGAGGGTAGGGGGGACGGTTCTTCTTTGGCTTGATGGTGGAAGCAGGCCGCGCCCCAGGCGGTTGTCTTCTTCCCAGGTCTAGTCTTCTTCACTGCCCCTGGCCCTCACCCCTAACCACTGCCCCACGGGCCAAGGCCTTGGGACCCCGGCTGGCTGCAGTGTCCCATCCCACCCCTGACTGTGGCCTGGCTGTGCATGGCCTGGCTGCCCTGTGCAGGCTGTGAGGGGGAGCCGGAGGTGCGGCGCAGGCTGCGGGAGGCAAGGGTGGCTGAGAAGCACGCCAAGATGCGCGCTGCCCTGGCTGACAAGCAGGCCAAGGATGCGGAAGAGGCGCGGAGGAGGGAGCAGCAGGTGAGACCCAGGGGCAGCAGGGGGCTAGCAGGAGGAGGCAACAGAGGGGGCATAGAAGTGGTGTCCAGCCTGAAAAAGAACAAACCGGAGCATGGCTAGGGAGACAATGCTGCTTGAGGCGCGGCCTGCTGCCACCACCTACTCATCATTAGGTCTAGCCATGAGAGGGCAGTGGGTGTAGCAGTGTCACCACCCGCCACCACCACCGCCACCACCAAGCAGGTGGCACAAATGGCCATTCTACCAGCACGGTCCTGGGCAGGGCTCCTCGCCTGGCTGCAACACTCATCTGCTTGTACTACTGCTGCTGTTGTCCTGGTCCCACTGGCATCAGCATCGCTGTCCTGGCCTGACCTGCGCAACGCTGTGCCCTGCCCTGCTGGGCTGTCTGTCGTGAGCAGGTGGAGCTCAAGGCAGTGCACAAGGCTACGGTGGACGCCTGGCGGAACAGGAACAAAGTGAGCAGCAGGGCTGGCCAGGAGGCAGACACACCTGTTGGCATGTCACTGGACCAGCTTGCATGCCATGCCACCAGGGAAGGACAACCCCATGTGTGGCAATGGGTAGGGCGTTCTGCATGGCCCCTGGCTTGGCAGCTTGTCAAGCAACTGGCCAAGGTCAAGCAACTGGCCAAGGTCAAGCAACTGGCCAAGGTCAAGCAACTGGCCAAGGTTGCACATCACAGACCATGGATACTGAGGACACTAACCACAAGATTGATCACAGGGCAGAATGGGACAAGGAATGATGCACATTTGCCTGTCCCTTGGTGATGGACAGCTCCCTCTGCCCAGGCGCTCAACCCAGCCACAGCTGCAGATGTGGCAAGGCCTGTCATGTGTGTGTGCATGCTGCTGCAGAACAACATTCGCGGCCTGCTCAGCTCACTGCACACAGTGCTGTGGGAGGGCAGTGGCTGGCAGCCCGTCAGCATGGCCGACCTGCTTGACCCGGCGCACATTCGCAAGGTGTGGATGCGTGCGAACCTGCTGGTTCACCCGGACAAAGTGCGGCAGCGGGACGGCAGTCCGGAGCAGGTCGCGATTGCGGACATGGTGTTTGACGCGTTGAAGGATGCGTGGAACGGGTTTCAGGCCACGGGGCGTCAAGGTTAGTAACCTCTGTACAACGCCCGCAGCTAGATACCGTCTGCCAGGTACTGGCCGCGTGGGCGGTCCCCGCTTGGCGGGCTGGCCGCGGCTACAGGACCCAAGCACCGGGCGCAGGCATTGGGAAGAAATCAGCCTACTCGAGCAGAGGCAGAGAGTGCGTTGGTGAATCGGCTGAGTCAATCAGCACATAAAGTGATTCAGATCACTGGCGAAAGCCGGCCCAAGTGACACTTAATGAGATAGAGGCCTTACCCAAGACCAGTACGTGACGTTGTGGCGGCATGACGCGCGTTTCGAGGCGTGTGCACATGAGCGCGCTCCACGAAGGATCTGGATGGCCTTGGGGGACCGCGCGGCAGCAAAGAAGTAGTCCTGGTGTACAAGTACTTCAATAGTTGTCGTAAAGGGCGGCAACGCCGTAGATGTTCCGACGACGGAGTAGTGAAGTAGAGCGGAGAGGATGCCATTGTGAATTCTACGTAGACACGCACCTAGTGAGCCGTGTTGGCCGCATGTGCAAGCATGTGTAAGTATGTGTGACGGTGTATTCTGCGTGTACTTGACTACTTGTAGTTGCCTTTCATTGGCGTCAAATATGGCCAGAGAGGAAAGACGGACTGGTGTGGGAGTGCCTTGACGCGGCACTACACAGAAAGGTTCCTAATCTGATTAACTTTTGGCGTCTCAGGCCCATTGCTGCTTCATATTGGTACTAATGTGGAACCCAAGCACATACTAATGTGGAACCCAATGACATGAGAGCTGAGAGAGAACATTTTCAACGCAAGACCGCGGCCACAGGGTAGCGATAAACCAAAGCGCACCAACTGCGCTACATCGTGTACCCACCAAGGTGTCTAGGAGGGCCGCGCTCGCATGTGTGTTTCGTCGCGCTAGTGCACACGGGACCTTAACGGCCGGTAGGGTTCAAACGGGCGTAACCGGCGGCAGCCTCATCTCAGCCGACAAAACGCGATAGTCCGCCGCAAACCGACTCACAACGTCCTCATAACCTCTAACGACCGTGTATGAAAGGAGGCATGCGTGTTGAAGAGCGGAAATGGGAGAACGGGTAATATAGGCCTAGCCAAATTAGGAACCTTTCTGTGTACAGCCAGAGCTTGACGCCGCGCAGCCCAATATCACGGCTACCAAAGTAGAGCGCAGGCCATTGATGCTCACCGTATAGGCGACATTATTAGCCGCGCCTCGACGCCGTAACATTGCGCAACTCCGTGTATGCGTTGATTTGGACATGCCAGGGTGCTTGGGCTCAAGCGCACACCCTCTCGTCTCGTGCGTGTCAGTTGCAACAGACATTGTAGGCCGCGGGAGACTTGCACTGCATGAGTAGGGTTCGCAAAGGTAGTTTTGTTGCCCGTATGGAAGTTACGTCGGTTCGTCACGACCAATACCACACTCTCACATTTGAGCTTAGGGCGCATCTTCACAGGCTCGTGACGTCTGAACGTCAGACGTCGGTCAGTCACCTTGCTTCGCATGTTGTGTCTGACCCCTTGCACGTTCTCGCATGGCGACCTGGGGCTCTTGCAGCCGCCCCTTGCCCACGACACTGCTCAGCCACAAACTCCAAGGGTCATTCCCACCTTCTCCCGCCCACACCACACCCACCCAACAGGCACCACTTCAGCTGTGCTGCCCACCCCCAATCTCCTCCCCCAAACCAAACCACAACTGCCTCGAGCACCGCTTCCCACCCTCAGCCCAGCCTCAGGTCCACCAGCTGAGAACCCGCCAAGGGCTGGACAGCTGAGGTTGGAACCCCCTGGGCAATGGGCCCCTGGCCAGCAGCCATAACCCGGACTTGCACACCACCTGCCTGCTGCTCCCCGGCTCACTACTACCACTGCTGCTGTTGCTGCTGGCACTGGTGGGATTGCTGCCTTCCCCTGCGCTGCCGCCAGCTTTGGCCTGGTTGCCCAGCTCCTTGCCGCCTGTCGTGGCACTGGTGCTGGGCGCGTAGTGTGACTCAAAGTCTGCCACCACCCTGACTGCGGCCACCAGAAAAGAGTGGGAGGTGGAGGGGGAGGCCTCAGCTGGCCAGCGGCTGTCGAAGCGGGCCACATGGTCCACACTCCACAGGTTGATGGTGGCGAGGTTCAAGTAGTAGATGTGAGGCACTGCCATTGACACCAGGCGCAGCCCGTGCTGGTCGCGCAGCTGGGCACTGCAGGGCAGGGGCCAGGGGGCCAAGGCAGTGGCCACAGGGCTTAGGGCAAGGGCAGGGGCAGGGGCAGGGGCAGGGGCAGGGGCCAGAGGGCTGGGGTCAGTAGGTCTGGGTAAGGTCAGGGCCAGCGTGCTGAATGGCTGCCCTGGCCCTGACCACAACCCCCAATCCTCCCCTTGCCACTGTGCTACCCCTTGCCTGCCGGCGCCCTGCCCTGCCCTGTCTTGCCTGCATGGCTGCTGCCTCATACAGGCCATGCAGGAGGGCAGGTGAAATACAGTGGTGCAGGTGAGATGACTACCTTAGTGCCGACCATGTGCCGCCCCAGCCCCTGGCCTTACTCCTGCTACCTGACCTCCACTTTATTGACCCAAGTCTCCACTTGACTTGCTCTAGCCAACTTCAACCCTAAACCCTAACCCTAAACCATGACCCTAAACCCTATACCCAGCCAACCCTAACCCTCACCTTACACGCTAACCCCAGTCTACCCCTCTCCCAGTCCACCCCTCTCCTGAGGACCTCCTCCAGACTTGCCGCCATCCTTACCTGCCCTGTTGCCAGGCATTGCCCCCTCATCGCTGTCCAGCCCCTGCCCCTGCCCCTGCTCTGGCCCCTGCCCCTGCCCCTCCTAGCTATGCCCAAGCGCGCACCTGGCCGCCTCCATGCCATCCACCAACCGTTCGCTGCACACAGCCCTAAGACCCGCCCAGTCCCCCGCTCCCAGCATCTCCGTCACACTGGTCACAGCGGCCCGTGCCCCCTCCAGGAACTGCAGCATGCCATGCATCGGCAACCCAGCAGCTGCAGCGCTCATGCACAATCAGGGGAGGAGTAAGGCGGGTGCTACGGGTGGTCAGTGCATGACGAACTGCTGCGGTGGAACAGGTCAGACTGGTGCTGCAGCTAATGCTGCTGGCCACTCCAAACATCCTGAATACACATAGCAGCTTAAGGGTTAAACTATCCAAGGCTGGTCAGGCCGGGCGGGCTGGTTATGCAGCACATGGCAGTTTGAGCGGCTCCAGGGCTGAAGTACAGCGACTGTGGCAGCTACATAGCCCCGGGCAACAGCATATCGCCAGTGCTGCTGCTGCCTGGAGCTGCTGCTGCTCTGCTGCAAGCCAGGCAGCCAAGCTGTCGTGGCAGCCACAAGGTGTGGTCACCTCTGCTTTGTCGAAGCTGCCCTCCACCTCATTCTGCACCATCTTCTCTGCCATGGTGGACACCCGGTCAACCAAAGGCCTGCGCCCAGCACCCAGCAGGCAGCTGCCTGGTCATAACTGATGCAAGAGGGTTAGGGTCAGGGTCAGGGTCAGGGTCAGGGTCAGGGTCAGGGTCAGGGTCAGGGCAAGATAGCTAGCCTCAACTCTAACCCTAACCCTAGCCTTGGTCATGAAAGGTGCATAGGGCGCATAACAGTCCGAGCATGTTGTGACGGCGATGGTCCAGCTTCAGCTACCAGCCACCATCCTACTTTGCTGCACCTGCTGCTGACTTCCCAGACCCTTGTGAACTGTGCATGCTGCTTTGCTGCAGATGCTTAATGTGCTTGAGACGAGATAACCTCCAGCTTCAGGTGTGCAGCTGCTGCTGCTGCTGCTGCTGCTGCTGCTGCTGCTGCTTTATCTAGTGCCAGCAATGAAAGAGGTTGGCACACCTGAGCAGTGCACTGCGCAGGGATGCCAGGGGCTGATGGATGTACTGGGAAAGGAAGAACTGCATGGGGCTCTGGTACAGCTGCACCCATGAGCCGCTGACCAGTCCAGCCTCCGCCTGGCTTACTTCTGCTGCCTCCAGCCGTGTCTGGTCAACGCAGGGCAGGCCACACCAGGTCTGGTCAGGCCATACGCCACATCAGGTCAGGCCAGAGTGCACAGCCCATGCCCCACCTGAAAAGGGTTGATTGGTGCGGAAAGGCGGGGAAAGTAAGTGGCGTGGGTATCATCCCCAGGCTTGCTATCGCCGCTGCAGTGCCTTGTAAAGCTTAGTGTGTCGAAGCGTTGCGCGAGGTTAGCAAGTGGTCGAAGAAGAAGAGGAGACGTGTGAAATGTCGCAACGGCTGCGGAAGCAGAGCGCATGGGTATGACGCACTGCAGAAGCCTGAAGCTGCAGGAGTTTGATACTGTGATGTGGTACAGCTATTTTACTAGTCTAAACTACTGTAGAAAGCAAACTTTACGATCAAACACAAGCTGCGAGTTTATAACTGTCATGGTGAACTAAACCAGCGTGCCTATTGCCCACTCCATTACTGGCTCAAGCTCCTATCGCTCACACACCCCCCCATGTCGGGAACATACACACCCTCCTGGTCCGACATGATCACTCGCCTAGACATCAATGTGTACAGGGTTGTGAAAATTGCAGTATTTCATGAAATCTTGCAGTGAAATCTTTCACGTGCAAAAATGCAACATTTCATTGCAAGAATGAAAAATCCCGGTAGCCCGCAGGAGCTCAATATTGTGATGTGGTACAGCTATTTTACTACTCTAAATTACTGTAGAAAGCAAACTTTACGATCAAACACAAGCTGCGAGTTTATAACTGTCATGGTGAACTAAACCAGCGTGCCTATTGCCCACTCCATTACTGGCTCAAGCTCCTATCGCTCACACCCCCCCCCATGTCGGGAACATACACACCCTCCTGGTCCGACATGATCACTCGCCTAGACATCAATGTGTACAGGGTTGTGAAAATTGCAGTATTTCATGAAATCTTGCAGTGAAATCTTTCACGTGCAAAAATGCAACATTTCATTGCAAGAATGAAAAATCCCGGTAGCCCGCAGGAGCTCAATATTGTGATGTGGTACAGCTATTTTACTACTCTAAATTACTGTAGAAAGCAAACTTTACGATTAAACACAAGCTGCGAGTTTATAACTGTCATGGCGAACTAAACCAGCGTGCCTATTGCCCACTCCATTATTGCTTCAAGCTCCTACACATAATAGCCCCTAGCTCTCGCTCACACACATCCCCATGTTGGGCTCAAGCACACCCTCCTGGTCCGGCGGGGCGGCTTTCCCATCTGCACAGCTCAGGGGGGGCGTGGGCCAGCCAAGCCTATCACAGCCAAGCCAATCACTCTGCAACACCCGATCTGCGATCTGACCGGGGGCAGCACCCGGCACTTTCAGATGTGCAGTGAAAACGTTCAGATTTTCAGATGAAAATTTTCATTGAAAATCTGAATGAAAATCTGCAATTTTCACAAGCCTGGGCGTGGCCCTAGGCTGACTGCACAGCCACGGATGTTGAGCGCGGCTGACACGATACTTTTGTGGTCAGTGACCCCCCCGCGGCTGCGGCCTGCGGCCGCCCCGCCCGCCGTGTCGTTCAGCGGGCACGGGACATTCACTGGTCACCTGTTGTTTGCCAGTCTGAGGTGGTGCTGGTGGACGACTCCTACACCATCACCGCAGTCAGCGCCAGCCCCCGCCTGCCCTACACGCTGGACAGGCTTGTGCGTTTAGTGTCCAGAGACGACGTGATCACTCGCCTAGACAGCATTGAGCACTGCCTTAATTCAAGCAGCTCAAGCCACATCGCCCTCCATATGTGCATGCTGCCATGGAGCGTGTCGCCAGTATTCATGCCTAATCTGCAACTGGGGCGAGGCCGAGCAGCCGTGCCAGGCTAAAGGTCAAGAAGGAGTAGAACCCCATCATCACTACCTATATGCGCCCCTGTGGCAGGCTTGTGAAAATTGCAGGGCCTGTGCTACTGCATGTGCCAAAAGGTCACTGCATGCACACGGCTACAAGGGGCATGTGGTTGGTTGCACTGCAGGCTGCAGTAGCGCACTGCACTGATGACCGTGACCGTTACCCATCAGCAACTTGGGCACTAGACTGCAGTTGAGCTGTAGTCTGACATGATGTTGCCTTCTTTTTTTTTGGTCTGACCCACCTCCGCTGCACTCCGGTTGCCGGCCCGCTCCGGTTGGACGACGACCTGATGCATCCCCCAACACAGCCACTCCGCTCCGATGGTCCATTTGATTCCCCGAAAAGGAACTGCAAGCGCCCCGTCTCCCCAGCACCCTCCGCAGCCGGTAAGCCGCAGAGCTTGAGGAAAGGCCCCGAAGCTGACTGACGACGCGGCGCAGTGTGCCCCACGCGACATTGCGACCTTGTGCATCAAGTCCTGCCGTGGACACCAACCCCTGCCTCAATTTCCAGCGCATTGGGGAGAGCAAGCAGTGCCCCCTGGAGCTGTGCAACTGGGGTGGCAAGGAGTACCAGCAGGGCTACAAGCGGGTCAATGACCGGCTGCCCAAGGCCAGGCAGAGGCTGCACCGGGCTGCGGAATACCGCCGAGGCATAGATGGCCGGGCCCGCAACAACAATGCATAGGGTCTGGTAGTTTACGCTGCTTGTGTTGTTGTTCGCAGTGCACAAGATGGGACATGGCCTCGCGTTACGGCATCTATTGCCAAGGGATTTGGCCAGAGCCCTTAGCTTTCTAAAGGTAAGCCCCGCCCCGCACTTGCTGTCCCGCACTTGCTGTCCCGCACTTGTTGCCCCGCACTTGTTGCCCGCATTGTTGCCCGCATTGTTGCCCCGCATTGTCGCCGCATAGACCCTAAGACACTAAGCATATAGCGTGGCCCTGTTTGCTTGCAGGTATCGCCGAGCCACAGCGATTATCAAACTTTGTGCCGCTTCCTAGTGGAGCGTCCATCCCTACCCGAGCCTTAGCCTGAGACCTGTGACTCTAGGGCTGTGGCTAGTTCACTAGTGTTTACTAGTGCAACGGGCTGGTAGCCATATAAGCATTCAAGCTGTTAGTTTTGATGAGGTGCCCAGTGGTCAAGGGGGATTAGCCCCATGAATGAGTGCCACCGGCATGGGGTTGGTAGTCGTCAAGGGTGCGACCGAGGATGCTACAACATGTTTGTAGTAGCTGACTGAGATTACCCACAGGCCGACATGTTGTTCCTTGTTGAATGAGTTTTGTTGGTCTGACATGATGTTGCCGCCGCTGCAGTGCCTTGTAAAGCTTGTTTAACACTTGAACCAGGGGCTCTCTGGTCTCTCTGACGCTGGTCCCTATAACACTGGCGCACTCTGGACTCTGACAGGACAAGCCTGCACTTTTCCACAAATGTGCCCCAGCGGTGCGCCAATGCTGCATTGGTAACTTTGCGGCCAAGCAGGAGACCGGGGTAAGTGGCCAAGGCGCAATCATCCCCATGTGAGAACACGAGTACAGTGGCTCAAAAGCAAACAATGATACCTGGGACGACGGACATGGAGGCGAAAAACGCTTGCACCACAGCCACTGCGAGCGGAGACACCCTGTCTTCCTTTTCCACTTGCATATTCTCCAATGCTGCGCAAATAACTATCCTCTTGCTTGGTGCGTTAGAGACCTAAGTTGGCGCAGCACCGAGTGATGCTGGTGTCATCAGGGCTCAGCGGCAGCGCGCTGTGCAATCGCTCCCCACCTGCAATATCTCTAGGCAATAGCCCAGCTCCTTCGGCGCCCAGTGCGCATCTCAGCAGGCCGCGCCAGGCAGGACTATTGGCCTGCAATTGGGCCGTTGCTGACGCGGACGCTGGCAGCACCAGGGGTTCGCCTGCTTTGGCAGTGCGGCGCCCACCACACAGACAACAGCAGCCCTCCCAGCAGCCCCTTGTGGCATGTCAAGCCACTGGCAGCCAGCAGCCAGTGTTCACAAGCAGCCAGCAGTCAGCACTTGGCGTCCGAGCACCCAGCCTGTCACCCCCGGGTGCCACAGCTGTGACAGCAGCGCACAATGCCCTTACGCTGCTGCCAATGACTCCAGCACTCGAGCCAGTAGAGCCAGGGACTCAGCCTACCTGCCAGTCACAAGCTGATGCCAGCGTCTTTGTTGCCAACACAGCCCAGCACAGCATCAGCCGGAACAGTAGCGACATCGCCAGTGCAGGGCACAGCCCAAACAATGTCAGCACCTGCAGACCTGATGCTAATTCTGAAGTAGCCAATTCCAGTATTAGCAGCAGTAACTCATTGTCGTCAATAGGATGCACTAGTGTCGCTAGCAGCAGTGAAGACAGCAGAGGGGACATTTGCAGAGGAGACAAAACGTCTGCACCCACCCCCATCCCAAGCACCAGTGGCGAAGTCAGCGCAGTTAGCACCAGTACAGGCAGCAATGGCACTCTCCACGCCGGCCGGCGTGAAGGCCGGCCGCCGTCCGCCCTTCCTAGCCGCCTCGTCCGCGCGCCGGGGTCCGGCTTCGCTTACGCGCCGGCCGAGCGAGACCAGATCCGCGAGTCGTGGCACGCGCTCATGCGGTGGTCCAAGGTGTTCCGTACCCGCAAAGACGTGGGCAGCCCACTCGAGTCGACACACAAGGTGGTGGTGCTGGGCGGCGGATCTTTCGGCACGGCCATGGGTGCGGCCTTGGCGCAGCAGAAAAAGGGGCTGGAGGTGGTGCTACTGGTGCGGGACCGCGCGCTGTGCGATGACATTAACACCCTGCACTGCAACACCCGCTACCTCAAGGTAGAGACAAGGTCAAGGGAGGTGCTTGGCTCCGGGTGTAACTAACTAACTGCCCAACTTCTCAACTTCCAAGCCACCTGGGGCTGCTGGGTGGGAAGGCAGTGTAGCTCCTCAGCAATTCAGCATACTTAGTGACAATTGCAACAGTATGATCTAAGGCAAGGGCTGTCACCCCTCGAGCACGCTGTACAGCAGTTGTTCAGCAGGGCTTGTGTACTGCCTGGTGGTGAGCAGCCATGGCATAGCAGCAGCCTGGCAGGCGGGGTGACCCAGGCGGCCATGCACCCACCCATGTTCAGCAGGGACACCCAAGGTTTGTGAAAGCTAGCTGGAAGGCTTCTGGTCAACTCCAGGCCTGCCACTGGTGCTACTACTGCTGCCTGTTTGGGCATCCTTGTACCACAAGGTTGCTTCTCCTATAGCAATGGGAGCCATAGGCATGGCGCTGTGCTGCTGCTGCTGTTGTTGCTGCTGCCGTTGCTGCTGCTCTCGCTGCGGTGGCCTCTGTTGCTGACCGCCCTGTGCCTGTGTGTGGCTGTGCTGCTGTGCGGTGTGACCAGGACTTCCTGCTGCCCAGCAACATGCGCGCCACCACCAGCGCTGCTGAGGCCATCCGGGGAGCGCAGTACGCAGTGCATGCGGTGCCAGTGCAGTCGTCCAGGGCCTTCTTGACAGGCATCAAGGACTTGCTGCCGCCCTCCGTGCCCATCATCTGCGTCAGCAAAGGCCTGGAGGTGGGTGAGATGGGATCCCTACCGGGTGTGGAGGAAGTCTTTAGCATCAGCAGCAGCATGTAAAGTAGGGGTTTTCAGCAGCAGCAGCACATGGCATTCGCTGATCAGCGTCACCAACATGTACCTCCGGCGTGGCTGCAGCGCATGGGGCTGAAGGTGAGGTCCCTAGCACAGGCAAAGTGGTGCCACCTTGACAGCGCATCATTTCTGTTGATAGAGACCTGGAGGTGGGGCTCTGTGGCTGACACCAACATCGTCATCATGGCATTGGGCCACAATGGGGCCGCATCAAGGCCATGGGCTGTAGGCTATAGTTTATAGGCTAGTAGGAGAGCGATCAAACCCAAGTCTGGGTGTGAGTAAGGGTAACTTGCAAGGGTTTGGAGAGGGAGAGCCGGCCACTGGGCTTGTGGGTAGGTGGATGGGGCTGTAGCCTACAACTCCTGGAGGGCTGGAGGATTCTTCATCATGACGCATGTGTCACCGGATGCATCACGAGGGTCCTGATCTTGTACCGTCATGCATCATACAAATGGTGGAGCATCATCATGCATATCGAGAACAACCATCATGTGACGCATGGCTATGATGGCTGTTTCCTGGTTCTTTGTACCAGGCCACTAGCACCATGCAGCAAGGGCAGGGTTAGTCATTCACATGCCTGAAGCTGACCAGACCGACACGGATGCACTTTACCCCGACAGGTGCTGGTCAGTGCACGCAGTGACTGAATGAAATGCACGGGATGCATGGGAACAAAGACAGCCTGCTGTCCACTGGCTGACTTGAGTTGCTAAAACAATTCAAACTGGCTGCCTGCGTCGTGATGCCTGGCAGGTGGGCACCGGGCTGATGATGAGCGAGCTGGTGCCCAGCGCCCTGGAGCGCAAGCAGCCCGCGGTGTTCCTGTCTGGCCCCTCCTTTGCCAAGGAAGTCATGGAGCAGAGGCCCACCGGGGTGGTGGCGGCGTGCAAGGACGGGCACCTGGCTCGCACTGTGCAGGCGCTGCTGGCCAGCCAGGTGAGGCTGGGTGGCAGCATGTGATGGCGCACACTGTTTGGCCGTCACCCATTGGGCTGCTTAGCCTGGTCAGTATGGACTAGGGACAGCAGTGAAGACCTGGTATAAGTACTGTAAGGGAGTTGCATGTTTGCCATGTCGGCTGGCTTGCCCATTAGCACCTCATGTTCAATATCATGACCACCACCACCATCCTCCATCACACCAGACCCACATTTCCTACATCACCAACACACCACATAGCACACCAAAATATAGCGGCAGCATCACCACCACCCCTCTCGCATTTCCTGCCTATGTTTGTTCCAATAGCAAGCATCGCCATCTCCATCATTAGCGGCAGCCACCGCCAATGGCAGCTGTTAGGGTGGGCATATGAGGGTCCACTTAACCCTGGACCGCCCTGCTGCTGCTGCTGCTGCTGCTGCTGCATCTGCGGTGTAGGTAATGCGCGTGAACACCACCAGTGATGTGGTGGGGGTGGAGATCTGTGGAGCGCTGAAGAACGTGTTGGCCATCGCGGCTGGCATTGTGGAGGGGCTAGACCTTGGGCACAATGCCATGGCGGCGCTCATTGCCCAAGGCTGCTCAGAGATCAGGTGGGGTGATGAGGGGAAGCACAGCAGGGTAGGGGGACAGCGGCAGCAGCAGCAGCGGGAGGAGATGCAGCAGCCTGGTCAGCGACTGCAGCAGCAGCAGCAGCAGGAGAGGAATCAGGCGGATGAGGATCTGCAGTGTGACACCCTGGAGGCCTTGGCCTCATGCTGTTGGTCCTTGTGTTCATCTCAGATATTTTCATATTTATTTTTGAACTATTCACACTACTAGACTTCACTCCTAGCTTCTGATTCACATCAGCCACTGGGTGCAAGCTGGGTACCCTGTGAGACCCCCCATTACCTCACACCACCTACCATTCCAGTTTAGTGCTGCTGCTGCTGATGCACACGTGATGAGCCATGCTGACAAGCACAAGGCCACAGGTCAGTGGGTCACAGGGTGTTGAAAAGGGTCAGTTGCCTGAGGATGCGTGTTAGAAAAGACTGATGTGTGTGAGAAACGCATGGCTCACACTGCTGTTGCCGTCAGGCTGCAGACCTCTAGGGGTTCAGGACAATCTAAACACGCTTCAAGCTTAAGAGCACGAGCACACAAATACGTGAAAACTCCAGCAAGGGCATGGGCTGATGAGCTCTCCAGCCTCAGGCCATCCCAGGTTCATCATCCACCCTACTGTTGCCCGCAGGCCACCAACGCACTGCCTGCCGCCCAAGACCCACTGCTGCTGCTGCTGCAGGTGGTTATCGGAGAAGATGGGCGCAAAGCCTACCACCATGTCCGGGTTGTCCGGGCTGGGTGACATCATGCTCACCTGCTATGGCAACCTGTCCCGCAATCGCACTGTGGGCATCCGCCTGGGCCGCGGGGAGAAGCTGGCTGACATCCTGGCCTCCAGCCCACAGGCAAGACAAGCGCTCCGCAAACCTGCATGGCCACCCCTCCCCCGCATGCGGCATGTGTGGCAGGCATTATGTGA
>JASKMD010000007.1:5990242-6188333 GCA_030144725.1 Haematococcus lacustris
ATTGGCATGTGATGGGTGGCCTCGGCTGGGCCTAGCTGCTGCAGCATCAGTAGGCTTCTCAAAGCACGCACTGTGCATGGCCCACCAGCTGTTGAACGGCAGAGAGGATGCAGCAGGGTGGCCATGGCTGATGGTGTGGCTTTGCTGGTCGGGTGCCTGGGTGGTTGCAGTGAGCTTGGCCTCAGCTGGTGGCTGATGCTGCAGTGAGCATTTCTGCAGAGTGCATGGGCCTCCAGCCCTCCACCTCCTGATATGCTGGCTGACACTAGCAGATGTGCCCAACAAGGCTTGCTGCTGCGATGGCTGCAGGTGGCTGAGGGAGTGGCCACAGCTGGAGTGGTGGTGTCACTGGCTCGCAAGTACCGTGTGTCCTTGCCTGTACTGACTGCGGTGGCCCAGGTCCTTGACAATGCCCTTTCACCATCGGAAGCCGTACTGCACATCATGTGCTTGCCACAAATAGAGGAAAAATGAGCTACATCAAAGGTGGCAGTGGGACTATACATGTGAGGTTGTTTATGCTGTTGGGATTAGGATTTGCTGTTACACTATGTAACTCCCAGCAACAATGATGAACCAGATACGAGTCATTCTGGAGAAAGATCTGGCATGAAGCTGCTAACCCAAGCTGAAGACACAGTCCAGGGCACATGCATTGCTGGTGGGGTCTAACTGGCACTTGCTGCCTCTTTCTGTCGTCTGTATTCGCGCTCCACGAGGTTGCGTTTCGTGTCCTGCATCGCACGTCAGCTCGTCTAGCGCATCCCAAAACGGTCATCTGTGCCAACGGCCAGCTTACCTCTTTCTGGTGATGCAAACACTCAAAGTAGTCCTGCCGCCACTCCTCGCATTCCCGCTTCCGCAATGTCATTGTGGGGGCCTTGCTCTCGTCCAAACACTGGCGAGCAGAAACCTATTGTTGATGGAGCAGGTGCCAACTACTCACGGTTGCAGGCTCTACCGCCCCACCTTCAGCAGGTCCATAAACCAATCGTAGCACCGGGCCGTCCCCCCTTGCAGGCCCATCGACGCCATCTTTAAGATGGATGCTCAGTCAAGAATGCCTCAGAGTGCTGCGAAGTGCAGCGAACGTCACAGTGTGAAACATCAGAAAAACTGCGGGCCAATGTAAACCGACGAAGACATGTTTGCTAAAGCTCGGACTGCTTACTAGCTGCGCTGTAATGATTACCCTAACTATGACGCGGAAGGCCTGCTGCGCCTGACAGCGCTTAAGTGCTACTCATGGATGCGATGCAGAGGTGGGTTACCTGCACGAGACAAATGCCGACAATGCCGCGTTTTGATGGGTCTCTTTTCCCCCCGCAGCTCACTCGAGCCGCAAACGTCTGCTGACATCTCTCAACCTACAGTCATCGTGCCTGTCATCCAGCTACCAACAAGCGGGCAGCAAGCTGCAGACAAAATATACAGAGATGCAAGTCAGCTCCCATCCCACCACTCCACCTTGCTGGCACAATCCATAGGCCCAGGGACCCCGTCACAAGCCCCTCACGACCCCATTCCATCTAGTGAAGCTTCACTTCAGGCAAGCCCTGCCACCTCAACTCCCTTACTCAGGAGCACTCCTGCGACCAGCAGCCAGCAGCAACCGCCCTCCCTCCCCGCAGAAGCCGCAGCCCTTGTTGCCTCCACCATTGCGGTCTCCCCCAAGCCTGCCTTCACCGACCAGCGCCCTCCCAACACCTCCGGCTCAGCACAGGCTGCTGCCGCCAGCGCAGCCTTCGCAGCACCAGGCGCTGCAGCTGCAGCCCTGCATCACCCGCCGGCCCCTCCAGGCCCTAGTGCCGACATACGGCAGCTGGGGCCCCTAGAAGCCAGCGCCCTGGGTCGTGCAAGTCCTAGGGACACGCGGGCTGCTGCTTCACGCATGTCCATTGATGCGGTGCGAGCTTCTGCCCGCCAGGGGCTGTCCCTCTCAGTCTCAGCAGGCGGCCACCCTTCCCACTCTGCCTCCCTGCTCTACTCTGTCGCTGCCATGCAGCCCAGCAGCAGCCAGAACGGCAGCCAGGGCTCAGCCCAGCCCCCAGCGCCGCAGCAACCCAGGCAACAGCAGGCGGACCGGGCGCCACTGCTGCATGTGGGCACCAGCTGGCCAGAGCGGTCCGCGGTGTCGGCATCAGGGGTCACCCAGTCAGGCGCTGCAAACAGCCTGGCGCCCTACACAGCGCTAGGCCAGGGGGGAGGCTCAGACGCCCTGCCTGCTGCGCATGCCTTGGGCGAGGCACCCCTTGGGGGATCCAAACAGCCTTGGACCGGTAGCACAGGGCCAGGCGGTGGGGTGACCGGCTCTAGCAGCGCGCTGGGAATCTTTGCCAGGCCTGTGTCAGGCATACCCTCCGCTGCCCCTCCCTCCATCCTCGGCTCTCCTAACCCCTCCTACTCCTCCACCAACACCGTCACACATCAGCAGCACAGCATCACCACCACGGCTGACCACCAGCGCATCCAACTGCCACAACCACCACAGCCTGCAGTGCCTGGGCAGCTGCTGGGCCCCCTAGAGGCAGCTGTGGCAGGGGTGAGACCATCCCTGGACGTGAGAAGTGTGAGAGCCAGCATGGATCTGCGGTCCAGCAGCAGGCTGCCCGGCCCCCTGCCTGACCCCAGCTTCGCCCGCGGGGTGCACACCAGCGGGGTGTCAGCCACCCTCCCTCCCACCACCTGGTCCCTGGCCCTGCTGGACACTGCAGAGCTCCAGCCCCAGCAGCAGAATGCCAGCGACAGCTTCGCTGTTCATAAGCACGGCTCGGCAGGGGGAGCCAAGCCTGGAGGTGTGGGCATGCCCAACAGGCAGTCACTGTCAGCTGGTGGGGCAGGGCGGCCTGCCGAAGCCGCTGGGGTGGGTGGGTTTTGGACCCGATCAAGCAGCACTTCCGCAGCAGCAGCTGCAGCCGCCGCTGCTGCCAGGAACCCTAGTGCGGCCATGGGTAGGGCGTCGGGCCCTAACCCTGCTGACTCAACCGTAGCTGGCTCCGGCCGGCCTGATGCTAAGCCGCTGCTGGGAATGCCCGGAGGTAAGGACGCCTCCGCCATGCCTTCCACACACAACACCTCCCAGCTGATGCAGCTAATGCAGGTCAGCGCAGCGGATGGCGAACTCCAACATGCCGACGCTCATATGCTACGACCCAATGCCGCAACCGGCGCCTCAACCGTCAACGACGGCGACTCGGTTCCTGTCACGGAGGGCCAAGGAGAACAGGCGGCATCCCAATCAAGCGCTAGTAGCCTGGCTCCAGCTTCGCGCAACACGAACTCATTGAGTCGCACGATTGGACCCCGCACACTTGCGTCCATAGCCGTGCGCGGCGTCGGTGAGAGTTCCCGCCATGTGCGGAGTAATAGCGTGACACGACCTGGTATGGCGTCGGGCACCGGCTCGCAGCCGGACACCCCAACTGCCGCGGCGACCACGCTGCATAGGGAAGCGGCGATGCTCATCGCGAGCTTACGGAGTGCCGGGGACGTGGAGGGTCTGCGTCGGGAGGTGGACGCGCTCAAGACTGCCGCTGCTGAGGTGCGGAACTTCATGAGCGGCCTCAGCCTTCCCTTCCTTTTCCCTCCAATGGATTCCACCAACAGCTGACAGCCACTCCCAGCTTGCCAGATTGCCCCATGTGCTGAGCATCGTCATCATCATGCCTCCTGTCCCCATCTCCCATCTCCCCAGGTCTTTGCCATCCTGTCCACCCACCTCCTGATCCAGCTGTGCCCAGTGTTCAAAACCCTGCAAAGTGCAACCCAGTATGACCCGGTGTGGCCCAGCATGCAGCCAAACCTCTTGAAACAGGCAACCACTGTCCCTGCCTGCCGTCCCTCCCCTGCTGCCAGGTGGCCGGCTTGCAGGCAGAGGCGCGCAAAGCGAGGTCACTCCTGGCCTCCCGTGATGCCTTGCGCTCTGAGCTAAGTGCCCTGCAGCCGCGGCTTGCCCTCATGGAGCGCATGAAACAGCAGGTGGCAGCACTGCAGGAGAGCGGGGAGGAGGTGGAGCGGCTGCAGGTGAGTGGGCTGGGGCTGGCAGGGAGGCAGACAGCCCAGTCGGTGGGTGGGTGGGTGGGTGGGTGGGTGGGTGGGTGGGTGGGTGGGTGGGTGGGTGGGCGGGCGGGCGGGCGGGCGAGCGGGCGGGCAGGCGGGCGGGCGGGCGGGCAGGCAGGCAGGCAGGCAGGCAGGCAGGCAGGTCGGCAGTCTGGCATGTGGCGGAAATGTGAAAGGTATGCTTCTGGGAAAGGAGCTGGCCGGAAGACCTTAGGGCAGCCACTGTGTGCTGCTCACCTCTGCGTGCTGCAAGTAAAGCATGTGCCCAGCCGCCTGCCTGCCAGCCTGCCCGCTCTCCTACCTGCCAACCTGCCTGCCCACTTCCCTCCCTGCCTGCTGCTGCTGCTGCTGCTGCCTTGCAGGCCCGCATAGCGGTGCTGAGCCAGGAGGCGGAGAAGCTCCCAGCCCTGCACACCCAGCTGCACCGCCTGCAGGCCGCTGCCGCTGAGGCCAGGGCCCTAGAGGCCAGGCTGGCTGAGCATGAGAGGCAGCACGGCTCCAAGGCTGAGGCAGAGCTACTGGAAAAGCTGCAGGCAGGTGCCACCACGCTGCCGGGGCATGCCTTGTGTGCATGGGGGTGCATGGGGGTCAGGGGTGGGCTACCTGTTCACAGGCAGCAGGGGGGAGGGTGAGCAGGTAAGATGGGGGTGGTGGTGTGACGGGCTGGGTGCAAGCCAAGGCAGTTACCTCCTTTCATTGGGGTAAGATGATGTTGGGAGTAAGGTGTCGAGGGCGTGATAGCTATGTACAAGCTAGTTGAGATCTGGCTTTTCCTGATCTCTGCTCTTGCAAGCATGCTGGATGGTGCAAGGGCGTTCACTGGGACAGGGCTGTGACACATCTTATGAGTGGTCGTCACGACCAGGGAAGCTCAGTCCAGCTCAGGTTGTGTTCAGGATTTGTCATGCGTGTATCAATGAGCTTAGGTTCAGCTAAGTATGGCTGAGACAAAGTGTGTATTCCCATAATGGGTGACCTCATGAGCAAAAAGGTCAGGCCAGGCCAGCGTCAGGGTCAGGTCCAGTTGTCCAGCTGTGACGATGTCTGTTTGTCAGGTCAGGTCAGGTAGGGTAGGGTAGGGTAGGATAGGGTAGGGTAGGGTAGGGTAGGGTAGGGTAGGGTAGGGTAGGGTAGGGTAGGGTAGGGTAGGGTCAGGTCAGGTCAGGCATGTTGCACAAACCAGGTCAGGTCCAGTTGTCCAGCTGTGACAATGTATGTTTGCTGCAGGCCAAGGAGGCAGCGCTGATGGCACGAGCCGCCCAGCTGCAAGACCTGAAGACGCGGTGTGAGGAGCTGTCCATGAAGGCCCTGGAGGTGAGGGCCACAGCCTGCAGGGCAGGTGGTGAGGGCAGGGCGGGTGGTGACAGTTTCAGTGACGCAGCAAGGTGATGCTTTGTACTCTGCAGCTGCTTGCGTGACGTGCGTGGTGTTGTCGTTGCTCTTGTGCCTCTGAGGCATTCGGCAGCTCAACTCTCTGTGCCCCTCCCACCTGCCCACCTCGTCCTCCCCGCCCCTCTCCCTCCACTTGTCATGGTGGAGCCAGGTCAGTGGCAGCCTGGGCTTGCTTGGGCTGCGCTCTGCCACCCCACCCCACCCCACCCCACCCCACCCCACCCCACCCCACCCCACCCCACCCCACCCCACCCCACCCCACCCCACCCCACCCCACCCCACCCCACCCCACCCCACCCCACCCCACCCCACCCCACCCCACCCCACCCCACCCCACCCCACCCCACCCCACCCACCCCACCCCACCATCCTCTGCTTCCTCCACACTTGCAGGTGGATCAGCTGGAGGCTCGCTTCAGCGCCCTGGCCCCTGTGGCCAGCCGCCTGCCAGTGCTGCGCGCCCAGACTCAAACCCTGGCTGCCAGCTGTGCGGAGGTGCGTGACCGTGGCTGTGGACAAGCTGTGGCAGAGCTGCAGGCCTGTGCCTTAGCCTGCCGCATAGCCTCGATGTTCATGAAGTGCCCGTTTTTATCCTTTCCTCCCTTGTTGACGACGCCATTGTGTCACTACCCTCACCACCACCCTCATCACTATTACCCTCCTCACCACTCTCCTCACCACCCTCGTCACCACCCTCCTCCATCAGTACACCGCACTCATCGAGACTGTATGCTTAGGCAAGCTGTGAGAGCTGTGCTTCTGGTAAGGTAAGCTACAAGATCTGTGTGCTTGCAGTGGGTGAAGCATGCCTCACGTTGTGGGCCCATGGCCTGTATGAGCCATGTGTGACCGCTGTTGAGTCGCTGATGTGTGACCCCAGGTTGCTGCCATGGAGGCGCAACTGGAGTCCTACAAAGAGCTGACCACCCAGCGCAAAACCCTGGCTGCTCAAATCGCCATGCTGCAGCCCCAGGCCGCAGCCGTGGAGGCCATGCAGCAGCAGCTGGCCACACTGCAGCAAGCCCAGCTCCCATCCGGCCAGGTGGAGCGGCTGCGGCAGCAGCTGACCGAGCTGCAGCAAGCCGCCCGGGCACCCGAACCACCCTCCCCCACCGCTGCCTTTGGCGGCAGTGCTGGCGCAGACCCCAGTCAGGAGTATCGAGCCTGGCGGTTCAGCGAGCCTGGGGCGGACAGTGCCGGCCCCACCACCACTGACGGCAGCCAGATCAGCTCCCCCACCCGCCACACCGCCTCCCCAACCAGCCAACTGGGTGCGGCAGGCCCTGCACCTCCCCTGACCCTGACGCACGCAGGCAGTGCAGCGCTGAGGTCCCAGGGCAGGGTGGCGGCAGCAGCAGCAGCCGTGGAGGCTAGGCAGGCTGCCACGCCTCGGCCCCCTGGCCTGCCCACCCCCCCTGGGGCCCCCCTCTCCAGCCCTGGCCCACAGGAGCTGCGCACCGCTGGCAGCAGCCCAGCCCCCACCCCCCTCCCCCCTCTACCCCCCACCCTCAACCCAGCCCCACACCCGGCGCTGGCTGGCAGCCGGCGGGGCAGTATGGGGGGCCGCCCCCCGCCAGCCAACTGGCTGCTGCGGGCCAGCACCAAGGGGTTGGAGGAATTGAAAATCCTGGGCGCTGGCTCCACAGGGGACAATGCAGGAGGGGAGGAGCGGGAGGAGCCAGCAGGAGCAGGGGACGGCCCCCCTGCTGCTCCCCCCCTGGCCCTGGCCATCCAGGTGGTGGACCCGCTGCCTGGCGTGCCGCCGGAGGTGGTGGCCCGGCTGCAGGGCTGCGGGTCAGACATCGCGCGGGCCGCAGCCGCGGTGCAGGAGCTGTCTCACCTGGAGACCCAGCGGCAGCAGCTGGAGCAGCAGGTCGCCCGGCTGCAGACCAGCCCCGCGGCACTCCAGCTGCTGCAGCTGCAGCACAAGCTGCTGGACCTGCAGGTCGGCAGCGGGGCAGGGGGTGAGGGCGGAAGGGGTAGCGCAGTGATGAGGTGATGGGGAGGGCGGCGGGATGAAGTAGGGGGGTAGGGGGTTGAGGGGGTAGTTGGGATTGTACTGGAAAAGACTGTATTACACATTTCACTCTTCTCTGCATGCTTTTGAGCAGCCGGGGTCTGTGGTTGGGGGGGGCCGGGGGCCCCGGTGTGGGAGTGCGCAGGGAGTGGGTGGGTGGGTCGAGGTGCCAGGTCCTGCCTCTCACCCACCTCCCTAGCCCTCACCCCTTCGCACCAGCTGGCCCTCCGCACCTTCCGCCCCTGCTGCTGCTGCTGCTGGTACCTGCACACCCTAGTCTTCCTGCTCCCTGCCCCCCTTCACCTCTCGCACCTGGTGCTGCTGCTGCCGCTGCCCGCAGGCCCAGGAGGTTGTCCAGCTTGAGGCGCAGGTGGCAGGCATGGCGAATGTTGATCAGAGGCTGCAGGAGCTGAGGAAGCAGGTGGGTGGTCAGCAGGAGTGGGGGGGCTGGGGGAGGGTGCGGGGAGGGGGGTGGGGCAGAGCTGCAGCCGGGGAGTATGGCAGGGACCTGCAAGGCTGGGAGCATGGTCAGGAGCGCAGCAGCGAGCAGCACAGCAGGCAAGGTATAAATATAGGTTGCCTCACAGACTGACCTGAGATGCTTGTTGATCGCACCAATGACTGATATTACTAATTGGCATGCCCCAGTCCACTGACCCAGGTTTCGTACGCCACCCACCCACCCACCCACCCACCCACCTACCCACCTACCCGCACAGCTGGCTTGCCACACCCCTATGCCCTGCCCGTTGTGCCCTGGCTGTAGGCTGCTGAGCTGGATGCGGCTGAGGAGGAGAGCATGGTGTTGGAGAGCCGCATGGCCCTGGCCAAGGAGCAGCGCCAGATACATGATGCCATGGCGACTGCAGAGAGCGAAGCTGAGGTGAGGCTGAAGCAGGGCGGGGTGCAGAGGGAAGGAGAGAGGAGGGAAGAGAGGGGAGGGGAGAGGGCAGGGGCCCGTTGCAATAGTGAGCTGCTGTGTGCTCTGGTGTGGTGCTGTGATGGGTCGAAGCAGGGCTGTGTCGGGGGCCAGGGCCAGGGTGGTGTGCAGCATGACGCATTGTGGTGTCTTGTGCTGCTTTGTTCCGGTTCTGCAGCTATCCCTCCTGTCAGTGTAGCACCCCTTGCCCTGCCTGCCTGCCTGCCTGCCTGCCTGCCTGCCTGCCTGCCTGCCTGCCTGCCTGCCTGCCTGCCTGCCTGCCTGCCTGCCTGCCTGCCTGCCTGCCTGCCTGCCTGCCTGCCTGCCTGCCTGCCTGCCTGCCTGCCTGCCTGCCTGCCTGCCTGCCTGCCTGCCTGCCTGCCTGCCTGCCTGCCTGCCTGCCTGCCTGCCTGCCTGCCTGCCTGCCTGCCTGCCTGCCTGCCTGCCTGCCTGCCTGCCTGCCTGCCTGCCTGCCTGCCTGCCCGCCCGCCCGCCTGCCCGCCCGCCCGCCCGCCCGCCCGCCCGCCCGCCCGCCCGCCCGCCCGCCCGCCCGCCCGCCCGCCCGCCCGCCCGCCCGCCCGCCCGCCCGCCCGCCCGACGGACCGACGGACCGACGGACCGACGGACCGACGGACCGACGGACCGACGGACCGACGGACCGACGGACCGACGGACCGACGGACCGACGGACCGACGGACCGACGGACCGACGGACCGACGGACCGACGGACCGACGGACCGACGGACCGACGGACCGACGGACCGACGGACCGACGGACCGACGGACCGACGGACCGACGGACCGACGGACCGACGGACCGACGGACCGACGGACCGACGGACCGACGGACCGACGGACCGACGGACCGACGGACCGACGGACCGACGGACCGACGGACCGACGGACCGACGGACCGACGGACCGACGGACCGACGGACCGACCGACCGACCGACCGACCGACCGACCGACCGACCGACCGACCGACCGACCGACCGACCGACCGACCGACCGCCCAAGTACCTGCTATGCCTAAGGTTACGTCTAGAGTTAGAGTGAGGGCTAACCCCTGCTCACCTGATGTGTGCCGGCTGCGCAGGCTGCCCAGCTGCGTGAGCACGTGGCTGCCCTTCACGCGGGAGCAGCTGAGGTCCAGGCGCTGAAGCGAGAGATAGCGGAGCTGGCTGGCTGTGAGGTGGTGCTGGCCAAGATGCGGGCACGGCATGCTGAGCTGGCGGAGGAGGTGCGCTGCCGACTTTGCTGGATAGTCTCGAGGTCCCACTGAGCTGACCACCCCCTCCTTGCTCTGCCCTGACACCCTCCACTGGCATTGCTGCGCAGTCTTGCCCATCTGCGCAACACAATCACGCAGCCACACAGCTGGGTATGTGGTAGTGTGCTGTACGACACTGCTAGATGCCTCCAGCCAGTTGTGCAGCATGGGCATGCGGCCACACAGCTTGTTCTATGGCAGCGTGCCTAACATGAAGTGTCTGCTCCCACACCCTGCCTGGCCCCTGGCCTGGAACTACCACCCCGGCAGGCCACCATTAACCCTTTTGACCCCTTCTGGCTCTCCCTGACCTAAGTCCCCAACAAAGTACCAAAGTCCCCAACCCCGCCCACACCCCCTCGCCCTGCGTCCTCCTGCCCCTCCCAGTGGCCCAAGTGGCCCCTACCACAGGCCATGTCTCCCTGCCCCTACCTGCCACCCCGCCCTCCCTGCCCCCCTACCTGTCCCCCTGCCCCCTTACCTTGCCCCCCTACCTGCCACCCCGCCCTCCATGCCTAGACCCCTGCTCCCCTCCCCTCCCTGGCTGCAGTCCCGGCAGCTGACAGAGCTGGAGGTCGCCACCGCTGCCCTAGCAGCCGATGCAGAGCGCGCCGCTGCCCTGGCTGCCCAGCAGCAGCTGCTGGCCTCTCAGGCTGCCCGGCTGCCCGAACTGCAGACTGCGCTGGCTGAGGTGCAGGCACAGGTGGCCAGGGTGGAAGGGCTGGAAGCAGAAGTGGAGCGGCTGCAGCAGAAGGTGCAGGTGAGGGGGCATGGGGGGCAGCGGCGGGGCAGTCACCAGGCTGCTGACCCTCCTGCTGTTGTGAGCTCACGCAAAGCTAACAACGCAAGCGGACTGGCAGCATCAGCAGCTCAGCAGCAGCAGGAGCAACCTGGCAGGAGCAGCAGCTCGGCATCAATAGCAACAGCAGCAGCGTGCATGTGCGTGACCACACTCCTTGGTGTACTAGGTGTGTGTGTTAGCAATCTAGGCTGGCCTGTTCCCATCATGTTTTAAGAGCAGGGCTTATGTTCTGTCATTGTGGGCATGGGCCTGCTGCCGCTGCTGCTGCTGCTGCTGCTGGCAGGCTGGCAAGAGCCTTGAATTGAAGCTCCAGCACCTGCAGCAGCAGCAGGCTGAGCAGCAGCAGCAGCAGGCTGAGCAGCAGCAGCAGGCCGAGCAGCAGGCCAGCACCTCAGTGCAGCCGCTGGCAGTACCTTCGCCTGAGCACACTGTGCAGCATGCAAGCAAATCCAATGAGCAGCAGCAGCAACAGCAGGAAGAGGAGGAGGAGGAGCAGGCACAGGAGCTGGTCAGGCTTGGAGAGCTCCAGGCTCAGCGCGCTGAAGCAGCAGCAGAAGCTGAGCGCTTGCGCCTGCTGGTGGCCGACCTGCCTGCGCTCAAGGTATGACCACACCACACTGCGGTCCACAACTGACCATCCCTAGCAGATAAGGTCCGCCTGGCCCCCCTGGCTGGCCTCCCTTGCTAACTGACTGCCTCCAACCCCACCAGCTACTGCCAAGGAGCCCTGACTAAGGACCATAGATGCAGTGCCTGCCACTCCGGCATACGCTTTTCACTCGCATCATAGCCTTGCACATCACATCGTCCACATGGACCCACATCACGCCACCCACATTGCGCCCATAACATTGACACACTGGTCAACATCATGCCACAATACTGCCAAGGAGTCTGGCATGCCACCTGCCGCGCAATTTCAGGCCGAGGTGGAAAAGCTGGGAGCCCAGGCTCGTCAGCTACCTGCCCTGCAAGCCCAGCATCATGAACTCAGCTTGCAGGCCTCCGCTGCTGCACAGCTGTCCGAGCAGTGCGCTGCACTGCGCAAAGAGGCGGCCGAGTTACCCGCGCTGCAAATGCGTGCCTCGCAACTGCTGGCCGAGCAAAGAGAACTAACCATCCTGCAGCAGCAGATAGAGCACATGTCCAGCGCGGCAAGCGAACTTCCAAGGCTCCGACAAGAACATGCCGAGCTGTCCGCTTCCATCGCTGAAGCCAACTTGCTGCGAAGAGACGCGGAGGTGCTGACCTTACAGAGGAAGGTGCAACGCCAGATGTCACTGCGCGAGTCGTTTGACGGCGATGCAACGTCGCAGCCGGTTGACGGCTTGCTCAGCGGGGCCAGCGCCTTGGTAGCCACGTCGACGCAGCGCGAAGACGAGAACACAGTCAGCACCGGCCCCGGCGCGGCATTGGAGGGCTTGTTCAGCCGGTTGCGGCAGTTGGAGGCTGAAAAGCTGGGTCTTGGAGCGGAGAACGCGGAACTGAGCGACAGGGTTGGAGAGCTGGAGACTGCGCTTGCGGCATCGCAAGAGGCTGTAGCACGGCTGCGGGGCTTGGCCCAGGCAGTAGGGCGGATACGGTCAGCGGGGAAGGCAATGGCATCCTCAGGCAGCGGGAATCTTGCAACCTAGCAGTGGCTTTTAGCGAGGCAGGGGCCAGCGGAGGAAGCGACGAGGAGAGGTCATCCACATGCCGACACCGTAGTGCCGGTGGCTGGGATATTGTTTGACCAATTTTGACGCCCAGCGCTTCTCCAGCCCTGCCATCGCGCCACACCTGCCAGCGCCTTCGCAATCATACGATTGCCAGGAGCCAACCTCAGCGGACGCGAGGTGACCAGCGATGTGAAGGGTTGAATAGGTCCACATGTTTTTTTGTGCCTTTCAAGTGTGACCGGTGGTAGCGATGGAACATGCAGGCGCACTACTCACATGTGAACACAGTGCCCGCTTGATCAATCGCGAAGAACTGTGGAGAACCGCGAGTAATGGTGGCGGGATTGTTTCTTACCTAGGGTTGTACTGCTTGGCGTTGTGTGTGAGATTTGCCTGGGCTTTGTGATGTAGCGCCGCAGCCAAACGTGACGCAAGGTAGGCCTGCTCGGAGGGCCACATGCGCATGGCTACCTTCCAGGCGCATGGCTGGACCAACACACCAACAGCAACCTGCTGCTAGCTGCGCTACAACCACCCGGCCAGGAGGCGCTCTGCCACCATCTACCACCTCACCCCCAAGGGGGTCAGGGTGTTAGTCAGGCAGTCAGATACATAGCCCCGGCTTAGTTGTAGGAGCCCAGCAGCCTGCGCAATGCAACCAGCTGCCACGGTAAGCTGGACTGGCCGCCCGGACTCGAGGCGCTCTGCCCTGCCCTGCCCTAGCCTCTGTCCAGGGCGGCAGTGAGGCCTGCAGTGAGGTCCCACAGCAGTAACACATGACCCTTACGCCCTAGAACAAGCCCATGCCATGGGTGTTTCTCGTAATGAAGAGGGATACACACTAACTGCTGCATGGTCGGTGTGGAGCACCCCTAGGGTGTTGCTCGCTCTAATGGCATGGCGCCACTGCCATGCTGCTGGCTCCAGGCTGGGCGCAGCAGCCGGTAATTGAGGTGCCTGACTCCAACAGTTGTTGTAAGAGCATTCCTGCAGGCAGGCAGGCCCAACACCTCAAAGAATACTCTAACGGCGTCACCTGCTTGACCTCAACGTGACTTGTGGCATGAAGTGCGGCCACCTGAGGTAGTTGTCACTAAGCCATGCGCTGCAACGATGGCCGAGGAGCTGATCCAAATGCCACAACAGCAGCTGACGGTGCCATGTGGTCCCCTGCCTTGCTAGCTCAAACCCAATAGTATCTTGGCAATAAGCATTGCTATGTGTAGCAGCACAACATGTCGCCAACCGTTTCACTAAGCGACCCGGGAGACCGGCCTCTTAATGAGCAAATCATTCATATGTTAACAACATCGACAAGATGAAGAACGGTAAAGCTCGTCAGTGCGGAACCACAGGCGGAAAACAGCTGAAACGACGCATGGTGGACGCATGGCATACCTTGGCGCGCCAATGGCGCCGCCCCATGCAGATCATTATGCCGACCACTGGCCATCTACTAATCGATCAACACAATGGCTGCTACAGGGGTGGCATCGCAGGACTCAATGTACAAATGGCTTTGGCAAAATGAAGCCCTAGCGGATGCAACGGTGTACCTCTGCGTAGCGAGCGAGTACCAAGGTAGGCATTGTTGGACAGGAACGGTGCCATAACCCTTCGTTAAACGGCCGACGCGCACATTTGTAGAGGACAAAAGATGCTACATTGCACATCGCGTGCACAAGGCGGTGCTGGCCACTCACAGTGAATACTTCCGTGCCAAGGTGCTGCGCTGGACCTGTGCGGACGAGCCAGAACGACCGCCGGCCCTGAAATGTCGCGATGAGAGCCTTAAGTTGATCGAGGTGCGACCACTCCATCACAGTGACTGTGCCCTGTTCTAATTGCCTCTTTTTTGTGTCGCAGGGCGAAGCGTGCTCGGAGTTAGATGTCGGCGGGGAGTTGTCGGGCCGCGTCGCGCTCTTTAACCCTCAGCCCCGCGCTGGCTCGCACAACGACTGCACACTGGCCGAGGCGTTCGATGCCAGGGGCGAGTACGAGGCGGCACTGGCCGTCCTGCACTTCATGTACAATGGGGACCTACCCGATGAGATGAAGTGGCCTGTGAACTTGGCACAGGTACATCCCTGCACCCTTTCTTAGCAATGTGTGGCTACTGTGGCTGTAGACTGCCCAGTGAGTTCTGGCTATGGCCTGCTGCTTCATCTCCTTTGCCCTGCTGCCCCCTGGCTGCTTCCCGCTGCGTGCGCCTGCAGGTGTGCCTGGTGGCTGAGCGCTGGGCCGTGACCAGCTTGTGCAGCGTCTGCCTGCAGCGCCTCACCACCTACCCCGCGGCACTGATCACAGCCCCTGGCCTGCTAGAGGTGCTGCAGGTCCTCCCACCCAGCTGTGATATGCTGCCAGAGCATGCAGCATGGGCAGCTCGGGTGCACGAGCTGACACGCGGCCTGGCAGCTACGGAAGGCGCTCTGCCATTGCTGCTGCACCTGTACCAAGATGTACATGCGGTCATCTCAGAGGCTCCATTGCGGGCGCAATTCCGCCTGCTGCCTCTTGCTGCAGTGTTGCTGTGGGCAGGCAGCGACGAGCTTGTTGTGGACAGTGAGAACAGCATCGTAGAGCTGCTGAACTGGTGGTTGCTGGTCAATGGATTGGGGCGCACAGCGTCTGTCGTGTCAAACCTGGTCCGACCGCAGCATCTGAGCCCTGGTGGGTGCTATTCCTGCCATACTTTATGCATAAGGACTGCCCCAATACTGACGTTTCTTGCTCTTCTCCTGCTGCTCCATTACATACGCATAACTAAGGAATCACGGAAGCGCTGCTCCAGCCCCTTAAACACTCCTGCTTGCATCACATGTTGTCGTGTCATGCTATCGTGTGCTTGCATGGCATGTGCTTGCATGGCGTGCGCCCCATGCCCCCCTATGCTCGCTTTCTTGGTTTGCTGCATGTGAAGCCTATGCCCAAGGCCGGCTACCATCTCTGGCATGGTTCTCAGTGCCGCCAGCTACCACTGCGCAAGTCGCCATTGCAGCCAGCTGTGGGCTAGGCATGGCCGGGGTGCTGCCTGCTGACAAAGCCCCAGCGGCCTGGTCTGCTGGCCCCCGCAAGCAGCTGGCTGCTGACGAGCTCCGCCAGCGCACCACTCTCAAATGGGCCATCCCTGGCCAGCAGCTCACAAACCTGGTGGCCAAGCTGGACATCACCACGACCTTGAACTCTCCTCCCATGTACTCTGCGGGCTCCAGCTTGCGCCTGTGCCTGCAGCTGGGCCAGGACACTGAGCCAGACCGCTGCACCTTCTGGTGCTGGCTGCAAGTGCAGCCCCTGGCCACTGATGCAGGCCACGTCCTGGCAGGCCCCCTGCCGCTGACGGTTATGCGCTTTGGCATAGCTCGGGGTGACTGCCCGGGGCCACTGACGGATGGCATCATTCAGACCAACTCTCCCAAGGTGGACCTGCTGGCGGGCAGCAGGCAGGGCGCGGCAGACCTCACCCCCTTCCTGGTCAATGGCTGCTTGCCCGTGGCGGCTTGCTGCCACCTGCCTTGCAAGACCAGCCAGCCTGCAGCTTGAGACAGTCCAGATGTGTTATCATGAGGAATGATTCCCCCTTTGGAAATGGCCAACCCAGCACTGCAGTTCCCAGCATTTCACGCCATTGATCAGCGATCAGAGGTTTTGCAATCAGGGACAAGAGACGGGACATACCCATACCGCGGGGCATGACATAGAAGTGTGGCGGTTGGCACGGGTAGCTGGAGGGCCAGTAAAGCTGAGGTTGTTGCGGCGGTTGAGGTGTCTGATGTCAGCGTAGCTGAGGTTGTTGCGGTGCCTGAGTTGCCTGAAGTCAGTGTAATTGAGGTATGTCATGTAGCAACCCGGGCCACCGTCTGCAGGGTAGCCGCCACGTCAAAACACACCCCACAGCCACATCCACGGGCGCTTTGACCAATCCAGACATTGGGCCATGTACAGATGCGCTCTAATGTACACATCACCCTACTTGTGCACCAAAAGAGGCGGCCAAGTCTCACTCCACTTCTCTCATACCCATATCCGAGTCTGCCGTCTGCATAGCCTCCATAGGCCCCATCACTCTTCTCACTCGTACAAAACTTGACAAGCACATCTTGCACATGGGTGCACATGGGAAGCAATCAGGGCAATGCCGGTTGCAAATCCAGCTTTGGCAGCCTTGCCCTTTCCCTCATATTTGCCTTGGACACAGCAAAACAGCCTGCCGATGAGCCAGGCCAGCCTGGGCACCCATGTGCGGTACTGTAATCACCCAGCAACCCATTGGCAGGGCCCAGTAGTCATGGAGCCGCTGCCCCTGCAACAGCCTGGTGACAGCCCTGACCCCTCCGCATATATCCTGCCATGTTAGCACCTGCCACGGTAGTCTCATGCATGCATAGACTTAGCCACCTGCCATGACAGCCACACACCTTCCACAGGACACCTCACCCACACAGCATCTGCAGGGTGAGCAAGGCAGTGTCTACAACTAAGCATCTGCCCCACCCTGCTGGCCAAGCCTTGCAACATATGTACGCACACATCTGCGCGATGCTGCCTCGCCCAAGCACCAGCATCCACACCACCATCCCCCAGTCCATCACATCCCTGCATGCCAGCCCCCTGACAGCCCTTCGCCTAGCCAGCATCACTTCAGGAAAACAGGCAAGCCCACTGTATGACACATGACTGGTCCTGTATCCTATCGTGACTTCATCATGCGAGCATATGCAGCATGGGGCAGTGGCTTTGGGCCACAGGGCGGCACAGCAGGCATGGCCACTACCACTGCATCGACCTCTGCCCCTACCTCCACATCTGACAGGCGGCCTGCAGAAGCCACAGCCTGATGCTCCCAGGTGCTGGTTCTGCTGCCCCACCCCTGCCGCAGTGTGTACGCACTGCTGCTGCTCTTACTGCCGCTGCCATTGCCACCGTCATCACCAGTCATGCCTCTGGGCACTCGCAATGCCACTTGGCTGGGCATGATGCTACCACTCGCGCCACTCTCTTCTCCTGCTGAGCTGTGTAAGCCGCCTCTGCTGCTGCATGCACACGCAGCCATGCTGTGAGCACTGGGCGCCGCTGCTGTCCCTTGCCCTGAAGCAGGGTGCCCGGGCTGACACAGGCTGCTGGTGCAAGCCTGTGAGCTGCCACTGGAGTCTTGCAGGCTGCCTTGGGATGAGCTGACAGGGAGGGGGACAGCATGCCAAGGCATGCCATCACTTTCCTGGGGCACCATGCCCTGCTGCTGTCCGTGCCGCTGTCCAACCTGCATCTGCCGTGCACTCTGTGCTGATGCTGGTTGGCTGGTGCCAGGGGCTGCCAGGCTGTGTGTCAAGCTGTGGTGCTGCTCCAGGTCAGGCGGCACCAGGACCAGGTCGCTGGGCCTGAGGGTAAAGGAGCCTGCACCAGCCTGCCTGCCAGCTGACCCCTGAGCATCCACCGCTATGGGCACTGGAACCAGGTCTCTTTCACTCAGCATGCCTGACTGTGCTGAGGCGACAACTTCCAGGTCGGTGCAAGCCTGCTGACTGCTTTGGGTCAGCAGTGGCTGAGAGATGGCACCCCTCCCCATGCCCCACAGCTGGTCGCCCATGACAGCTGACAGCATGCGCTTGAGGATGCTGGTGGGCACGGGTTGCCACGTGCTGCGCTGTGACAGGACGCCCCACACCTCAACAGAGTCCAGCTCCTGACAACAGAAACAGCGTCAGCATCACAGCATGAGGACATGCTGTAACTGCGCTTGTGGAGTCTTGGTGGAGCATCTACAGCATGGAGGTGCTACCATTCACCTGTGAGCTGGACTGGAAGTGCACAAGCACATCCGCATTCGCCAGCTCTGGATGCTGAAGCAGCAGCTCTTTATCTGCCCACATGAAGGCCTCCAGGACCTGCACGACAAGGCCGCCTCCTGGCTTTAGTATCCAAGCTTGTGAGGGAGCAGAAGTGCATTGATTGGGCTGTTGCTCACCAGGGGAATCTCTCTACGGAAGATGTAGTTCCGCAGGAATGGTGGGGCAAGCCAGCGGTCCTCGCCGCTGACATGGCAGTAGATGTGCAACACAGGCCGAGGGTCAAAGGCCCATTCGGCCACGACCTCGTCCCGTAGCAGACGGGTGTAGAACCCGGATATCTGGGCGTAGTTAAAGTCGCTCCCCACAGTGAGCTGGAGCGCGCCAGTGATGTCGTTGTGCGTGAGCGTGTATTTCCTCGGCAGACCTGCTGAGCTGTGGTGCCTGGTGGTGCCTTTCTGCCAGGACACTGTAAGCTTCTCAGGTTGAAAAGGGGGCGGATCAAAGATTGCAGCAACCTGCGCCAAGCACAGATTTTACAGAACGTCGACCTTGCTGCCTCTTCACAGCCGCAAGTACTTGTAGAATGCTACAGCCAACACGCACCCTCAGCGTTCGCTTGGACCGGGGCCGGGCAACCCTGCATACAGCTCGGCTACACCGCTGGGCTCCAGCTGTTTCTTTGCTGCTCAGCTGCCGCATTGCTGACCGCGAGGGGCCCCAGGGCCCTCCAGAGTAAGCTCGAGCGCCCGAAAAAGGAGCCCCCTACAAATACATTAAATGCAGTTGTCTATTAACGCCGCAAAGCTGACCCCCTTGTCGAAGGGAACTACGGGCTGCCGATGCGTGGGACAACAACCCAAGCCATGTTACATTACCATGGTATTTCTGGAGACACTATTCAGGAAAGCATACTCTGCCTCTTCCTACCCAGCAGATGGCAAGCAACATTGATAGAGTCCGACAACGTAAACAAAGTCGCAAACAGTTGACGTGAGCACGTGCAAAGGGCCAAATGCATGTAGGTGACTGATACGTCGTTGATGCTACCTAGCACGCAGAAAGGGTAAACAGATGAATGGAACGATGAGCGCATGCAATGTGATATTGGGCCATACCTGGGAGCACTATTGCTACCACACCATTACCTTCACCGCGGGGAGGGGGTCACTTGCCCTTGTACAAGGGCAAGTGACCAATGGTCATGCCCCTGGGCATTGGCTGGCCTAATTGTCTTGACACCCACTACGGCTTCACTGGTGCCGCTGCAAGGTCAAGTCAAGGTGGAGATACAGCTGCTTGACAGACAGAAGGACAGGCTTCTTGTTCCTGCTGTAGTTCACGGGCTTCTTGTACACCTCCAGTGTGATGGGACCCTGCTTGATCTCGTCCAGCTCCATGAAGCAATATGCCTTACAGCTTTTCTGCGAGCACATGACATTCACACAAGGCAGTCCATGGACACCTATCCAGGCAGCCACCACCTGCCTATCCCAAGGATCTGTGACCATCACCCAGATTGATGCACACAACAACTATTAGTAGACACACAGCTGCTTGGCACTCTGCTGCACCCACCTTTTGTTTCTTTGCCTTCCAGTGCTTAAACTCAAAGAAGATAGCCGACCCCTCAGGGAGCCGGTTGATGGGGGTCTGGAGGTACACTGTGTTTTCAAACACCAGGTACTGCTGGCTCACTTGGGAGGTGGTGGGCGTCTCCTGCAACATGCCAGGCAGGAGCCCATGTCAGCCACCCTGAAGAGCACTGGCGCAAGCAGCTGTGGGCCAGCTTGTCTCAATCCAATGATGCCTTTCTTGCCTCCACCCACTGCTGCTCTTGCCCCTACCCCACTGCTGCTCTTGCCTGCCCCACCTGCACTGCCTCCACTGGGTCTCCCTTGTCATTGCGTACTGACACCGCCACACGAGGCTCCACAAACCCTGTCGCATCCTTAAAACCCCATTTGTGTATCTGGATGACCAGGGTGGTGTCTCCCTTGCGCACTGATGTGGGCGGGTCCCGCAACGTGCCATTGTTGCTGGCTGGCAGCGTCTCGCGCTCCTCCTCAAAGTAGTCAGCCACCTGAGATCACCCTGTACGCTGTGTGAGTGCGCCCTATTCAAAGGCACAGCAGCCGCTGGCTGACACACTCAGCTCCTCACCTCTTCAACCTGGGGGACTGTGGGTGACACTCCTAGTAGTGCTTCTGGGTTCAGGCTGGCCAAGGGGAAACTTGCTGCACAGCAGAAACAGTCAACATGCATCTCAGCTACTGTGAACAGTGATGCAGGACTCCAGGTGCTCCTGAGCCTGAGCCTTACCGTCGGTCACAATCAGCTGTTTCATGAAGGAACGGATGGTTTTCATTCCATTTAGGCCTATCCCCCTGTCACTGGACCCCTGCAGCTCTTGCACCCGGAGTTTCAGTGCAGCAGCTAGCTTCCCAATGCTGTCTCTTCTGTGCAGAGGCAGCTGGAGGACATTTTCCACGTACTCCTGTGGCCGCGAAGAAGTAGGCTAACCCATATGTTGTCAACCCATGCAGCTACTTCGTTGCACGTACTGCTGAAGCTGCGACTTGGAGGCGTTGGTAGCCTTCAATTGCCTCCTCCACCTGCAATATAAACATCAGGTCAAATGCACGAACCAGCTTATTGCGTATCGAATAGGATGATTGGCTGTTGGTGCGTACCTGACCCCACGTGTCGAAGTCAAGTGCTTCTCCGAATGCTCGGTCCCATCTCCCCCTCGTATCCTCCATACGGTGCTGTCAAATACGGATGTCAAGGCTCTGTCGTAGTGATACTATCGACATACATCGCTACGGTGTTTGTGGATCACACAGGCCACACGAAGACCGCAGAGCTGGGCGCCCTTGGGTCAGTGATCCAGCGGGGCAGGGAGGAGGATGAACCGGGCGCAAAAGGAGAAGCTAGCTCACTTTCGGGCCATCACGGGCGCAGGGTGAGCCCCTATGCCCTTCTGGCACTCCCCAAGGAGGCGCCCTTCCGCACCACCGGCAGCAAATACGGATTAAGACGGCCTGAGTTGTCGCCCTAACTGTTGGCCGCCCTAACTGTTGTCACTATTGTGGCTTGCTGCACAGAGACAAAGCAGCAGCTGAGTGTTTGAAGCAGCTGAACTGGGCTCTGGAGCCAGCTATTGACCATTTCTACACTTGTGGCAAGTACTCTTCAGCACCGAGCATCGATAACCGTGCCATAGAGACTCTGTACAAATCCTACAAAGGTGCTGGCATATGGCAGTGCCCTGAATACAGCGCCATCAGGGCGCTCTTGGGCGTAGGACCCTTCATGCACCGGTGTGTCTGTAGCAATGCAGATAGAGATGAGGACGCAATCACAGCAGAAGGCATCATGAAGTTCTGTGCCGACCTCAAAGTGGAGCCCGCTGACGTGGTCATGGTAAATGCTCAAGACTCCACCACAACAGCTTTGACAACATGAACGACAGCCTCGACATTGACACCGGCGGCAGCACCACAGCTGGCACATCCTCATCCCGCCCCTCCATGCGCGCATTTGTATCACTCGTGTTGGAGCAGCAACCTGCTTGCAGCCACAGCTTAGGCTACTTCTGCTGTGGGCTTGGCTGTGATCAGCAACACAAGCCCATGTGCCCATGCGTACATGCTGGTGTGCAGCTGGTCATAGCATGCTACATGAACGCTGCCTACATGGGCGAGTTCACCAAGGACGAGTTCATCAGCGGCATGGTGAAGCTTGGCTGTGACAGCATGGACAAGCTGCGCAACAAGCTGCCGGAGCTGAGAGCGGAGCTCAAGTCCCCATCCCGCTTCAAGGACATCTACAACTATGCCTATACCTTTAGCCGGGAGGTGAGACTGCCAGGCTCTGCCAAGGGCAAGCTGTCTGGGGAGTTAGCCGGCGCCAGCGCCAATAGAGCCAGCAGCTGCAGCAGGGCCAGCAGCAGCACGACAAGGAACAGCAGCAGCAGCAGCAGCAGCAGCAGCAGCACCTTGAGCAAAAGCAGCAGCTGTAAAATCAGCAGTAGAAGCAGTAGTAAGAGCAGCAGGAGCACCAGCACCAACAACAGCAGCAGCAGCAGCAGCAGCAGCGGCAGCTCCAGCACATAGCACATGCACATAGCACATGCACAGAGTGACAAGCCAGCACCCAGCTCATGCCCATCGCCAGCTGCACAGCAGGCATTGCTTGGGCTGGGTGAACTAGCATGGGTTGGCCGAATGGGTTGCTTGCATGGGTTGCTTGCATGGTTTGCCTGCATGGTGTAACTGCATGGTGCAACTGCATGGTGTAGCTAGTGCAGCTGGAGGGAGGCTGCATGGCAGCGTGCCACATTGTGATGCCTCCCTGACCCTGGCCCTAGAGCAGCCCACCTCAACTGGCCACCTTCTGCCTTACTGCCCACCTGCTGCCTTACTGCCCACCTGCTGCCCTTACTGCCCACCTGCTACCTTACTGCCATGCCATTTGCGCAGAAAGGCCAGAAGTGTGTGCAGCTTGACACCGCGCTGGGTATGTGGCAGCTGCTGTTCCCTGCTGACCGGCCCTGGCCCTTGCTGGATGACTGGTGTGAGTTCCTGACCAAGCAGCACGGAGGCAAGGCCATCTCAAAAGACACCTGGACCCAGCTCCTGGACTTCATCAGGGTGAGGCCCGCAGCAGAACTAGAAGCTGCCGGGAAGCTGGCTGGGGAGCTGCTAGGCAGCTGGCTGCGAAGGTGGTGAGAATCTGGCTTGAGCAGCATGCAGGAGGACACTGTTGGCTACAGGCTGCCGCTGCAACTGCTTTTCCCTTGGTTGCTGCCATCACACTATCGTACCCTCCCATGCGCCCCTGCCTTTGAACCTCACAATTCATACCGCCATGCGTCGTTTTCCACCACCATCACCAAGTCGGTTGACACCATCCACGCATGGCGCGCTGTGCACCACATCATGGCTGCAGACGGTGAAGCCTGACTTGTCCAACTTTGACCCTGACAACAGTGCGTGGCCGTACTTGATAGACGAGGTGAGTGGGCTGGGTGGCCCTGACCCATGGCCTTAAACTCTCTACCTCTGTGTCAAAGCATGCAAGCGGCTGGTCAGCCAAGCAATAAAGTAGGTAGAGAGAGAAAGAGGACTACTCCGGCAGAGCTACCCCGCGTGCATCAAGGGAGGAGCTTTGCCTGGAGGGGGCGCAACCTGCTTTTACCACATGACAAAGTTGAAAAAATAGTGTCCGCTCCAGCTGCCTACCTCCTTCAGTGCTGCCTTAGTCACTTGCCCGCAGCACTGCCTCGGTGAGCCATAGGCTAGTTCAGTACCTGTAATGGCAAGAGGACCCTCCCTTTCCCCCATCTCTGCTGATGCTGATGCTGACGCTGATGCTGATGCTGTTGTCAATGAGGGTGTCCATGAGGGTGGTGAGCTCAAGGAGCTCCCGCCTTTGCGTCCCTGCATGACCTGCAGTTTGTGGAGGCAGTACGGGCCAAGCGCAGCGCCTGAGCAGCAGCTGCCCGGAGGAGCGCAGCCCAGCTGAGCCGGCCCCACCTGAGCCCTGCTGACTCAGAGCTGTCTATGCAGGAAGCTGCCCGGCCAGTGCACCGCTGCTGCAGCTCTAGCCCTGGACTCTGCTGGAGTCTGGCTCTAGCTGGACTCTAGCTGACCTTCAAGCTGTTCCCGCCGGACTCCAGAGTGGTAGTGGGATGCCCTGGTGCACCTATTGTGACTCCCATTGGCTGCTGCCGCTGCAGCACAACGCCACGGGACCAGGCACAACACTGCATGGCCTCGCGCTTGGGAAGGACGCTTGGGAGGGGCGCTGGGATTGGCCCGTGACTGGCATTGGAGGGGCAGCAGCAGGGCCAGGCAGCAGGGCCAGGCAGCAGAGCCAGGAGCAGGGCCAGGCAGCAGAGCCAGCAGCTGGATGGATGGCGACAGCGGGGCCACTGTAGACGTTGTGGACCGCCTCCTGCTCCCTGGAGTTAGCAGAGGTGCAGCACAGTGTTTTTTTTTTCATTTGGCCTCTTTCCAATTTCATAGCACAAAGTGTCATGGCTCAGATTGGGACTGTCATGTTCATAGCGCGACCCTATTGGGCCCCATAGCGCACAACAAAAATGTCAAATTAAAGCAATATGCCCAATCAAATGCGGTAGCGCCCACGCACAGCAGCGTTATCCAGCCACTTGCTAATGGCACGCTCATCTGGGAATGTGTCCAAATCAAATTGATTGCTGCTGAAGACACGGGCGCATACATTCAAGTGGCACTCTTGCAGCCTGTTGCGGGTGTCATCTTTGAGGTAAGCCATGGCTGAGAACATGCGCTCCTCCTCCACTGAGCCTGTCATGACCAGAGCAAGCTCTGCCAGCTTGATTTACTCCAAGATGTCAGCCTTGGTGATGGGTTGGCCAGCCAGGTAGCGCCACAGCTTGGTGGTCTCCTTGGCTGGGTTGGCTGCTGCTGAGCTTAGCTCCACACGGTGTTCAGCTTGGCAGCGCATGACTTCCACAAATGCTGATTGCTGGGCAGATAGCTTTTGCTGGTCCAACAAGGCTGGCGCCAGTTGGCCGTTAGCCCAGGGTCGCGTCCATGCAGTACCGGGCCTTGACAATGGCCAGGCGCTCAAAAAAGTCTTCATCGCTGGGCTGCTTGTCCCAGTAGTGGGCGTACACAACAGCCAGTCCTCTGGCATGCTCCGGTGGGAGGAAGCGGCTGTGTAGGTCACGTACTACAGCATCTGCTGTTGCTGCCAGCTCCTGCTTGGCACTGTCGACATGCTGCTGGAAGTCACTGGCTGGCACTGAAGCAGCCCGGCGCCCTTTTGGGGGGATGGCGTACAGCTGTACCGGCACACTGCCTCGCTCACTGCCTTCCTCCTCCTCCTCATTCTCACCAAACATTGTCTCCATGTCTGCTGCTGCCTGCCTGCTGCCTACCTCCTCCTCATCCTCACTGTCACTGTCAGCCTCATCTGATTGCACTGTCATACTGCCACTCCCATGCGGCTGCAATGCCAAATGGCCAGAGCTGTTGTACACCAGGCAGCTGCCAGGTCCTGCCACATTGGTGAAGGCTGTCAGCTCAGGAAAGTCCAGTGCAGAGAAGGGGGAGGGGCCTGAGTACATGGCAGTGATCTTGTTGGCCGTCAGGGCCACCTCATGCATAAGGTCCTCGACAAAGAAGGGGTCTTGATGGTATGCAAGTTGCAGTTGAAGCTCTTGTTGCAGCGTTCGCAGCGCGCCTTGTACTGGTTTGAGGCATCGAGCCCTTGGTTTGAAAGCCACAGTGGGCGATCGCCAATGAGCCAGCTGTCCTGTTGCTGCCGTTGCTGCCGTGTGCCCTGGCTTGTAAGTAGGCACCATCGCTACACCCTCGGCGGGCACGGCCATCAGCCATCGGGATTGCGGCGCTTATCCAAATTGCGGCTCTTAGCCGAGCTGCGGCTGCAGTACAAAGTCCACTTTTTATAACGCGATGCGCTAAGCACAGTCCGCAAGGGGTCCAATCCATAGCGCACGGAGCCCTCTGAAATGTCGCTTTTTATAGCGATCGCTATATATAGCGTTAAAAAAAAAACACTGGTGCAGCATAGGCTCTGAGGAGGACCAGGGTGGGCTGTCTGGCCCAGCCGGTCTCCACCCCACTAGGCACTACAGGCTTTCACAGGACCAGGAGCTGGGACAGACCACCTGAGGACCAGACCTGAGGAGGATCAGCTGAGGAGCAGCAGGAGGCGGGCTGTCTGGCCCAACCGGTCTCCACCCCACTGAGCCCCTAAGAGCAGACACCACCCAACAGGGCCAGGTGCTGGGGCAGGGCGGTGGGGAGGCGAGGCATGACAGTGAGCCTCGGGGCGTGAACTTCCTTGCGGTCACACCTACGGATGAGGGGAGCTTACTATCAGTGGCAGCTTGCACAGCACCTTGTGGTGACAGCGTTGCCTGCAGGACGGCTATGCCGCCTGGTTGGCAGGGTTAAGGAGATTCCTGTGACACACTAAGAGGCTAGCTTCGCAAGCCAAAGTGTACTTGCAAAATGTTGGCATACATGTGGGATGTCGTTGTTCAGGACTGCCCATTTTCATAGAGGCTGCGCGTTGTAACATTACTGCTGAAGCCCTGGTAGACGTGAGTACCTTGTATTCCTGTATGCTGGTGACCGGACCCTGGCGGGCACCTGTGCCCATGGGCTGCAGGTTAGGACCACCTTGAATTAGTTTATCTTGACTGTGAGCTGGTTCCTATCCGCGGAGCCTCCAAAACCCTAGCCTTAACCCTGACAGCCTAACCTGCAGCCCCCTTGTCCCTCACAAGGGCCTCCATTTGAGCCGGACCACTAGGGACCACTAGCGGGTGGCCACCAGTGGTCCCTTGCGGGACTACTCAAAAGGTGTTAATGGGCTGTGTGGAGTACACCCAATGCACATGGACATGGGGCATGAGTGCCTACCACCTACACTATTGCTTGACCACGAGGGCTATGGTGTGGAGTTGGCATGAAAAACATGCGCTGATTGTAAGCTGATGACATCTCAAATGGCAGTCGGCTAGGGACACGAACCTTTCAGTTTCTTTGCTGGGCCCCCCTTCTGCTTGTCGGTGCCCTTCAGCTTCTTCTTAGCCATCAGGCTATGTGCATCAAGACGGGCGGTGGCCTTTCCAACCAACTTGAGTTTCACGTGAGATTCATGGGGTGTTGATCATCCCACCATGGTCCACGGCACACAGGCACCAAAAGAGGCGGCCAAGTCTCACTCCACTTCTCTCATAGCGCAAGGCCCAAACCAGGTCTGCCGTCTGCATAGCCTCCATCACCCTGCATACTCGTACAAAACTTGCCAAGCACATCTCGCACACAAGGAAGAACAGCTTGCCGATGAGCCAGGCCAGCCTGGACACCATGTGCGGCACTGTAATAGTAACCCACTGGCAGGGCAGATAGAGAAGATCTTCTGTGTAACAGCCGTGGGACTCTGCACCTCCTGCCTTCCTGTTCCTCTCACCCCTACACCTGGACTCTGCACTTCTTGCCTTCCTGTTCCTCCTCCCCCTTTCCAATCAGGCACATATGACGCCGTGACAGCCATGCAGAAGGACATCCTGCTGCCCTGCCCTGTCAACCATTGTTCATTTCCTACTCCTCCTCTATCAGGCCTGTCTGTCTGAACCCGTCCCAGCTGCCTGGCCCACGCACATAGCCCAGCAGCAATACTGATCCTACTGCCGCCATGAGAGGCGGCTCATGTTTCCTCTATTTGTGGCAAGCACATGATGTGCAGTACGGCTTCACATGGTGAAAGGGAATTGTCAAGGACCTGGGCCACCGCATTTAGCACAGGCAAGGTCACACAAGTCTCTCTCCCTCACTCTCACTCTCATTCTCTCACTTGCGCACAAACAAGCATGCCGCCAGACTCAGGCTCCTGACAGCAAGGGAGTGGTCAAAGCTTCATCATCAACCACATGGGTAGCATGCACACTTCTAGGTGCTTCTGGATCTTCCTCCCCAGGGCTGCTGCCTGCTGCTGCTGCTGCTGCTATTGCTGCTCGGCGCTTGATGCCCTTGCTTGCGCACACCAGCTGCACCAGACACACGTATTGCATCAGGGCCATGGCCAGTGTGGCGATCATGAGCCAGGCAAAGCCGCGCTGGGGGTCACGTTTTGCCATGAAGGGGATGGCGCTGGGTAGCAGAGTGATGCTGAGCCCCGTGACCTGCACACGCACCAGCAGCAGGCCGCACCCACAAGCCCCTCACTAGCGGCCCTGGAATCAGTGCCAGCTGTAGGCTCTGGTGCCCATCAGTGGCGAGGCATGTGCCAGAAGAGAGTGAGGCATAGCGTGCCTGTATCTGATGAGCATAAAACATGACACACTCCATGAATAGTCCAAGACTATCAACCCTGACCCGGTCACACCGACCGCTCAAGCTGGTCTGTAGCCCAAGCCCAGCATCCAGCCCCACCCCAGTCTGCATATTCAAAGGACATGCCATGAGCCCAGACTGCCAGGCATGGCATGCCCGCGTCGAGCGAGCATAACGGCATGTTGAGTCTCTAAGTATCGAGTCTGTGTGATGCAAGCGACCCCGACAGGCACATGCCATGCAATGATGGTGATGATGGTGATGATGTCAACCCTTCATGACTGCACCCCACCACAGAGCACTGGGATAGGGGTGCATGGCCAGCAGCCAAGGACTGCCCAGGGCGCCTCAGGACAGGTGTCACTGCTGCCTAGGGCCCTTGCCACACCATGCCCTGGCCTCTGCCTACTGCTTGCATGCACGCATGCTTCGCCCCCTGGCGTTGCGACAGGGTCCTTGCTGCCTGCTGCCACAGCACCTACAGGAGCTTGTACTGCAGCGCATAGTGTAGTCATGCTTGTGTGATGATGTGCCATATGAAGCTATGCCATGCCATGCCAGGGTTATTCCATACATACAAAAAGTTACCCCTAGTGAGGGACCTATGATGCTGCCTTTGCGTTGACTAATGAGGGAGGAGACCGACTGACTGTCCGCCAGCTGGCAGCTGAGCAGGCGCAGGCAGCCCAGCACCAAGGCCAGCTGGGGGTGTTGCCAGCCCTCCAGCCCAGACTGCAGCCTCAGAGCCACAAAGGCTGTGAATGCCGGGAAAGGGCCTGGAAGAAGCCTTTGCTGGCTCCTGGCGCATGGAGTATGAGAGAGGTGCCACCACAATGCCTACATCTCCAGTGTGTATGCAATCAGGGTCTGGGTTAGGGATAGGGTGAGTAACCCAAATCCTAACCCTTACCCTAGCCCCCCTGCCCCTGTAGGCAGTGTGGATCTGGCACGCACCTGGCCCTGAGAACCTTGTGCCGCTATTCACTCATGGAGCGCGCCGCAATGCCAGCATCTGCTGCCACTGGTGACACCTACAGCCCACAGCCCTGCCCTTAAATCGCACAGGGCTAGTTTCGCCTGGTGCTCACCGTGGAGATGAGGCCGTTGAGGTGGCCGTCCAATGGTATGCACTCAGCCGTCATGCCAAGCGTGGTGGGGAAGCCAGCTGAGGCGCCCAGGCCCACTAGCAGCACTGCAGGACAGGGACAGGGGCAGGCGCATGCTGGTGATGTCACGGGCAGGAGGCATCGGAGGTTGATCGCAGGTGGTGCAAGAGTCAGTGAGTGAGCTTGCGATCTGATATTGATGCGAGGGTCTGGCCTCCAGTAGGCTAATTGGCCCACACGGCCGAGATGCAGGCTGATGCATGACCCTTGGACAGGCCCGAGACAGGTGGTAACCCCCTGTATGAGGACCATTGGGGTAATGCTAGCCGGCTGGAGGCACTGCAGGTCAACGGAGGACAGTGGAGGTCTGCTGCGACCCAGGTGCTGGACCCTTGGACAGGCCCAAGACAGCGACATATGACCCCCTGAGTAAGCCTCATGAGACACATGAAGAGCCCTAGACCCTTGTTAGACCCTTATGAAACCCTTATGAGAACCCTTATAAGGACCCTTATGAGACATATGAAGAGCCCTAGGCCCCTGCGAGCCTCAGGCAAGTGCTGGATCAGGGTTCCACAGGTTGCTGCATCAACCAGCAGGGATGGAGATGGCGACCCATCCACCCGTGCTTCACCATCACCACCACCACCATCATGAACATCATCATCATGACATGGCATTTGCTTATGTATGCGGTCCACTTGGCTAGCGCTGGAGTAGCTGTAGCACTTGCACACACGTGCCTGAGTATGTTGTGGGTGCATGTGCATGTGTGTTGATGCCACTATCCAGTGCATTGCACCACATGCATGCACATCAATCAGCATCAGTTCAAGATCAATCAATTCAAACAGTTCAAGTTGTCCTTAAGGAGGCAGCGCTGCGATTGGCGCTGGAAACTGTGATGTAGGGTGGTGGTGGCACGTCTTGCCTGTCATTATGGCAGCCCAGTAGGCCAGTGGGTCATTGCGCAAGGACCCTTGCCCCTCGACTGACTGACCCAACACCAGCCACCCTCCATGTTTGAACAAACTTCATTGGCCTGGCCTACTACGGGGCGGCGGCAGCAGCATAAGCCAGGGACTGCAGGTTGCTGCATCAACAGGGCCCCGTAAGTTGCTGCATCAATCGGCAGGGTGGGTGGTGGCCCACAGGACGGGCAGTGTGCGGTTGACCACAGGACCACAGGGCGGTGGCGGTAGCGGGCAGTGGCAGTAGCGGGCAGTGGCAGTAGCCCACAGGGCGGGCAGGGGCAGTGGCAGTAGCCCACAGGACCACAGGGCGGTGGCGGTGGATGAATCAGCAGGCTGACTGGTGGCAGCACAAGCCCAGGTGTGGGCAAGTCTGGGCAAGGCTGGGCGCACCCCATCCAGTGCCGTGCTCCGCAGCTGTGCTCCGCCTACCTGAGGCAATGGTTGCCGTGGGTCCAGGGGCAAGCAGGGGCCAGGCAGCCCCGACCACTGCCAGGGGCATTGACCACAGCAGGACGGTGCCGCAGGGGATGATGGTGACCAGAACAGCCTGCAGGGCAAGTAGCAGTCACTCCTGTCATTGGCTTGACGGCTGTCGTGGATGGGGTGACATGCCGCATGCCATCTACCCGTCACAGCTGGCTGCAGGCAGGACCAGGATTGAGGAGGGCGATGTGGGAAATGCTGTTCTCGATGGATCGTTCCTCTTTTGTAGACTTCTCGCCCTTCAAGATGGCTGTTGGATGATGAGCAAAGTATTACAACAATTACTGAGTGGGCACTATGGCGGTGAGCTCTATCTTCGCACTGCCTATGGCTGCCACAATACTGCTTCAACGCCGTCCACGAGGCCCTCCCCTGCCACCCTCCACTCCCACCTTCTGTTACTCCTTTCCCCTCCTCCCCCTCCTTCCCTCTCTCTGGCCCCCAGGACACCCCAAGGGGCTGGCTGCCTAGGCCCTCACCGCTAACAGGCGACCGCCAGTGAATGCCATCCAGTACACGCTGCACAAGCTCTCCGCTGCATAGTCTGACACACCACCCACATCGCGAGCGTACACATACACCCAACCTGCAGGCAGGCCAGCCAGGCAGCAGACCAGCATGCGCAGTGGGCAGCTGAGTCCCCTGGCGGCGGGCCAGGCAGCCATAAGCAGCCAGGAGGCTCTGACAGCAAGGCTGGCAGGCTGGTGGAGGTGCTGCAGGTGGCAGGCTGCAGGTGCTGGCAGGCAGATAGTGGGCGCAGTGGGCAGCAAGCAGGGCTGCGGGGCAGCAAGCAGGGCTGCGGGGCAGCAGGAGGGAAGGGGAGGTACCCGACCAGCCAGCCAGTGCATGGCAGTGCATGGCGAGTGGACAGGGACCCAGCAGCAGGAGGTATAGCTGTGGACTTAGGGAGTTCAAGCGGGGTGTGTCATGAGCAACGCACTGCCACAGCCTGCTCCAGTGTTTGCTGGCTGACAGGCTGAGGCCCAATTTGACAGCTCGAGAGTATGCCCACTGCTCCTTGCCCAGCAGCCATACCAGGCTGGCGCCTGCTGCTAGTATACCCACACCCACCCCAGCAACAACTACCTGCACCAGCACTTTAAGCATGTTGTCAACACCCACACCAGCACCACCCACAATAGCTACTTACACATCTGTCAGTGCCGCTGCAACACGGTACTGGCTGGCTGTACTGGCTGGCGGACGGGTTGAGTCAGCGGAGCAGCTCACCCGCATAGCCCAGCTCAATGCTGACGTTGGCGAACAGCACCAGCAGAGCCGGCAGCAGCACGCCCCAGCGCTCCTCAGCAGCCACCCAGCCCTCCCTCCTCAGCCCAGCGTCAACCACATGCTCTCCTGCTGGCCCTTCACCTCCTGTCACCTGTCCCATAGCTTCGTGTTCTGCCGTGACGAGGCCCTGCAGCAACCCCTGCTGCTCTTGAGCCTCCTCCATCCCGTCATGCTGCTGGAAGCTTTGTTCCACCCCATGCTGCTCGGCATCCTGCCCTTGCTGCAGGTATGGCTGCTGCTGCTTGACACACTGCTGCTGCTGCTGCTGCTGTTGCTCTTCTGTGCGCTGTTCTTTGTGCTGGCCTTCCGACTGTGCAAGCGCAATGTGTGACCCTGGGGGTGTGGGGCTGCGGGTTACACCCACTGCCACTGCCATGACGGCTGCTGCTGTCGAGACTGCATAGTAGGCAGCGACCCCCCCAGCTGGGCTTGCAATGCTGGCCAAGTTTACCAGCTGAGGAGCGATGATGCCGCCCAGGCCAAAGCTGGCGGACAGCAGGTTGAGCACCAGGGGCAGGTGCTGGGGGGCGTGGGTGGTAAACTCCCAGATCACCATCACGTTCAACCCTAGGGGACAAGGGTGGGCAAAAGGCAGCCAAAAGGAAGCTGGGGAACAGGGAGGTACACAGGGGCTGCCAAGCATGCTGGGGTGCTCATATGGCAAACATGCATGGCTGGGACCATGCATGTGTTTGGTGGTCAATGAGATTACGGTGTGAGAGTGTGGCATGCAGGCATGACATAGTAGGAGAACAGAGTTGTGAGTATGCGCAGTGGCATGGTTGTGCACACTTTGTTGGGCACCCTGGTGACCAAAAGCAATGAACGGTGGTGTGGTTAGTGTGAGGAGGTGTGAGGAGTGGGTGGATTGAGATGCAGGGTAGCTGACCTCGCACCCCCCACCCAGCCCGTTGACATGTGCTGTGTGGACTTGAAGGCTGTGGTATATGGAGTGCCAGGCATGGGCGGTGGGAGGGAGCAGCTGCCGCCTGTCACACCTGTGCTAACGACGTTGAAGACCAGGCCAATGACTGCGTACACAACTGTCAACTCCAGTACACTGGTGCATAATGTCATCAGTGTGTAGGCAGCTGCCTCTACCAGCAGGGTGGCTGCCACAAGCCGGTTGCCCTGGCGGGGCATGAAGTCAAAGATCCAGCCACTGGGCAGCCCAGTCAGTAGCGTGCAGATGCCACCCATCCCCAGCATTGGCGCTAGGTCGGCCTCGGTGCTGTGGGTCTGCTCTGCTAGGATGGTGGCAGTGGGACCCACGATGGACTGCGCAGGCACCAGTGGGAGGGGCAGCTAGCCGTGTAGGGAAAGTCACCAGCAAGGCTTGCACTTTCAGTACGGGCTTGCACATGGCCGAGCGCCACGTCAACGACTGCTTCGCTTACTGCAGCAGCCGACTGCGGACCACTTACTGCCAAAATGCCGAAGAGGCAGGACACCGTGCACCACAGTGCGGCACATTTTATGCTGTGTCCTTTGCCGGTGCATCGTGGTGTCTTCGTCATAAGCTGTGCCTAGGACGAGGCTTGAGGACACATTCCCTGCGTCATAAATATCGCGGTTCGCCTTGAAGAATCACGGTTCGCCCTAAAGACGTACGATTAGTGGGCTAAGACTCCTGGTTGTATACTCTGTATGCTGCACCACACTCAGCCATGTACATTTGTACAGTGTAGCAGTTTCCCTAGTAAAGTCGCTTAGTCACACATGGCGCCTCTTTGGGATGCCTGAGAAGCATTTGGGCCACCATCACCACTCGCTCTGCTGGGAACTGCCTCAGCGCCTCCTTCAACATCTGCTAGACAGGGACACCCCTGCAGCCAATGGTGCCGCTGCCATTGAAGCCAGCTGCCCCATAGGCCAGTGCGTGTCCAGCGCACACTCAGGTGCACACACGGGGCAAGCCAGTATCCTGTAGGCTGTCTTCCCAGGGCTGGAGCGGCGATGGCAGAAAAAACAAGCCACGGAGGTACCTAAGTTGGCCCCTTCGAAGCCTATTGACTTCTAGTTGCAAGGCTGGCAAGGGTGTGGACTATCGGTGCCTCCACCTTGTTAGAATGTGGGATTGTTGACCAAAAGCAGGGTGCCAGACCCCAAGGCCGCAAGGCATAATGGCTCCAGTGGGGATCCTCGTCACCTTGCATGGGTGCATTGACATTGCACATGATAACCAAGCAGCTTACAGCTATTGACCGAGTGGCTGCATCACAGTGCAACAGTGTGTAGCACAACTTCCACCATGGCTGCGATGACATGAAGCTCGATCCTAGGGGCCCAATCACACAGGCGGTTGCTCAAAAACGTGTATGCCTTGGCGCTTGGGCGGCACAGAGCCTTGAGGCCAGGCTGCCAGCCCAGCTCCAGGGGGTGCCACTTGCTCTTGCCCTTGCTTGCCCTAGCTGGCCCTTGCCAGCCCCCTTGTCCCTCACTAGGGCCTCCATTTCAGCCGGACCACTAGGGACCACAGGTGGCCACTAGCAGGTGTCCACTAGTGGTCCCAAGTGGCCCGACTCATGTGGTGTTAATGGGCTGTGTGGAGTATACCCAATGCACATGGACATGGTGCATGAGTGCCTACCACCTACACTATTGCCTGACCGCGAGGGCTATGGTGTAGAGTTGGCATGAAAAACATGCGCTGATTGTAAGCTGATGACAGCTCAACAAAGGGGGCACACACTACTGTGCCTCAGTAGGCTGCTGCCGCTGCTCCTGCTGGGCCTTGGGTGGCATGTCTCGCACCCGCTTGTAGCCCAGGCCAGGGTACTCCTTGCCCTTGGCTGGCAGAGCTGCCTGGTCTGGCCACCAGCACAGCTCCAGCGGCCGCCACCTGCTCTCCCCAATGCGCTGCATGTCCAATGCCGCATTACAGATGTTGTGTGGGTGAGGTGTGGTGCCTGGCTGTGGTGCTGGCTTGGCTTTGGCAGCCTTGCCCTTGTCCTTGCCCTTGCTCTTGGTGGGCTGGGTGGGCTGGGTGAGCTCAGCTGCTTCCAGTCTGCACGCCTGGTGGGCTGCTCGTGGTCCAGCTCCTCCTCACAGGGCTGCTAGCCACTCACTGCTAAGCTGACCCTGGTGGTGTGGTGCTCATCCAGAAGCACCACCCTGCCCCGCAGCTCTCTGAGCCCCTGGGCCTGCACACCACCTTGCAGCAGGCCCACAACACCGCATCAGCACCCCACCCTCCCCAGTGCCAATGCTAGCTGCGCCAAAGAACACCACCAGCTGCTTGGCACGCCCATGGCGCTTCATAGACAACTCAGCCATGTCCTCCTCTAACTGCAGCCATGCACACAAGGCACACACATGGTGGCTGACATGGTGGCACCAGGTTAGGCATGGCACAGTCAACCAGTCGTTTGCTTCATGCCCAACTCACCACATCTCAAGAAATAACCCTGGCACCCACCCTCATTTGCTTGAAGAACTGCTCCAGTGCCCAGTGGTCAGGTCAGGTCCAGGTCCAACACTTGCCTGGGTTGGAGTAGTGCTGCTGCATGCTGACCGCCAGCTGCATGGAGTGCGCTTTTGTGGTGGTGGCGTCACCCCTCAGTTGTTGCTGCCCAGCTCCTACACCTTGGCCAGCAGCGCCCGGTTGTTGAGGTCCTGGCATGAGCATGGGGTGGCGGCGCTGCCTTTTGCGCACAAGGCGCCGCTGCAGCTGGTTGTACACGCCCTTGCAGTTAGGGTTTGCAAAGAACGCATTGAAGTCTTTCAGCTACCTGAGCATTGCAAGGGTCCTCGCTGTCAAGGGGCCAGGGAAGCCCAGTGAGTGCTGCTGGTGCAAGGGCTGCCAAATAGGCGCTGCAACGCCTTGGGGTGGGCTGCGTGACTCGCTCAGGCTCTGGCTCTGACTCCGAGTTAGACGGGGACTCCGCCTCAGGTTCACTGTCTGACTCGGAGTCAGAGCCACAATCCCACTTATGCTGGCAGGCTGGGCAGGGGCAGGCTGGGTAGGGGTACGAGGGGGGAGTGGGGGTAGGTAGGGTCATCAGGGTCATCAGGGGCTTGGGGGGTTGCACGGCTGGAGGCTTAATGGCGCTGGGGAAGCCTGGGGTGGGGTAGCCCACCAGGCACGTCAGAAAGATACGCAACACAAACAGTGAAGCGATGACCCAAAGCTGAGTGTGCACCTCAGCCAGTTGTTTCTTGCAGCCCTCTTGTCCCTCACTAGGGCCTCCATTTGAGCCGGACCAGTAGTGACCAGTAGTGACCAGTAGTGGCCATTTGTTTCTTGCAGCCGTACAGGACAGCGCCACCCGGGAGCTTGATTACCTGCAGGCAAGCACCATTGACACTTTGACAGGCCAAGGCACAATGCGGGAACACACACAATGCGGGGACGCACAAGGCGGGGACGGCAGCTTACTTGACGTCTCCTCTTGTTCTAGCCATCCCTGCGCTCCTGTCGTTGTTTTCCTTGAGGCGAGCGAGACGCTGCGATGGCACCAATAGGAACGACGGGTTATCACACATCGCGTAACTCACAGTCGGCTAGGGACGCGAACCTTTAGATTTCTTTGCCGGGACCTTCTTTTGCTTGTCGGTGCCCTTCCGCTTCTTCAAACCATAACGCGACGTGCATTGAGACGGGCGGTGGCCTTTTTAAGCAACTTGGGTTTCCCGTGAGATTAATGGAGTGATGATCATCCCACCATGGTCCATGGCCAGTGATGCGAGGTTTGCATTGCTAACCAGGCCTACATTGCAAGGTTAACATTGCATACACTCTGCACCCTAGCCCAAGTCTCCAGCGAACAACCCCTGAGCAGGAACAGTGCTATCATGTGCGACAGAGTTGCGATCATTCACATCACTTGCTTTCCCTCCTTTCGTCCCTGTAGGGCCTCCTAACCCAAACAACGCTTGCACTGCAACGCTGGCAATCTCATTGCAGCCCTCTTGTCCCTCTCTAGGGCCTCCATCTGAGCCGGACAATCTCATTGCAGCCCAGGAAACGGAACCCCCTGTTACTGAGGTTGCATGTGAACAATAATGAGAACTTGCAAGACTTCATGTTGAGCCCATGTGCACAATTGTTTGTGCACCTTGCTTTGAAGTGCGTTACAGAAAGTCCCGAACCCCTAGGGGGAGGGCGGCCTAGCAGCCTAATGGCTGACGGCTTAAGCGGTGTAAGCCACATCAGCTGTGAGGTTGCATGTGCCACAATCCTACGCTATTGTTTGGCACCCTGGGGGGTGACTATCCAATCAAGCGTAAGAAACTTGCATTCCTGAAAGCTGAAACAGCTCAGCATGACACATGCTATCGTGGCTCAGGCTGTCACTGCTGCTGCTGCTGCCGCCCAGCCTTCATATGGTAGATCTTGCAGCTGACTGCAGCTGAGACCTGGATCTCCCTGTCCCTGGCGGGCACAGCTACCTGCCCTGGCCGTCAGCACACGGCTGAACCTTATTGCAGCCCTCTTGTCCCTCACTAGGGCCTCCATTTGAGCCGGAATCTTATTGCAGCCATGCACGGGGAGGCGGGGTATGCTATGTGCATTGCTGCTACTTCTTATTGCCCATCACTTGCCAGCTACTTGGTGCACACACGCTCCTTTGCACGCTCTGCATGCTACCCAGCAGATACATGCTTCCTGGCATGCTCTGCAAGCTGCATGCCACCCAGTGCAAACTGCCTGGCCCACCTGCTCTGGCAGTTGGCAGAGGCCCAAGCGTCCATGCCATGAAGCTCCAGGAAACTGTTGGGCCACGCGGCTTCAGGGACATGCCCCTGGTATGGGTGAATGCATACCTAAGGCTACTTCAATGATGGCGGGAGTGGCTGCCATTGCTGCCGTTATTGAAAATGTAGTGCCACTGGTCGCACGTAACGGTGCGTGTGCTTTCGTCGGTGACTCCGGTAGGCACTTCAATAGTGAGCCGGAACTGCTTGCGGTTGCTGCTCGGGGCACACGAGTCCTGGGTGGGTGAGGGTGGCTGCACTGCGACGCCGGTTTGATAAGAAAGCCTGCGTATAGCAAGAAAGGCCCGAGAATAGCAAGAGGCCTCGCGCATAGCTGCGACATGTCCGGCTGCACCTCACATGCTTAACTGCACTGCACTTGCCTGTGCGGAGAGTTCTCATATGAGAGCTGCAGGCTACGTTGCAGGCTGTCTGCAAGACATGCGACCGACATCGTTTTCGGGGCAAGGCTGTTCCCCGTACACCCCCCCCTTACTGTCAATCTATTGCCCCTACGAACTACCTGCTTTTTTTGCAGAATGGACTAATACAGTGCGAGCCGCCAAGTAGCAGGTATGTCGGGTGTCACGCAATTTGTTCGTATATTACACCATGCCCAAGCTGTTATCTCGAGGGTGGCAAAGACAGTGTTGCACATGCCACCACGGAGACGAAAAGGGCATACCCAGGGCCGGGTAGTCACCTACGACCTTAGTGGTGACGTTAACCTGCGAAATGCGTTTGAGAGCGACGAAGACTTTGACGAGGAACTCGTCCAGCTTAAAAGTGGCCCCGCGCAAGGGCGCAAACGACTGGATGAACGAAACCAGCGCAGCAGGGACAGTGGATGCTATGGTCAGCTGCCGGAGCGCAGATTGCATGACGGACCTGATGTACCCGAGCAGCTCATGGAAATGTTTCCCCTCTTGGAGCCTAGCGTTGTTGAAGACGTGTTCAGATCCTGTCGCTGCTCATTTGAAGATACTCTGCAGGCATGCTCACCAGCTGTGCGATCCAGCTGTGGCTCTGCAGCCAGCTGAGCCCACCTGCAGCCCAGTGGCCACATGGGGTTGCAGCAGCCTGTCTGCCTGCTGCCCTGCAGAGCCTGATGGCGCTAGTGGCCAGTGCTGAGGCCGCATCCGCAGCAGCAGGTGCGCCAGCGCCAGCATTGGGTGTCGTGCTACAGCATCCACTGAGAGCTTCACATGAATTAGGCTGCTAGTGCATGAGAGCAGCATGGTGGCAGCTGGGAGAGTAGTAGGGTGGGCAAGGAGGGCGGTTTAAGGAGGTGGTGGATGCCAGGAGCAGCTGGTGGGCTGAGCCATTGCTATTGGCACACTAGCCCAGACCAGGCCACATGGCCCGGCTGCAACAGGGCTCCTCTGTCTGGTGGGGTCTTGCTGCTGTTGCATGCCTGCCTGGTGGTCTGAAGGCTCGAGGATGAGTATCTCTGCAGTGACTGGCAGAGCAGCAGTAGAGGCAGGGGCAGCAGCAGCAGCAGGGGCAGGGGCAGCAGGAGGGGCAGGAGCAGCATCATGTGCATGGGCAGCAGCAGGAGCAGGGGCAGCAGCAGGGGCAGGAGCAGCAGCAGGGGCAAAGGCAGGAGCTGTTGCATGGTCAGGAGTAGCAGCAGGGGCAGGAGAAGTGGTGTGATGAGAAACAGCCTGGGCAGGAGGAGCAGCAGTTGGAGGAGCAGTGCAGTGCAGCCAGCCCCGCAGAGAGGCCAGCCGTGGCTTACAACATCACACGCGCATGCCTGCCAAGGCTATTTGACCGTGCCCATCCGCAGCGTCAGGCATGGAATCAGGCCATAGCAGTGGAATGAGCAAGCATGCAAGCTCAGCTGTAGAGCTGAAAGGCCGGCGCCGTGGGGTCAGGCATGTGGTCCTACACAGTGCACCAGCCCAGCACCCCATAGACAGCCCACACCAGCCCACACCAGCACACACCCATCGACAGCACCGCCAGCAGGTAAATGCCTTGTTACTATGGTGATGATGTTGTAAATGGGGAAAAAACAATGGTAACGATAACAGCCCTATATATCTTATTCTTTATTTTATTACATGTTATGGCCCTAACGACGCTAGACTCTGTTTGAGGGACTTCTTGGGATGCTCCCCTCCTGCTGTGTTGCCCCGTGCTGCAGGTCCTTCAGGCCTGGCAGTCAATGGCAGCGCTGGCCCTTCCCAAGGCCAAGGCAGCACCCAGATTGGCCTAACCCCCCTCCAGCCTCCTGCTGCTGACCCCCCTGTGCACTTATGGGACCTGCTTCACGAAAGTGTGAGGGAGCGGATTTTGTCACACTTGTCAGCTCGGGAGCTGGCAGCTGCCGCAGCCACCTGCCAGGACTTTGCGTCCAGAGTGCGCTGCATGCGCCTGAGTGCACGCGCCCTCACCCTGCCCACAGGTAGGAAGAGGGGGTCCAGGGAAGAGGTGCCTCCAGCTGTTGAGACAGCACCTGGCCTAGAATGTCTGTCCATTCGTCAGCTTCCCTGTCCCTGTCCCTGTCCCTGTCTCAATCTCCCTGCCTGTGCCTTTCTCTGGTACCCGCCTAGTCCCTTTCCCACCTCCTCATGTTGCCTGATCTGGCATGTCCACAGGGGCAAGTCTGGCTGCTGTGTTGGGCATGGTGGCGGGCCACTCCAATGCCCGGGCCATCAGCCTGGTGAGGTGGGGGGCTCGAGCCCTGAAGGAGACAGCTTTTGCAGCGCTCATGACGGCCATTGCCCAGGGCAGCCACAGCCGCCGGCGCAGCGTGAGGGTGGAAGCCCTGAGCTTGCGCGGCTGGACCAAGGCAAGCAATGGCAGTGTGCTGACCGTGCTGGACACCATGCAGCACCTCAGGTGCGGAGGAGGAAGGGGAAAAGAGGGGAGGGGAAAAGAGTGAAGTATGAGTCAAGTCCTGAAGGACGGACGGACTCCCTGTTGGGTGCAAACCAAGCGAGCGTAAGGATGGACATAGTCACGAAGAGCGCCGGAACGGCAGGATACAGCAATGCCTGAGTGCCGCTTTGACCGACGATGCCTGTGCTCTTCCTCGCAGAGAACTGGACCTCAGCGATTGCTGCAGCATTACCGACGCGGTGCTGGGGCCACTTTCACGATACACCCGGACTGCAACGGCAGCCAGCCGCCCCGCGACGCGCTGCGACGACGACGACGACACCGACATGCGACGTGCCATTCACGAGTCACTGCTGGCTGCAGCCGGGACCGGAACCGGTGAGGGCCATGCGACGAATGCGGTGGGCGACAGGAGTGCGGCTGACGAACGGGATCAGTTTCTGGCAATTGAGCAGAATTCCCAACAGAAATCACCCGCCAACAGCCAATCGCAGGCCTCCGCACAACTGGCACAGCTGACGCTGTCCGCCGATGTCGAACTCGCGGGTGGAAGCGACGCCGAAAACGATGTTATCGGAGGAAGCGACGCTGGCGACAGCCCCGATGAGGCGGCAGGCGAGTTTGAGTACGCCGCAGGCATGCTGCTTGACGAGGAGTTGGAGGCGCAAGAAGCCCGGGTCACCGCTGCGTCTGCACCCAAGCCAAGCTCGACCTCAAGGCAGCTGCCATGCGTAGGCCCTCAGCCGGCGCCCCCTGCCATAACTCCTGTCCATTGCCTTGCCCAATCCCAGCCTATCCTAGCCGCAGCTTCACACCCGCAGCAACAGCAGGCAGCACCCCTGCCTGGCAGCAGCCCCACCCTCCAGCCCCCCGCATGCTCCCGGTCAGGCAGCCTGGGCAGCAGCTTGGGCGGCATACGAGTCATGCGCACCCGCACCCCGCAGGAGCGGTGTGGCAGCCCCACCCCTACCCTCACACCCACCCCCACATTGTCCCTCTCTGCACAAGGCCGTGGCTCCCCCCTTGTGCTCAACAACACCTGGCCCAGCTCAGTGACCCCTCCGCTCCCCTCCACCCCTCCCATGGGACCCCCTACCCCGGCTCTTCCCACCCCTGCCCCTCCCCCCTCACACTCCATCCTACTCACGCCTCCCCCCAGCCAGCCTCGTGTCGGGCCCTCCAGTCACCACCCCCAGCCCACCACCCCCGGCAGCCTGCTGCCCCCACGCTCCAGCTCGACTGCCGCCCCCTCCCCCTCCCTCCTAGGCACCTCACCCCCTGCTGCCCCGTGGGGCACCTCCCCAGGCAGCAGCTTCCGCCCAGGTTCCTGGAGCCGCACCCCCGCCTTTGGCACGTTCAGCAAAGGCTCCTCCCCCGTGTTCGGCGGTCACACTCGCTCCAACTCTGGTCACACCCGGCCAGGCGCTGCACCTGGGGGGGCGGACAGCAGCAGCGGGTGGGGTGGGGTGGGGGCTGAGGGGGGAGCCTGGCCCGGGCTGCGCAGCCTGGCCAGGGGTGAGGTGGAGGTGCCCTGGGCCTCCTCACTGGGCAGCAGCTCTGATGGGCTGAGTCCTGCTGCCTTGGGGCCGCGGCAGCCAGCAGTGGGGTCAGGGCATGCCAGGGGGGGCAGCCAGGGGGACCAGCCCTGCCCTGGCTCCTGGACCCCCAGCCTCGGCTCCTCCCCCACCGCCCGGCTGACCCAGGGCCCGGGCCCCCCCAGCCTCCCCCACCCCCTGCACACCTCCTCCCCTGGTGCCAGCAGAGGCCATGGCTGGGGCGAGCCGCCTGCCCCTGCTGCCCCCCTTGTAGCCAGTGGCTCAGCAGGGAGGCCAGGCTGGCAGCCAGGGGTGAGGCGGGCGGGGGGAGTGGGGGTAGGGGTAGGGGGGGAGGAGGAGGAGGAGGGGGAGGGCGCCCCGCGCGGCTTGGAGGTGCTGACCTTGGCTGGATGCAGCAACCTGAGCAATGACGGCGTGAAGGTGCTGATGAGTGGGCCGGCTGCTAAGAGGAGCCTGGTGGCCCTGGACCTGTCGCGCTGCTGCCGCCTTACCCGCGCCGCGCTGGTGCTGCCGCCTACGGTGGGGCCCACAAGCCCCTGACACAGGGAGAGGGGGCGGCAGGGCAGCAGCCGGCTAGTGAGATAAGGCAAGGAGTGAGATAAGGCAAGGAGTGGGAGAAGGCAAGGAGTGAGAGAAGGCAAGGAGTGAGAGGCAGTGGCAGTGGATCAGGGCAGGGCAGGGGTGAGGAGCAGCAGGGCAGTGTCAGCGCTGCCTGCAGGTGACATTGGGGCGTAGCCAGGCCAGGCAAGGGCCAGGGCAGGGCAGGGAAGGATTTAGTTTAGGATTAGGGGTTGGAGTAGGGGTAGCAGGGTAGTGTCAGGGCGGCATGCAGGTGGCATGCAGGCATCAGGGCAGGGTGGGTGGGGCATGGTGGGGCGGGGCAGGATTCTGCTGTGCTGCTTTGCTCACATCTGCTGCCTCTGCTGCCTCTGCCCAGCCCCCCTTGGCTGTTGCAATGAGTGTCGCTGCTGCTGCTGCCGCCCCCCTACCAGCCCTGCAGGCTTCCCTGCCCCCCAGGTATGCCTGCGTGTACTGAAGGCTGCCGGCTGCCTGAACCTGCACGAGGTGGTGATGCAGCTGCCCCTGCACTCCCCGCTGCAGGAGCTGTGGCTGAATAACTGCAAGTAGGTGGTTGGGTGGTTGGGTGGTTAGTTGGTCGGTGGAGGAGTAGCAGAGTTGCCAGGGGGAGGGGCGGGGAGGAATGGAGCATGGAGACGAGGCTTGTGGAAGGCAGGGAGGAGGTCGGGTGGGGGGAGCAGGTACTGTGATGGCACACGGCCCCTGCTCAGAGACTCAGCGTCACGTCAGGTCAGGTCAGGTCAGGTCAGGTCAGGTCAGGTCAGGTCAGGTCAGGTCAGGTCAGGTCAGGTCAGGTCAGGTCACGTCAGGTCAGATCAGGTCAGGTCAGGTCAGGTCAGGTCAGGTCACGTCAGGTCAGATCAGGTCAGGTCAGGTCAGGTCAGGTCAGGTCAGGTCAGGTCAGGTCACGTCAGGTCAGGTCAGGTCAGGTCACGTCACGTCACGTCACGTCACGTCACGTCACGTCACGTCACGTCACGTCAGGTCAGGTCAGGTCAGGTCAGGTCAGGTCAGGTCAGGTCAGGTCAGGTCAGGTCAGGTCAGGTCAGGTCAGGTCAGGTCACGTCAGGTCAGGTCAGGTCAGGTCAGGTCAGGTCAGGTCAGGTCAGGTCAGGTCAGGTCAGGTCAGGTCAGGTCAGGTCAGGTCACGTCAGGTCACGTCAGGTCAGGTCAGGTCAGGTCAGGTCAGGTCAGGTCAGGTCAGGTCAGGTCAGGTCAGGTCAGGTCAGGTCAGGTCAGGTCAGGTCAGGTCAGGTCAGGTCAGGTCAGGTCACGTCACGTCACGTCAGGTCACGTCACGTCAGGTCACGTCAGGTCAGGTCAGGTCAGGTCAGGTCAGGTCAGGTCAGGTCAGGTCAGGTCAGGTCACGTCACGTCAGGTCAGGTCAGGTCAGGTCAGGTCAGGTCAGGTGCTAGGTGCTAGGTGAGGTGCCAGGTAAGGGGCAGAGGCAGGGTGTCAAGAAACGAGGCAGGCCAGGGTCCAGGGAAGCTTAGGGTTCAGGGCCCCTCCCGCCTTCACCTCATCTCACCTCACCTCACCTCACCTCACCTCACCTCACCTCACCTCACCTCACCTCACCTCACCTCACCTCACCTCACCTCACCTCACCTCACCTCACCTCACCTCACCTCACCTCACCTCACCTCACCTCACCTCACCTCACCTCACCTCACCTCACCTCACCTCACCTCACCTCACCTCACCTCACCTCACCTCACCTCACCTCACCTCACCTCACCTCACCTCACCTCACCTCACCTCACCTCACCTCACCTCACCTCACCTCACCTCACCTCACCTCACCTCACCTCACCTCACCTCACCTCACCTCACCTCACCCCACCCCACCCCACCCCACCCCACCCCACCCCACCCCACCCCACCCCACCCCACCCCACCCCACCCCACCCCACCCCACCCCACCCCACCCGCCCCCCTCACTCTGCACCCTGGCAGGCAGCTGACCAAGCTGGTGCTGGTGGCCCCTAACCTCACCTTGCTGCATGTGGGCGGCTGCAAGCAGCTGGGCCGCTTGGAGCTGCGCACCCCTCGCCTGACCCACCTGCTGGCCAACCTGTGCTTCAGGTCAGGCCTGAGGGGGCAGGGGACGGTGGGTGGACAGGGCTTGGTGCTCAGGCTTGCAGGCATGTGGGCTGACTGGCTGCCGGCTGGCTTACTGCCAGGCTGGGAGGTCAGCAGGCCAGCTTCCTGACTGACAGGTCTTGACCTACGTTACTGAACCTACGTTACTGAGTACGTTACTGACCTACGTTACTGACCTACGTAACGTTGCTGACCTACGTTACTGAACGGACCTATGTTACTGGATATTGAGCTGGGTGGTTTGGGTCAGATGCAACAGCTGATGGTGGTGAAAGACAACGTCAACTGGGAAGCAGACAAATAGGCAGCCATGCCTACACTACCCCCTCTCTCTCTCTTTCTCTTTCTCTCCCCCTCTCCTTCACCACCTCTCTGCCTGCTGCCCTGCTGAAGGCAAAGCCCCATGCCTCCCAGCCAGGCTGCCCTAGACCATGGACTGCCGCCCCACCTGGCTGCTGCTGCTGCTGGGCTTGCAGGCTTAGCAGCTTGGAAGCAGAGGTGCTGGCTGCTCCCCGGCTTGAGTACCTCAACCTGTTTGGCTGCAGGCATCTCACTGGGGCAGACCTGCAGGTGCTGGGGCAGGTGATCATGTGGGCAATATGGGGAGTTAGTTGGGCATGTGGTCAGGCGGGCAGCATGGGAAGGTAGTTAGGCAGGTGGGTAGGCCTTTGGGACAAGAGGTGCAGCAGGGACAGGTGGTTGCCTGTTTAGGGGTGGGGCAGTATGGGCAGGCAGCAGATGAGCAGCTAGGTACAGCTGCCTTGGACGTAAGAGGTACCCTGCTCCATCCCCTCACCAACAGCGCACATGCAGTCATCACCCGGCTGGCAGCATGCAAGCCGCATGCAAGCTGCATGCAAAGTTCAACTACCGTTTTGCGAGCCTGATGATCACACTGCAAATGCAGCCGGTGCAGTCAAACCCGCATACCTGAGATGGGTGGCACGCATGTGGAGTACAGGGAGCTGGTCATTGCATAGTGAAATGTTTTGCTAAGTGTAGCCCTGGCTCTAGCCGGCTGCAGTGTGGTGCATCAGGTGCAACAGCTCCAGCCGGCTGCAGGGCCTGTAGCTGCTGGCGGTGTGCTGCAGGTGCTGGTGGGTCAGGCCCTGGGGCTGAAGCAGCTCAACGTCAACGGCTGCAGCGCCCTGCAGGAGCTGGAGCTGCAGGGTGAGCTGCCAGGGGTGAGGGGCAGGGGGTGGAGGGCAGGGTGGTGAGGGCAGAGGAGATAGGGCAGGGGGCTGAGGGCTGGCACGCCTACCCCCTGCGCTGCTGCCTGGACTCCTAAATGGCTGCCAGCTAGTCTCGGCATGGCAGACATGCACTGCTAGAAGTCGACCTTGCTGCTTGGAACATGGCACACAGCCCTCTGTGCCCTGTGCTGTTGCTGTCGGCCCTCGGGCACTCACAGCTGCTTGTTGCTCAGGCTTCCGCAGTACAGCTGCCCCTTGACCTAGCATGTAGCCCAGGCCTGGGTCCTCCCTACTATTATGACTGCTCCCTGTCCTATTGGGGGGGCCTTAGTAAAGCCCCTTGTGGGGCCAGGCGTGACGGCGCCAGGGCCTTTGTGTGAGCACCTCGCTTTCCAGCCCGCTCTGTGCCAGCTGCCCTGACTGCGTGTCAGCCTGTTCTCGCCTGCTCTCGCAAGATGCCTGAAACCCCCTCACACCCTGTGGCCCTGCTCCCCACCACCACCTTCTCCCCACCACCACCACTCCTATCTCTCTGCGCCCCTCAGAGCATTGTGAGCTGAAGACTGTGGACGTGAGCGGCTGCCGGGCCCTGGCCTGCCTATCGTTAAGCAGCCCCGGTCTGGAGGAGGTGCAGGCACGCGCCTGCAAGGGCCTGGCCCGCCTGCTGCTGCCCAGCTGTCGCCGCCTCCGGCTGCTGGACGTTGCGTTCTGTGGCCAGCTCAGGGAAGTGGGGCTGGCGGCGCTGCCTGCGGCTCGGATCGCCCTGGAGGCGGAGCAAGCGGTGGGTTTAAAACGTCAAAGCCGCAACAGCTGAGCTAACGCTTGAAATGTTCGCGCTCGGCAAGGTCAGCGCCCGTCACCGTCCGCAGGTCTCGGGCTCGAATGCCTTCCGGCACATGCTGCGCACGGAGCTCCTGGCTTCGGCAGCGAAGCGGTGTGCTGCGGGGCTGGCGCTGCAGGCCATAGCCGTCCCGCACATCTCTGGCCTGTCTGCTGCAGACGGTTGCGAGTGGCTGCGGCAAGACCAGACGCTGTTGTTACAGCTTCAAGTGCTGCGAGCAGCTGCGAAGATGTCCAGAAGCTCGTAGCCCGCGAATGGTCAGGTGCAGATGCGTGAAGTGGGAGGACGCGGTTAGGGTGAGGGTTTAGGAGCCGTTGGTGATAGTTGCGCCTAGGACATTGATGTCGCACATCCGAGGATCACTCGTTGATCACTCGTCGACCACTCTCGCGGAGTTACTCCTCTCGACCGCTTCCCTGTGCCTTTGCTCAAGCCAGGCGTCTCCCCAATGCTCAGGCCTGGCGTCTCCCCAATACTGTGTCACCCCGCGACCATGGCTTGCCAGCCTGTATTGCAGGCCAGCCGCTCTAGTCACAAATGCATTGTAGCCAGGCTTTGGCGGGCACCAGCTCCAGAGGATGCAGCCCCGACCCATAAAAGAGCTCAATGTCGTTACATACCCTATGTTGCTTCAATCCCAAACCAGGCGATGGGCGATACAGTGTGATACATCATTCTCCACAGAACTCGCATGCATGGCGTTGAACATTGGGTGGCATGCAACATTTAATAACATATTAATGAGGCACAGAAGACCCCGTCAAGAAGAACAGCTGTATGATGTAAGGTCGAGAACCCAATGCTGCCTGAGTGCAGGCTGGGCCCTTAATGCTCAGCTTGAACTCCCCTGCCAGGTGCCACCGCTGACTGGCCTTTGTCTGGCCCCCTTTGTTGGTCCTCTGCCCAGGGTCATTTGACCAGCTGTCCTTCCTAGTCCAGCTACCCTGGCAACCGACCTTACATGAAGGATAATAGCAGGTGCACACCCACATGTACCCCACATGGGTCTCGTATGTATACGAGAATGTAACCCACATGGGTCACGAACGTATGTATACGAGAATGTAACCCACATGTAACCCACATGGGTCTCGTATGTATACGAGAAGACACACAGTACACAGAGGAAGTGCAAGAGATGCACACTGGAAGTAGGGACCCGTTTATAGTTGAGTTGTGTGCACCCACTTATGTACATGCTGCCATAGAGCGTGTCGCCAGTGTTTACTAACGGGCCATGCCAAACAGCCACACCAGGCTGTCAGTCACGGCGGTATAAACCCACCATCATTCAGTGTAACAGGGCTTTGTCTGCTGACTGACAGAGCCAGGCCAAGCAGGCATGTCAGGCTGACGGTCACGGTACAGCGTCCTGCCGTTCTGGTGTCCTGACCAAGCTACTTGACAGCCAGGGGGTGTGTACGGGGAACAGGCGAGGCGAGCCTTGCTGACTGCCTTAGACTGCTGCATGTCTCTCTACACGTGACATCACTCATGAACGTGACATCACCTCCGCCTATTGCACCCAGCCTGGAGCCAGCAGCGTGACCAGCCAGTGCGGGGCCTGATTTAGTGCCCGGTGGTGGCACCACGCAAGCCCCCACGGGCCCCTAGCAGCAGCCAGGAAGCCACACAGCCAGCAGCCTCAGAGCCTGGGCCTAGCACTCCCCCTCCAGCCAAGCGCAGCAAGCGCACCAAGGCTGAGCAGGCATCTGAGCCCACCCAGCCCACCAAGGGCGAAGGCAAGAGCAGGAGAAGCTGCCAGCCAAGGGCAAGGAGTACCCTGGCCTGGGCTACAATCGGGTGCGACAAGTTACCCAAGGCCCAGCAGCAGCAGCAGCAGCAGCAGCAGCCTGCTGAGGCACAGTAGTGTGTGCCCCCCCATTTGAGCTGTTATCAGCTTGCAATCATCGGTTAGGCAATAGTGTAGGTGGTAGGCACTCATGCACCATGTCCATGTGCATTGGGTTTACTCAGCATGGCCCATTGACATCAACTGAGTCGGGCCACTAGGGACCACTAGTCTGCTGGGTCCTCCCTGCTCTCTACATTGCCACAGCCTCTGGGGTCCGAGGGGTGAAAACATGTATAGAGCATCTTCCTTGAGAACCCTAGCCGGCAGAGGCGGAGGCAATGGCAGTAGCAGTAGCGTCAGCTGTGTAGTCAACACTGCTGACGCCACTGGCTATAAGGTTAAGGTAGGGTGAAGCTGCACGGTGGGTCTCATGCTGAGTCGGGGCTCACCCCTGGCTGACGGCTAGGCTAGGCTTGGCTGCTGCAGCAGCTGCCTGACTTCGGCAGGGCTCATGTTGCGCATGCACTCTGCCATGCGCACGCCCACGGCCTGCATGCAAGCACATGCATGGGGGATGTGGGAAACATGGGCCACATGAGCAGCATGAGCAGCATGGGCGGGGCAGTCCATGGTGCAGCTGGCCAGCCATCCCCTGCTTGTTTACACCCCTTTGGGTTTCTCTTTTGCCATCGCATGTCGGTGGCTGTTCCATTTGAGCAGGACAAGATGCTGATGATGGCTTCATAGGATAGCTGGCTCACCATGTCCATCTTGTTTACTATTTGATGATGATGATGATGATGATGATGATGATGATGATGATGATGATGATGATGATGATGGTGATTACTGGACAAAAGCCCAGGGACAGGTATGGGCCATTGATCAGTGCATGCTAGGGTGGTCCCCCGCTGCTGGTGCTGCTGTTACTCCTGCTGTTGTATTGCTGCTGCTGCCGCTGCTGCTGCTGCTGCTGCTGTGTCTCCTGCTCCTGTTGTTGCTGCTGCTGGTGTTGTGGGTGCAGCCGATGTGTGTTGCTTGCAGGCTTCCTGCTGCACACCTGTAAAGTACTGTCCGACAGCTGGCAGCTGAGCAGGCGCAGGCAGCGCAGCACAAAGGCCAGCTGGGGGTGCTGCCAGCCCTCCAGCCCAGACTGAAGCCTTAGGGCCACAAAGGCTGGGAACGCAAAAGGGCCTGGGAGGTGTGAGGGAGTGATTGTTACGCTGTTCAGGGTGTTGATAGGAGCTGAAGAGTGGCTTTCAGGATTGTGTGAGGTATTGGAGTGACGGAGAGGGTGAGGGGCAGAGGCGAGGCAAGCTAATACTTCGCAGGTGGTGGAGGGGTCAAAGCTGCAAGGGTGGCTGCATGCGGCTTCGTCCAGGTGCTGGGCCCAGTGAGCGCCTGCATGGGCATAGTGCAGCGGGAGCACAGCTTAGATGCCACTGAGGGTGCAAGTGCAGGTATGGGAAAAAACATTTGTGTGGATGTGAGAGGCTGTTGGTCCTCTGACCAGGGTCCCCACTAGTGTGCTGATTAGGACAGCGAGGTTATCGAAAAAAACTTCATACGCAACTGTCAGAAGCATGGCAGGGCGGCATAGCATATGATTGCTATAAGGACTATGCTACATGGATATTGCAGAAGCATGACAGGGCGGCATGTGACTGCTGTATGGGTTGGGGAGGGGGTTAATTGTTAACCTAACCCTGACCCCGAACTCGACCGTAGCCCATAGCATGTGATTGCTATACGCGCCAAGAGGGTGTGTCTTGTGTGTGTGGCTCCAAGGCCACCTCAAGTGTAGCCCAACCAGTACCGGCAGGGCATTGCTGAGGCCCCAGAGCAGCTGTGCTGCAGCCCAGGCAGCCAGCTGGCAAGCCTCACCTGGGTGCCAGCTGGACAGGCGGAAGGTGGCCAGCACGCTGCACAGCTGCTGCGGGGACAGGGAGCGCAGGTGTGGCTGGGTGGTGTCGCTGCAGCGCTGGAGCCAGGCCTGGGCCAAGACAGCCAGCACCCACACGCAGCCCCCTGAGCGGCTGTGGCAGCTTCAGCCAGCGGGCGGCTGGTGGGGAGGAGCGGTGTGGGGCGGTGACAGCATATGGGAAGGGAACAGGCCAGGCTCTGGACACAGGGCGGGCTTGGAAGCTATGTAGTAGGTGGGCAGCCGGGTGTCAGGTACGATAGGTAGGGTTAGGGTTAGGGTTTGAGGTACCCTAACCTTCAACCCTATGGTAGGTGGGCAGTGGGGAGGGGGAGGGGCTGTGAGGAGGGGGGAGGGGCAGCGGGGTGAGGTGAAAATGGGTATGTGTGGGGGCACTTCATCCAGGGAGTTGGACCAAGTAAGGGACCAAGTAAGGGACCGAAGACGAGAAAGTAAGAGACCAAGTCAGGGATTAAGAGGGAGTGGGACCAAGCAAGCCAGGGAGTGCCAAAGTGGTCGGCAGGGCAGCTGTGCAGCTCTCCTGTGGTAGAAGGGAAAGCTGTGACCTTGGGTAGCAGACAGCTGGGTGTGTGTGCAGGAGGAGGAGGAGGGGAGGAGGAGGAGGAGGAGGAGGAGGAGGAGGAGGAGGAGGAGGAGGAGGAGGAGGAGGAGGAGGAGGAGGAGGAGGAGGAGGAGGCAAGGGGTGGGTGCCAGGGGGCAGGAGGGGAGGCCTCAGGGGCCGCACCTGGCTGGGTGGGCAGGCTGGGAGCACCTGCAGGTAGGCATCCACCTGCTCCACCAGTTGCTGCTTGCTGCTGCGCTCCAGGGGCCGCCATGGGCTTGCTGGGGCCTCGTAAGGAGACTGGCTCAGCTCCAACGCACTGCAGTCGTGACACACACCCCTGCTGTGCAGTGGAAGAAAGCACCTGCTGGCAGTGGAAGAAGCTGAGCCAGCAGTAAATTGGCCAGCGGTGCGGGGACCGGTGGGAGAAGTGCACCTTTGGAAAACTGTCTCGGGTCATATTGCGGCCGCGTTGGTGCGACAGAGCCCGCGGAATGTGGGGCACTTGCCAGTCGCGCTGACGGGTTGATAGCGTGACGCACCTTGGGTTAAGTGGATTTGAATGCAAATGTCTTTTAGTTCGACCCGATGCAGGTGGCGGACGGCTGGAAGGCATAGGAACTCGCCACAGACTGGGCGCCGGCTTCTCCGCTTCGTGGGTCGCAGTACAGCACTTTATGGCCCCTAGCGGCTGCTGAGTAGGTACGGTCGAGCAGCTGAAGCGCCACACGCCAGGCAGCCTACTCGGCAATCCCTCGGCACACTGGCGTGCCGGCCTAACGCCTGCGAGGTGGTGCACCGCTCGGGAAAACGACACTGCCATTCTCCTTACGCTTAGCTTCACGCTGGGTGGGGTTGATGTCGTGAGAGGAAGTCTTTCCTTCATAAGATAAGGGTGACCTGCCGTGTCAGCATTTAATCGTGGTTCGCATGTTCAGGACAACAAAACTCATTCAACAAGGAACAACATGTCGGCCTGTGGGTAATCTCACTCAGCTACTACAAACATGTTGTAGCATCCTCGGTCGCACCCTTGACGACTACCAACCCCATGCCGGTGGCACTTTCCCGGGACAGACCACTGGGCTCCTCATCAAAACTAACAGCATTATGCTTTGTAAGGCTGACAGCCTGTGTGAAACTACTAGGGCCTTATGCATTGTTGCGGGCCCGACCATCAATGCCCCGCCGGTACTCAGCAGCCCGGTGCAACCACTGCCTGCCTTTGGGCAGCCGGTCATTAACAGGGTCAGGGTCAGGGTCAGGGTCAGGGTCAGGGTCAGGGTCAGGGTCAGGGTCAGGGTCAGGGTCAGGGTCAGGGTCAGGGTCAGGGTCAGGGTCAGGGTCAGGGTCAGGGTCAGGGTCAGGGTCAGGGTCAGGGTCAGGGTCAGGGTCAGGGTCAGGGTCAGGGTCAGGGTCAGGGTCAGGGTCAGGGTCAGGGTCAGGGTCAGGGTCAGGGTCAGGGTCAGGGTCAGGGTCAGGGTCAGGGTCAGGGTCAGGGTCAGGGTCAGGGTCAGGGTCGGGGTCAGGGTCAGGGTCAGGGTCAGGGTCACACCTTCTTGCAGAACGCCTCAATAACGCGCTCCTGGGCATGGTGCAGCGCCAACCGCTGCCTGCGCCAGCGTGGCTTGAGGTACTCCTCCCATAGCGCATCCCAGGTGGCCTTGAGGGCCAGGACGTGGGCATGGAGGCCGCCCAGGGTGGTGCCAGCTGGGGTGGCAGCTGCCAGCTGCAGCAGCTGTGGCTGGATGGCAGCTGACCAGCGGGCTGTGTCCTGCTTGGCTTTTGTAAGCCCGCTGTCATGCTTGAGCTGCCCCTTGCTCAGCTCCCACTCCCACTGCCTAAGCACCTGACCTGTGACTTGGTCCCGCTGTGCATGCCCGGCCTTGATGGCCTGGGTGACACCTGGGTCCACCCCAACAGCAATGTGGGTGGTAGGGTCGTAGTCGCTGGTGGCTGTGAGCTTACGCCCTATGAAGGGCAGCTCCACGGGCTCGGTGACTGCCTGGCTGCGGACAAAGTGATCAACCGGGTTAGGACCCGAAGCCAGTAGCACCCCATGCAGCAGGTGTGGTTCAGTAGCTACAAACCTCCCTCTTCTTGTATGTGGTCCACCAGTGGCACTGGTAGCGCATCCAGTGTCCTTAAGCTTCTATAGCTCAGTTGGTAGAGCGTGGCTTTAGTTCAGGAGCGGCACGCATCGTGAGCTAAGCAGCCGTGCGATAGCAGCCGTGCGATAGCAGCCGTGCGATAGCAGCCGTGCGCTGAGGTGAACCCCGCGGGAGGCAAGTCGGAATTTTTTCCCCGCACTTTCGCAAGCTTAGTGGCATGTAACCGCGTCGTCTTAGCCGTACTAACGCGTGGGAGACTGCGTGTGGAGCCTTTTTTCCCGGAGGCGAGGACCTCCTCCCTTGCAGTCAGCGATAGGGAGCAAGGACACGCTCCCTAGGCGCTTGACGTCGCTTTGGTGACCGCACCAAGACCACACCGGGGTGGTCGAAGTGCGGTCGCCAGTTGGCTGCGGTGAGCTCCCCACAAGCTCACAGCCGCTTTAGCAAGCCTTTAGCGCAGCAGCAGCAGCTGTAGTACATTCTACAGCAGCAGCAGCAGCCCCTAGCAGCCCCCTACCAGCCCTCACCCCCTTTGCGTGCCCCTCCTTGTGCCCTCTTATTGAGGTACATGGCTACCATGGACGCTGAGGGATTCACGACAGTGCCAGCCCGCAAGGCCAAGGCAGCTGTCAGCTACAGCACGGCAGCCCGTGCAGGTGCTGGAACCTCGGGCGGGCAGGGCGCTGCCCCTCGCCCGGTGCCCGGTACAGCCCAGCGCGGCGCCCGCCGCCCCCTGGAGGTGGCCCAGCCAATTGTGCTGGCAGCACCCAGCGCGGCCATCAAGGAGCTGGCAGCCCTGGTGGTGACCCCCAAGGACAGCCTGGTCCTCCGAGCCCACCACAGCCCATCCGACATGGCAGTACTGCGGCGTTACGGCTTCACAACCGACGCATGCGCAGTCAGCGCAGTCAGTGCAGCAAACCAGCTGCTGCCAGCAGGTGCCCGCCTGCTAGAGCGGGGCCACGCGCCCTCACCCTTCGTGGTGCGGGCTGCAGATGGCACGCCAGTGCGGGGCTCGGTGCAGGTAACCCTGGAAGGCCCAGCGGCCAGCATTGCCGCCATCAAGAGCGCCATGCTCCTAGACACAGGCAGCCTGCAGTGCCTGACAGGTTCTGTCCCTGCCTGGCACCGCTTGCAGCTGTGTCAGGGGGTGGGCCGACAAGCTGTTGAGTTCCACCTGACCAGCATCAGGTCCAGCAGCAGCCTGGCAGCCACAGAGCAGGCCACATCTATGGCTATGGAGCTGATGAAGCAGTTCGGGCAGGAGTCTCTGCACGGCCTGCAGGTAGTGTGGGTTGGTTGGTATGACGCAGCCACCTGCACCATCCAACACCGCGTAGCCTCAGCAGGCAACCCCCTTCCACCCCTCGTCCAGCTCTCCCTCCCCACTCGGGCTACGGGCCTAGTGGCCTTGACCTGTGGGGGCCGTGAGGCCTTCAGCCTCCCAGGGCGCCGCACGGTGCCCATCTCTGTGCCTGAACTGCAGCTGCAACTGCAGTTGGAGCGGGTGACCGACCGCCTAACGCTGGAGCAGAGGGTTGGGATGGTGGAACAGTGGAACATGCAGCAGCCGGCTGAGGAGGGGGGGCCTGCCCCCGAGCAGGACCTACAGCCCCCTGCCCCTGCCCCGGCCCCGGCCCCGGCCCCGGCCCCGGCCCCGGCCCCTGCCCCTGCCCCTGCCCCTGCCCCTGCCCCTGCCCCTGCCCCTGCCCCTGCCCCTGCCTCAGCCCCAGCCCCAGCCCCAGCCCCAGCCTCAGCCCCTACCCCAGCCCCAGCCCCAGCCCCTACTCCTGCCCCTGCCCCTACCCCTGCCCCTGCCCCACCCCCAGCACCCAGCCCCAGCGCCCACCACCAGGACCCCACCCCTGCGGCAGCCCACCCACCCCCTGATCCCCCCTTGGTCGCCGTGGTGGGGGCAGCCTCCTGCGGTGTAGCTACAGCAGACGCCGCGACACACCCCACTGACAACCCACTGAGCAGTGCGGCCAATGGAGGGGCACAGTTTGTAGCCGACACCACTGCCTCGGCCGCCGCCAGCCCCACCCTGACCCCTACGGCCTTTGGCAGCCCAGTCTCCCAGGAGCCTCACCGCGGCGCCGATGCTACACTGCCCTTGAGGGGAAGGGAGGGTCTGGCAGCTGGGGAGGCACACGCCGCAGCCTACAAGCCCTCCAACTCCTACGCCTTTGTGGGGCAGGACTGTGACCGCTGTGGCCAGCCGGAAAGCGAGCACTTGCCCCCCCTTGGCCTGTGCCCCGTGCCAGCCCGCACCTCCGGGAGCAGCTCCTATGGGGGCAGCTGTGAGGGTAGCGACAGCGATGAGGGCATGGGAGTGGGAGAGCGCACCAAGCGAGAGCGTGAGGTTGCGGGATCCCCCCTCAGCAGCGATGCAGAAGGGGCCACCACCGCAGCAGCCACAACTGCAGCAACGCAGGGGGAAAAGCAAGGGAACCGGGGGGGCAAGGGCAAGGGCAAGCGCCGCACTCCCGCCGGGGCGAAGATACCCCCTGCTGCGCGGGCCGCGCATAAGCTAGACCCCAACCAGGTGCTGAAAGCTGATCGGGACCCCAACCGCCACATGTTCTATGTGCCAGACAGCCAAGTGCGTGAGCCCCGCCATGTGACCTTGGATGGGGTTCATGGCCCTCGCCGGGGCGAGCAGCCCCACCCCCCAACCACATCAGCAGCAGCAGCCACAGCACACCAGCAGCAGCACCAGCCAGCCGCCCAGCCGCCCCTCCCCCCCTCTTTTGCTCCCTCTGCCCCCCCCACTGAAACCGGCCTCACGGCTACTGCCAGTGAGGAGATAGAGGGAGCGCCCCGCCTCAGCCACCCGTTGGAAGGGGTGGGCACGGTGGCGGAGGTCATGGTGGTGTGTGATTCAGCAGGTGGGCATGAGCAGTTAGACCACCCCCCCTCTACCCTATGTCACAACCTCGAGTAGCCAGCTTTGCCCCTGGTAGCCACACCCCCGGCCTGCGCCTGGCCACCCATAACATTCAGGGCTTTGCCAACCGAGCCTCCACTGCCCAGGGTGTGTGGTCTCAGGGTTGCACCATCACCCACCGTACCAAAGTGCATGACCTAGTGTACCTGTGGGGCAAGGTCTTGAGGCTGCATGTAGTGTGCGTGCAAGAGACTAAGCTTAGCGGGGCTAGCAAGGCAGACAGCCACACAGGCTCAGCGGGAGTGGAAGCTAGGATCCAGGCAGCAGCGCACGACCTAGGCATTCCAGGGTACACGTGCTTCTGGGCCAGCTACCCTTCTGGGGCCAGCAAGGGTGTGGGAGTGCTAGTGCGCTCAGACCTCCTTCGTGCCGGCCACATCACCATTCGCCCTGACAATGTCCACCCCGAGTGTGATGGTCGCAGGCTGGCTGTGCGCTTGAACTGCTTTGGGCATGATGTCACTCTACTTTGCCTGTACATGCCGTGTGAGGGCACGGGTCAGACTAGGTACCTTAAAGAGGAGGTTTGCCCTTGGATTCAGCGCCACACCCGGCCCGGTAGCCACCTAGTGTTGTTGGGGGACATGAACATGGTCTTTCAGGGTGCTAGAGACTGCCTTCCGGGGTGGAATAGGGACTCCCGCGAGCATCACATCCTAGATCCAGCACAAGGCACTCATATTCACCGCCAGTCCACCATTGCCGACTACACCACCTCAGCGCCACATGCCATGAACACCATCCTCAACACCCATGGCCTAATAGACTGCTACCGTCACAAGCACCCCACCTCCCACACCTTCTCTTGCTTCCACCACGCTCGCTGTCGGTTGCTTGACAGAATCTTTGTCCCTGCTGCTCTGTTACAGTATGTAGAGCAATGCCATGTGGACTGTCGCACAGTGTCAGATCACAGACCTGTAGTCATGCACATCAGGCCGGGAGTAGCCCAGACACACAAGGGCCACCCTTTCCCTCGCCACCGCATCCACTTTGACAAGCATGACGTTCTGCTGCAAGAGTTTCAAGGGTGGGCTACCTCTCAGCTTGCTGCTGCCCCTATGGGTGATGACATCATTGAGTGGTGGCCTAGCTTCAAGGTTGCCCTTGCCGGTATGATCAGGGTGTTGAACACCAAGGCTAGGACTCTGCAGGAGGCTCCAGGGGCTGAGGAGGTACACGTAGCTGACAGAGAGTTGGTTGCTGCTATCCAGGCCTTAGAGCTCACAGCAGGCAGCACCGCTCACAGCCTGCAGCGAGTAGTGGAGGCCAAAGCCCGGTATGTCAAGGCCTTAGCAGCCCATTCCTCTCCTTCCGACTTGAGAGCTAGGTGGCAGTGGCTGCATGAGGGGGAACGGGCGGCTGCCCACTTTAAGGGTGTGCTTGCTCATGCTAACACTGCAGTGGTTGCTGTGCGCACACCAGGGGGAGGACTAGCCAGCACCCCAACCTCCATCGCTTCAGTCCTAGTAGCCCACTATGCCCGCATCTCCGCTGACCCTATGTGTGAGGATGAGGCAGTGCAGCACGTGCTTGCCGCTGTCAGGGCCCACGCCACCCCAGTAGACCAGGGCGTAGCTAGTAGGGCGGGTGTTCCACAAGTGTCCTGTGAGGAGGTCAGGGCGGCTTGCAAGCACATGGCCCCAGGCACTGCCCCCGGCCCTGATGGTATGCCAGTTAATGTGTGGCGGGTAGGGAGAGGTTGTTTGCAGCCTCTGCTTGCTCGCTTGTTCACAGCCATAGGCAACACGCACTCCATGCCGCACATGTTCACGTGGGGGGCGGTGTGCCCCATCAGCAAATCAGGCAATGCCACCTCCCCAGCCAACTACCGCCCCATCACTCTGTTAAACACTGACTACCGTGTCCTTGCCCGTGTGTTGAATGCTCGCTTAGTAGGTGTGCTTGCTGATAGTATAGGCCCAGAGCAGTCGGCTTTCCTTCCCAAGAGGCTCATAGGGGACAACATCCATTTCCTCCAATTGCTCCCAGCGGCTTTGCGTGCGCAGCAGGGCATGCCAGGGTTGCCTTCTTCAGCAGCAGTGGCCTTCATTGACTTTGCCAAAGCGTATGACACCATCAGTCGCCCCTTCTTGTATGCTGTAATTGAGGCTGTAGGAGCAGGTGCCTTTCTGCCATGGGTGAAGGCGTTGCTGTCAGACTGCCGTGCCTGCGTGGTAGTCAATGGGTGCAAATCCCCGTGGGCCCAATGGGAGGCTGGAGTGCGTCAGGGCTGCCCTCTGTCCCCTTCCCTCTACCTCTTCGTGGCTTGGGCCCTTTCGTGTTGGCTGCATGCGCAACCTAGCCTGGGTGTTGTAGTGGCTGGCCAGCGCCGCGTGTGCATGCAGTTTGCTGATGACACAGAAGTTTTCATTCGCTCCTTGGCTGAGGCTGATGTGCAACCCTTGTGCTTGTGCATGGCAGTTTTCAAGCAGGCCTCAGGTCAAGACATGAACACTGACAAGAGCACCCTTTTACACGTAGGCACCCCCACCATTCATCCTGCACCTAGTGTTGTATGCGGTATGCCTGTGGTCACTATGCACAAGGCCCTAGGGGTGCACATCCACAATGACACTGATGATGTACCACACACCACTTCCATTTGGACAAGACTGATTGAGGGGGTAGAGCACTCCTTCACTAAGCTGGCCCGCTTGCACATATCAGCCATGGGAAGGGGTCTAGCGGCCTCCACGTTTGCCGTTAGTCGTTTCCTGTTTCATGGGGAGTTCATGGGCCTCCCCCCCCCTCCCCTGCTGCAGCGCATCACCTCAGCCTCTCAGAAGCTGGTAGATAGGGGGGTCCCACCTGATAGCAGCACCCGCAGCCCCATGCCCGGGGTCCCTGGCCTGCTCCTGTCCGGGGCGCCCAGCCAAGGGGGTTTTGGCCTCCTGCCTTGGAAGCAACACATGCTGGCCCGCCATGCGGTGTGGGCGTGCAAGCTGCTGGGGTTCCTGGCCTGTGATGGCCTCCCCCTGCAGCCCATGCAGGTCCGCCGGCGCCGGGAGTTGCAAGCAGCCATGCAAGCAGCCACTCCCAGCAGGCAACGCCACCTACGCAACCAGCTGGAGCGCTTGCAGCACCCGCCTCATCGGGCGGCGTGGATGTCCCTCACTCCCCTCATCCTCCTCACCGCCAGCCCCCACCTCCACCCTGCCTTCCACCTCCTAGCCCTAGCCCGGGCCAAGCCAGGCATGAGTGGCAACCTTCCAGAGGCTGGTCTGCCAAGCCTCCTAAGACGCATTGTGTCAGCCCTCCGTGGGTTGGGCTGCCCAGTTGACCTCGCGCCGGAGCTGCCGCTGCCAGTCGGGCCAGCATGCAGCCATATCCCAGTGTGGGGCAACCCGTTGCTGGCCATGGAGGACGCTCAGCAGCCCCCTGCCCCCTTCCCACAGCAGGCGGGGGCTCAAGCTCTGCAGTGGGTGGCAGAGTGGGCTACCACAGGCTTTCAAGAGCTGGCAGCCATCCCCTCCCTCACCAACCTCAGCAGTCTCCTCCACCTCTGCCGGGTCACTCAGCCAGCGGGCCGGGGGGGCAGGGTGGGGTCTAGGGAGTGGCAGCGGGCGGTGTGGGGGGAGGAACAGGTTGCTAGGAGCATAGCAGTGGCCGTTAGAGCCAATCCAGCCCGCTGCGCTACAGGCCTCTTCGCCATGTGGGCCCGCTTGCCCACCGGTTGGCAGCAAGAGGTGGCACGGCAAGCTCCCTTGCCAGCCCCGGCGGACCCCCAAGCTCTGCAAAGGGTGGCAGTAGCCATGGTGATGGACCGGCTAGGTTGGCTGCCTAAGGGCCCCCCCACGGGCAGGGCGCCAGCCCCCTCCCCCATCCCCATCCTTGAGGGTGCCACGGTCAAGTGCCTCACCCGGGTCCTTATGGAGCCGGTCACCATGCTGCGGGCGGAAGCCAACGCTCGTTTTGTCAAGGACGCCCTGGCTGGGATGTGGTCCCCTCCCCCTCCACTTACCTCCGCCCCCCATCTACCCCTCCCCTCCTCACCCCCCGCCACCCAAGCTCATGGGGAGGCTTGGCTTGCCTCACGGCTCCCCTCCCTGTGGAAGCTACCCTGGCTCAACTCTTCAAAGGAGGTCATGTGGCGCCTAGCAGTCAACGGGGTCCCTTGTGCAGGGGGTCTCAACATCGGCATGGCCTGCCCGTGCGGCTGGGTTCCTGTGCGGGATCCTTCACTCCAAGGGCAGGCCAGGGCTGATGCTCAAGGCAGTGCCATGAGGCGCCACACTTTCTGGGACTGCCCCCTAGCCTGTGCCGTAGTGCGCGAACTGCGCCGAGCCTTGCCCCCTGCTGTTCACCTCCACACTGCGCATGTCTGGCTGGCCATGTCACCTTGCACCACCCATGTCCACCAGGGTGTGTGGGATGTGGTCTGCTTGGCTGCCTTGGGAGCCATGTGGCGTGGTCGGCGGGTCTGGTGGGCCCGGCAGCTAGCTGCTAGGGATCATGATGAAGCCCATGCCCTACGTCAAACCTCCTTGGATGAGCTTTGGCACTTGGTTGACGCCCTACCTGATACCACCCCTGCCTTGTCCCTATGTGATAAAGTGTGCCGCTATGTTGTAGGCGACTTCTGGTCTCAAGTGCAGGACTTTGTTGCTTTGCACACCATCCCCCACAAGTGGCCTGCTGGGCACTCCATTCCTCACAACCACCCTTTCATCTGCACCCATGGTGAGGGCCAAGCTAGGCAACTACGCACCCACCTACCTGAGACTGCTGCCATAGAGGACATGCTTCCTGCTGATTTGGACTGATTTGGACTGACCTTCACCTAACCTATCTTAGCCTTGGGGGTAGTCTTCTTGTCTTGCTTCCCTTGTCTAGCTGGGCCTCCTAGTAGGCAGTGGTGGGGACGCTAAGGACGCCATTTAGAGCTTTGTGCCTTGTCCTTGCTGTTTGTCACCTAGTGTAGTCTGGGTAGCGTGTGGCAGCCTGACTTTCGCTAGGCCTCCCCCTATTCTCCCTTTGTGCCCATGAGGGCTGCTTGCTCGGTGTGAGCGTTTTTGCCCCAGACAGTGTGACGGTGGCCCTGCCACTGGTGCTGTAAGGCCTCTCTCTCTCTCTTCTTGCGAGAGGCTGGGGGATCGACACCCGCAAGGGGCCAGAAATATTTTGCGTAATCGATCTCTCTTGAGGGCAGTGCCCGCCATCGTGCGGGGCGGAAGCTGGAGTGGAGTAGGCTAATTTCCTATGAAGCTCAGGAGGGTAGACACGTTTCCGAGCCGGGGCGTGTCGTGCTGTGAGAGCGCCCTTTAGGCATACGTCAGCCCGCGGGGGTCCCTCCCATGGTGTGAAAGACCAGAAGCGGCGCGCGGTTCCTTAGTGCACGCCCCCTGAAGCTTCGGGGGGAGTAGTCTTTCTTTCTTTCTTTCTTTGCGGACAAAGTGAACTGAGATGCTGACCCCGTCTGTCTCTACCCTGCGCGCAAACTCCCAACCGCTGTTTTGCAGCTGACTGTACTGGATAAACTTCTGCCAATGGGGCAGGCTGTCTGCCTCAAGCTGGGACCTTGTGAGGGTGGTGATGCCCAGGTCAGTCAACACCCCATGCAGCACCCTGTCATCAATGGCGAAGTGGCGAGCCCGCACCCCCACCATGGGGAGCATGGTGAAGGGGCGTGGGCAGGTGTCATGGGCTGCCTGCCAGCCCTCTAGGCTGCGGTTGACGAACAGCACATAGCGAACTCTCTTCTCTAAGGGCAGCCTGCCTGCCCCCCCTTTCCCTATGGAGTCCTGTCCCTCTCGCCACGTGGCCGGCAGCCCCAGCAGCCTACGATGCTTTGCCACCTCTTCCTTCCACCTAGGCTGCCTCAGCACATTGTTGGCCGGCAAGCGCCACTTGTGCTGCCTATCAGGCAGGCTGTAGTCTAGGCGGCCTAGCACTAGCTGGGGGAACTGCTTCTTCATGGTCCTACTGAACCCCTCCTCCACTACCCCAACCGCCTTGCACCACAAACGGATGAAACGCCCTGGGTGCCTGTAGAACTCCAGGATGCTGGTGATGATTTTGGTTGCGTTGGCGTTGAGGGAGTTGCCGTCCCCTGTCAGATGCTCCTCGTCCAGCTGCTGGAGCATGGCCACCGGCCAGGCACTGCTGGGCTGCTCAAAGGCAGCCACCTCACCGGGCAGCAGCCTGATGCCGTGGTGGTGGGGGCCACGCATCATGTGCTCAATCACGCTGGCTTTAGTGAGCAGCTCCATGGCGTCCCTGATCTGTGCCAGCAGCTGTGGGTCCCAGATACCCAGCTGCACTGGGGGAGGCAGCTGGGCTGGGGCGGCTGCTGTGCGGGGGGAGCTGCGTGTGGGAATGCGGGGGTGGGCATAGGGAGGGTGGGCTGGGTCAGGTGGGGGAGGGGGACCTGGGGCTGCACCTGCTGCTGCTGGGAACCCTGGAGTGGGCTGACCTAGGAAGGACAGGAGCAACACTGTCAGGCTCATGACTGCTGCCAGGACACACTGCTTGCTGCCCATGGTCATACGCTTGTTGACCTCTGCCACAACTGCGTCTACCTCAGCTGGGCTGAGGTCAGGCTGGGCTGCCTCCACAAGACCACGCAGAGCTGCCTTGATGACCTGGCGCCTCTCTGCAATTACTACCTTGACAGCCTGCCCCTGCCCCTGGACTTGCTGCCCACTGCCACTGGCACCTGCAGACACGGGAAAGCACAGCACACGCACGGCAGGATTTGATGCACGGAGTCGCAATGTCGCGTGGCGCACACTGCGTCGCGTCGTCAGTTAGCTTCGGGGGAGTCTAGCCTGTCGTTGAGCATCTCGGCTTACCGGCTGCACTCCGCGTGGGAGAGACGGGGCGCTTGCGTTTCGCCCTCGGGGGCATCTCAGGGATTTAGTTACATTATCCAAGCGGAGTGGCTGTGTTGGGGTGTGCATCAGGTTGGCATCTAACCGGAGCGCCGGCAACCGGAGTGGGGCGGAAGTGAGGTCCATTACATATCAATTACATGGACATTCACTCCTCCCCAGACACAGTGGCAGCGTTGCAACCAGTGCAGGGCCTGTGCCAATGTCAGGCCGTTGTCGATGGCTGGAGGAATGGCTGGAGGCTGATGGCTGGAGGAATCGCTGGTTCGCATGTTAAGGCGGGCATGTGCCAGCGTGTTGACCCATATTTTACCTTCCTCCCCTGTTGTTTACTTTGGATTGGCATTTCTTGTAATGGCAGCTGCCCGGACGTTTTGCATGGGGACACCGTCAAGCACAGTCCTGATGTGTGATCGGTATTCCACACTACTTTACATCATGAGTCCACATTATGTTGCAATCCTGCCACCCTGATTAGTGTGATACGCGTGCTTTCATGTCACTGGTTACTGGCATACAACACAAAACTGGCGCATGTGACATGCAATATGACCCCCCTGCACCTCAATATGTCTTGCATGCATAAGCGAGCGCGTCAAAGATAACCATTGTTGTGCAACCTGACCCACAACATGTGTCAGGCGAGCCAGTGGTGGGTGACATTGGCATGCTAAGCAGATGCCACATGCGGCAGGGCACACATGGCATTTGATTTCAAGATGCAGTTCACATCAACCGCATGCTGTATGACAGCTGCAGGGCCACCAGCTTCAGCACCTCCATGCCTGCCACCATGGCAGCCAAGATGCCGACATTCTGTGCCAATGTCAGGCCGTTGTCGATGGCTGGAGGTATGGCTTGCAGGCCAGGCACTGAGGCGCCTGTGGTAGGATCATGGAAGGTCAGGCCATCAAACTCGGAGGTGACCAATGCTGAGAAAGCGTATGTCAGGTAGGAGGCCTTGTTCACCCAGATGAAGTACACTGGGATCTGCACCGGCAGCAGCAGCAGTGACAGCAGCAGGGGCAGCAGTGACAACAGCAGGGGCGGCAGCAAATAGCAGCAGCAGAGCCAACGGCGGCCAAGAGCAGGAGGAAGGGGAGGAGGAGCAGGAGGAGGATGACTCGGAAGAGGAGGAGGAGGGAGGGGGGGTGGAGAGGAGGAGGAGGAAAGGGAAGGGGAGCAGCAACCATGTCGAGCATATCCGACTGAGCACCCACCCACCAGAGACCTTCCCAGCGTGAGCACCGACACTAAGGGCCTGGCGGCAGGTGCAACCCATGCCAAGCAGCACAAGCCTACATAGTATGTAATGACACAGCACTGGTGACAGCAGTGTGTGCGTGACGTGCATGTGTTTCTTTCTCTCACGGTTGCCTGCATCACACGCACCTTGGTGACCAGGAAGCCCGAGAAGGAGAGGAGCAGCAGCAGCAGGAAGGTGAGCACGATGATGGCGAAGGTGGCGGTGCGGGTGACGATGGCGCAGATGAGGCCCAGGCCCTCGCTTACCAGCTGCAGTTCAAGAGAAAGCAGGTGAGGTCGCATGAGGGGAGGGGGAGGGGGAGGGGGAGGGGGAGGGGGAGGGGGAGGGGGAGGGGGAGGGGGAGGGGGAGGGGGAGGGGGAGGGGGAGGGGGAGGGGGAGGGGGAGGGGGAGGGGGAGGGGGAGGGGGAGGGGGAGGGGGAGGGGGAGGGGGAGGGGGAGGGGGAGGGGGAGGGGGAGGGGGAGGGGGAGGGGGAGGGGGAGGGGGAGGGGGAGGGGGAGGGGGAGGGGGAGGGGGAGGGGGAGGGGGAGGGGGAGGGGGAGGGGGAGGGGGAGGGGGAGGGGGAGGGGGAGGGGGAGGGGGAGGGGGAGGGGGAGGGGGAGGGGGAGGGGGAGGGGGAGGGGGAGGGGGAGGGGGAGGGGTGTCATACCTGAAACAAAGTTAGCGTGATGTAGAAGATAAAAAACTTGGAAGCGTAATGCTGAAAGCCGGCAAAAAAGTAGAGGACGCCGGTGAACAGCATGCATTGCGCAGCCTGTAGACGCGTCAGCAGGATGCACACTCTAGGGTTTCCCTGGCTCCTGAAGGTTGCGTAGGTATGTTAGCAGGAGGAGGGGAGGGTGAGGGTTGAGGACTGGGCCCAAGGTAAGCCTGGGAGCCTGCACACCATAACCCTCCCCCACCCCCCCCACCTGTCGCTCCTTATAATTACGCCTATCGGCGAGGGCGTAATTTCTTTCCTTTTCCCCCCCTCTGAATTGGGAATAGCAAGCCTAGCTGTCTCGAAGGTCTGGGACCCCCCCACTAGCAACATGGCAAGCAGCTTAGGCCGCAGGTGCAGTATAGCTTGGTTTGCAGCCAGCTGGTGGTAGGGGGGCCAGGGCATACCCCAGCCTACTCTCCTCCCTGCCCTGCACGCCCGATGGGCTTTCTTTCTTTCATTCTTCCAGGCTTGCAGCCAGCAGCAGCAGCAGCAGCAGCAGCAGCAGCAGCGGCGGCGGCAGCGGCAGCAGCAGCAGCAGCAGCAGCAGCAGCAGCAGCAAGGGTGTCTTGCCGCAGGTGCAGGCACAGGCACAGCACGTGGTGACCCCTACCTGGAAGGGCAGCACCACGATAGTGCGCGCCACATAGTAGGTGAACACGTTGTACTGGCGCTGACTCAGCTCGCGCTTCAGCAGCTGCCGGGCCGTGTCCCAGCCTGCCACGGTGGTGTAGGCCTGCAGGCAGCGGGGCACTGGGTGCGGGATGCCGGCCTCCACCAACGTCATCACCAACGTCATCACCACCACCACCACCAGCACCAGCACCAGCACCACCAGACGATATCATCACCACCACCGAGTTCCTGCTCTCGAGCCATGCCTGGAGGCCATTCCCCGCCAATCTGTCTTGAGCGCTCCATGTGGCTCACAGCGGTTGCCTCGCAGCTTTGCTTCACATGCCGTGGTGGAGGGGCCTGGCCGTGACCTGCTTGCTTGCTTGCTTGCTTGCTTGCTTGCTTCAGAGAGCTACTTACGGGTCGAGTCCTGGGCCCTACCCTGTGTAGCCTTAATGACCCACGTCTGCCCTGAGCCAGCTGCGTGTGCCTCACACCAGCGTCTCACCAGGGCCAAGCACAGCCGGCTGGGGTGCGGCACAGCAGGATGGCTCACCAGGGTCGAGCACAGCAGCATGCCTCACCGGCGTGAAGCAAAGCACCGCGAACGCAAACCATATGCAGGCCGTCCTGTTCGTCACCCCACCAGCCAGGTCGTCCGTGAAAGAGTTCAGGTACATCAGACCTGCGGGGGTGGTTGGTACCTGGTGGTTGGTAGTTGGTGGTTGGGGGTAAAGGGGTGGGCCCAGGGGTGCGGAGAGCAGGAATGACTTCACTAACCCTGTGTTGCTCAATGAGCGCTGACCAACAGCTCAACCACCTGCCCCAGTCCCCTGCTGCAGCACACCACCTTGGGCTGCCCCTCACCGACAAACACTGAGATGAAGCCGTACTGCAGCAGCTCTGAGGTGAGCATGCTGGGGTTGCGCAGCCAGTTGCGCACGTTGCGCTGCGCCAACACACCGACCTGGGGCAAGAATGCAGGCAGCAGGGTGGGGTGGGGTGGGGTGGGGTGGGGTGGGGTGGGGTGGGGTGGGGTGGGGTGGGGTGGGGTGGGGTGGGGTGGGGTGGGGTGGGGTGGGGTGGGGTGGGGTGGGGTGGGGTGGGGTGGGGTGGGGTGGGGTGGGGTGGGGTGGGGTGGGGTGGGGTGGGGTGGGGTGGGGTGGGGTGGGGTGGGGTGGGGTGGGGTGGGGTGGGAGAGCGCAGCCCAAGCAGCCCCAGGCTGCCACTGACCTGGCTCCACCAGGGCACCCCAGCGCTCTGCACCGCCACCAGCCCCTCTGCCGCCTTGGCCTGAGGCACCAGCCCCTGCGGGCCCAGGCTGCTGCCAGCTCCCCCCTGGCTGGGTGCACCAGGGCTGGGCCCTGCACCGCCACCCCCCTGCTCAGTGCCATCACTCAACACCTCCAAAGCCAGGTAAGGGGGCACAGCAGGCCGCCCTTGCCCCTGCCCCTGGCTAGCGGTGGCCGACTGCTGCTGTTGCTGCAATGGCTCGCCGTGGAAGGAGTTGGTCCGAGCTGTCGCCTTCTTCTTCAGCACCCCTGACTGGAATGTGTGGGACAATGGCTGCCGCAGCCACGACGAAGCCGCAGTGGTGGTGGAAGTGGTGGTTGTGGCGGTTGTGGCGGTTGCAAGGTGGGTGAGGTGGTTGGCCGGGTCCGTTGAGAGGGTTGGGGGAAAGGAGGGGAGGGAGTCAGATCCCGCTGCCTTGCTGTCAGCAGGCATCTTGCTGCCCAGCTTGTGGTCGTGGGCTACCCACAGCCTCTCAGCCACAGTCAGGTCACGGACCACAGCCATAAAGAAGTCTGCAGCGACAGCAGGCAGGCAGGCAGGCAGGCAGGCAGGCAGGCAGGCAGGCAGGCAGGCAGGCAGGCAGGCAGGCAGGCAGGCAGGCAGGCAGGCAGGCAGGCAGGCAGGCAGGCAGGCAGGCAGGCAGGCAGGCAGGCAGGCAGGCAGGCAGGCAGGCAGGCAGGCAGGCAGGCAGGCAGGCAGGCAGGCAGGCAGGCAGGCACGTAAGTGGCAGGGTGGAGTTTGTGCAGGCAGCCAGCTGAGATGAAAGGGTTTGGTAGGTAAAGAGCAGGCAGGCTGGGGAAGGAGGCCAGACAGCACATGCAGGCCAGGGCCAGGGCCAGGGCCAGGGCCAGGGCCAGGGCCAGGGCCAGGGCCAGGGCCAGGGGCAGGGGCAGGGGCAGGGGCAGCGGCAGTTGCACCCACCAGTAGGGTTCTTGTACAGCGGGCACCTCTGGCCCAGGCGCTCGAACCAGGGCACCGCCCCTGACCAGGGCCCCCCATACACTAAGTGTCCGGCAGCCAGCAGCATGAGGTCGTCAAACAGGGCGGTGATGTCGCTGTTGGGCTGTAGAGCAGAGCAACAGGGGGCAGGGAGGCAGGGGAGTCAGGGAGGCAGGGGGGCAGAGAGGTACCGGGTGCAGTGTCAGGTGGCTGTGGGACATGGGGTTGACCTCACATGCACCCTGCTCTTATCATCAGGTGCAGCTGCATGCGTCTATGTTTCCATGCTTGCATCACGTTTCCCGCCAGCAATGCAAGAATGGCCAGACCCTAGAGCAGCGGGTAGGCGCACAGCTGGTGGGCTAGAGGTCCTGCATGTTGGCGTAATGGCAGTCAGCGACAGCAGGCAGAGGAGTCAGGTGTGCGACAGTGTTTTTTTCCGTTTGACGAGTTTCGGAAATTATAGCACAAAGTGACATGGCCCAGGCTCATAGCTCGAACATACTTGGCTTCGTTCAAAATTGTGTATTCAGCGGTGCAAAATTCAGCGAATTTTCTGTAAGATCGCCGGGCAAAGTTCGCTTTTCATAGCTCAATGCGCAATAGCGCACTTCGCAAAACGGCCACTTCATAGCGCAAACAACTTTTAAAACATACCAGCGCAAAAACAAAAACTAGTGTGATGGGGCTGTGAGTCTTGAGGTAGGAACCACAACAAATGGATCCCTGGTTATGGATTGCATGACGGGAAGTGCCAGCAGAGGCAGCAGCAGGCAGCAGCAGGCGGCAGCAGCAGCAGACCAGTCAAGCACGGCAGCATAGGGGGCAGCAGCAGCAGGCTCAAGCTCCTGCATGCTTGCATGCTTGCATGCCAGCTCCTAGGCATACCTGGTGAATGGTGCACACCACGGTGCGGTCCTTGCGAGCCAGCCTGACCAGGCCCTCCATCACGCTTAGAGCCATCTCACTGTCTAAGCCGCTGGTGGGCTCATCCCTGGCAGCAGCAGGCAGGCAGGTCAGGCAGCAAGGAGGCAAGAGGGGCGGGCGGGCAGGCGGGCTAGGCAATGCTGCGAGCAAGTCATTGGGATGTACATCAGCCGTAGCCCCTTGTGTACAACAGGGCAGCGGCAGCAATAGGAGTTAGAGCAGGGGCGGGAGGGGGGAAGGCAGCGGCAGTGGCAGCTGCAGCAGACTCACAAGAAGATTACAGATGGATCCTTGATGAGCTCTATGCCCAGGCTGACCCGCCGCTTCTGGCCGCCGCTGATCCCCTTCATGTCCAGCAGCTCGTCACCCACCACTGTGTCAGCGCACCCCTGAAGGTCGAGCTCCCTAAGCCCAGGCAGCAGGGATACAGAAATAACAGGAATAACAATAATGATTACAACAACAACAATAATGATAATCATAATTCAATTTTAATTATAAACAATATGAATAAGAATATTGAGAACAAGCCAGGAGGATGTCAGGGTCAGGGTCAGGGTCATGGTCATGGTCAGGGTCAGGGTCAGGGTCAGGGTCAGGGTCAGGGTCAGGGTCAGGGTCAGGGTCAGGGTCAGGGTCAGGGTCAGGGTCAGGGTCAGGGTCAGGGTCAGGGTCAGGGTCAGGGTCAGGGTCAGGGTCAGGCAGTTCAGCAGGTAAATGGGTAGGCCGAACAGGAGCGAGCAGGGCAGGAGATGCGAAACGCAGGGCAGGATGGCCCAGGGACAAGTGAGCAGGGGTGGGGAGGTATGGGTAAGTGTGGCAGCAGCGGTAAGGCTTTGGCAGGCAAGGCAGGCTGGGGGTGGAGGGCAGGGTGGGCAAGAGCCGGTTAGGTACGAGTTACCTGAACTACAGGTCTAAAAGAGTGGTTCCCTTCTCCTCATCACAACCCCTCCCCACCCCACCCTGCCCCACCCACTCCCCCCCAACCCCACCCTTACCACCGCCCCCGCCCTTACTCCCAACCCCAGCCCTGCTCCTGCTCCTGTCCCTACCTCCACCTTCACCCCCGGACTGGCCCCCGCTCCCCCTGTCCCTGCCCAGCACCCCACCCCCTGCTGCCCACCTGATGACCTCCTCCACCTTTGCCCTCTTGACATCCAGGGGCATACTGTAGGGCAGCTTGAGCAGCGCGCTGGTGGTGATGGCCTCCCTGACTGTAGCACTGCAGAGCAGGACGTCGGTCTGCTGCACGTAGCACCGGATGCGCGCAAAGTCACGCAACCGCCGCGGCCGCCCGTTCACCAGCAACTGCCCGGACACCTGCAGCCCGGAGGAGCTCTGCTCCTGAGCTGCAAGCACGTCCAGCTGCAAGGTCAGGGGCAGGGGCAGGAGGTCAGGGTGCTTGGCACCAGGGGCAGTATGCGGCAGGCACCAGCCACAAGCCCAGTGGCAACTGCTGCTGCAGGGGTGCTGCCCTGGGGCGGCAGGAGGGCAGGACTGCGGAGAGGCCTGGGGCGCTTGCTTCAGCCGCCAGCCTAATTGCATGCGCTGCTTTGGAGGGAGCAGCTGGTGTAAGAGGAGGTGAGAGGGATGTAGGAGGATGAAGATGGAGTAGCCAGGTGGTGGTGGTGGTGGTGGTGGTGGTGGTGGTGGTGGTGGTGGTGGTGATGGGCTGTCTGTGCGGTCATTCTCCAAAGTTCTTTGTGCGGAAGAGGCTGCAGGCAGGCTGGCGGCAGGGTGCATGGCGGAACTAGTCAGGGTAGGCATTTCCCAGCAACTGGCTGCAGCTGTACCAGCCCCAGACCTCAAGGATGAGGATTAGGGTTAGGGTGAGGGCTTAGCTAGCCCCCATGAGGGTGGGCAGCCACTGCTTTCACCTAGCTGCCCACCCTCAGCGCTGGACAGCATTAGAGGTTGCAGCGTGTGAGTGGCACTGGGGCTAGGCTGACCAGTGGCTGCAGTGAGGGCATTGCCACCTGGTCGCCCAGGTGCTGGTGAGGGGAGGGAGGGTGTGGCTGGGCGTGCAGGCGGTGGGAGAGCTTCCGAGCACTCTATGCGCAGCACATCAGTATACTGGATACAACAGCTGGTGGAGGTGCTGGAACTAAGAGCTGGCCCTGGGCCCGGCCTACCAGGGTGGATTTTCCCGCGCCAGACGCTCCCATGATGGCAAGCAGCCGGCCGGCCTCAGCCACGCCGGATACACCGTGGAGGATGCGCTTGCTGGTCCTACTCTTCTTGTCGAGCACGTCCACGCTCAGCTGCGTGAAAGCGATGTCCACGGGCTGGTGCGTGCTTTCCCCGGACATGGCGTGCGGCACGTCAACGCGGTGACGTTGCTTTGTGATGTGAAGGCCTTTGCAAGAGGCCAAAGAGCTTGGGTGGGTTCAGGTGTAAATGAATGTGAATGGCGCGCAGTCAATCGGAAAGTCACGACGTAGTAATCCCGACAGGTGCCAGCAAACGTCGCAGCGAAACCCGCGCCGTCTTCTATCCACACACCTACGCCTGGTGCTGCGCCGTTAGTATTCGGTCGTAAATGGATATAGCCCACCAGTGTGTTTTCACTGACATTGCTGAACTTGAGGCAGCTGTGCACTGGAGGTGTCGGACCTCGTTAGCTTGTATGGTATGGAAAGATATAACCACATTCGTGCTCCTTGTTACATTGTGATGGTGTTTTCAACTCCCAGCCTGGAGACAAGAACACAAGGTGTCAGGTCATCGAGTAGGTGACCCTGGTTGCTCACAACAGGCTTAGGGATGCCCCTGTTCCCAGTAGCCCGCTATCCTTTAAAATTCTTCAGACTGCGTACTTTTGCCACTCCTGCCGCCTACTAGGCCTTTGCCGTCGTAGCCGTCTCCTTGTCACCGCTCCTCGGCACCACAGGGAGGAAGGCGAGTGCCCTGCTCGACGAACTCTCACTGCCGCACCTCGCAGCCAGCTTAAACAGCCCAGCGCTCGCAGCAGGCCTCCGCATGCACCTCGCAACCTCGCGCTGCCATTCGTCGGTGATTCAAATCAAAAACCTCCCTGCCAAACCGCGCACCAGCCTGGCTGCCGGGAGGACTGCGCTGACCAAGCGCGGCCGCGTTGCTGGGATAGGCATTGAACCTTGGCCTCTGCTCAACGCCGGATACCGCCGGTCGGGCGGGGCCGGGTGTGTCATGTACTGCACCTCCACGTTCGACCAGGACAGCGGCGTCGCTCTGCGCATGGGCGAACGCGGCACGTGAGTCACCTGGGACCACGCGAGCAAAGGGCGAGGAGCCAGGGAGCCAGTCTTGAGCTGGACCACAGCCTGGTCAATCACACAACTGGTATAGGAGGATGGCAGCATTGCTATGACCAGGCAATTCAAGGCTGAGACAGCAGGTTGCGAGGTGCAAGGCCCAACAGCAGCAGCAGCAGCCTGCTGAGGCACAGTAGTGTGTGCCCACTTCTTGAGCTGTCATCAGGTTACAATCAGCGCATGTTTTCATGCCAACTCTACACAATAGCCCTCACAGTCAGGCAATAGTGTAGGTGGTAGGCACTCATGCATCATGTCCATGTGCACTGGGCATACTCCACACAGCCCATCAACACCAATTGAGTCGGGCCACTAGTGGCCACCTATGGTCCCTGGTGGTCCGGCTCAATTGGAGGCCCTAGTGAGGGACAAGGGGGCTGAGACAGCAGGTGCAAAGACAACTGTTACAAGCATGGCAGGGCGGCATAGCATATGATTGCTATGAGGACTATGCTACATGGGTATTGCTACAAGGATATTGCAGGAGGGTGGACGCTGTGGGTCAGTGGCCCCTGATCAAGAGCCCCTTAAAGCCTATTTCTCGGCCTCATTGAGCCCCTTAGAGAGGGCCTCATCTAGCCCCTTTGGAAAAGGCCTCATACAGCCCCTCACAAAGGGCATCATCGAGCTTCTTAGAGAGGGCCTCATAGAGCCCCACTGTCCGCCTCAACTGCCATTGACACCAAGGAGGGTAGCCCTAGAGTAAGTGGGCCTGCTGGGGATGCAGCACTCAACTACTCTTGGGCGGTAAGGGTTGAGGTACCTGACCCTTGGACCACTGCCAGCAACACAGCTGTGATGTGTATGGGAAGGTGGGTTGGGAGGGTGGGTTGGGAGGGTGGGTGGGGTGAGTATTATCCCGCCTACTCATACCCGTGTCCCCCAGTGTTTGCAATGGGATAACAACACACCCCACAGTGCAGAACCATACCAGGGACGCACCTTGCAGCTGCCCGGGTATGGGAGGAGTCGATGTTGAGGGCAGCGGGTGGCAGCAGTTGGGTGGTTGGGGCGTGAGAGGCAGGCCCAGCAGGCCCAGCAGGGGGGCAGACGCTCTGGGTCAGTGGCCTGACTACACCTCTGCGCCGCAACAAGCGGTCAGCTAGGGAAAGCGGCGGGCTGGGCGGGGCCCTGCTGCTGGGCCCCCCTGCTGGTTCAGGTGCCAGCAGCAGGCCAGGGCAACCCTCCTGAGTAGTGAGGGCAAGGGGCGGCTGCTGGGAGGGGTGGGAGGGGGGCAAGGCTAGCCTGGCAGGGCGGTGGTGGGGCAGGGTAGGGTGTGTGGGGCTTGAGCTCAGTGGTCTTGACTTTGGCTGTGGGGCTGGGGGTGGTGGCGGCTGCACCAGTGGCAGAGTCTGGTGCTCAGGTGCAGTACAGGGTGGCTCCAGGGTGGTGCTGGCGCCAGAGTGATGCTGAGAGGGTGCCCCAGACTCGTCCTTGGCCCACTCCTCGCCTGGGCACGTGCTGAGGTTTGGCACAGCAGGCTGTAGGGCAGTGACGTGTAGCTGGGGCTGAGTGGTGGAGCTGCAGTGGGGAGGGTGAGGTGAGGAGCCATGGGTGGCAGGGAGACCGCCTGGGTGGCTGGGCAGGAGGCTGTCCTGGGCAGCAGGGGCTCTGGGCTGCTGCGGTGCAGGGCCTTGCGGGGAGGGAGGCTGCAGGGGCCAAGAGAGGTGGGTCTGCGGGGCTCTGCAGAGGTGAGGCTGCCGGGCGACGCCCAGGGGCAGTGAGGCAGGGGGTGGGTGCAGGTGAAGGGGTGGAGGGGGCTGTGGCTGATGTGGCGGCAGCTGGCCAGTGAGGGGTTGGGTGGCACAAGGCAGCGGGTGGCAGGGGAGGGGGCTTGCTGCTGGGAGGGTGGCGTAGTCGAGGGAGGGATGAGGGGAGCAGAGGGGTGGGGGTGAGGGCAGGGGGTGTCTGAGACTGCTGCTGACCTGGTGGGCAGCTGTAGAGCTGGCCAAAGCAGAGCTGGGATGGTGAGAACAGCAGAGGACAGGGATACCTCTCTTTAGGCGGGCCATGGGGGAGACTGCCACACTGCAGCCCACCTCCACAGGGTAGAGCGCTAATGGCGGCAACTTAGCAGAGGAGGAAGATGGTGGCGATGATGCAGCCAGTGGCGGGGTCTCTCTGGTACTGTCAGGGCTGGGCTGATCAGGGGGATGGGAGGCAAGGGAGGGGGGAGTGAGGGCGGCTGGGTCACACTGAGGAGGGGGCGGCAACTGCTTGCGTGAGCGGCCTAGCCTGGGCTTTCTCACACCTTGTGAGTGAGGTGAGGAGCTGGCATGCTCCACCCCAGCCTTGCCTTCATCGCTTACATGTATTGTGGCTGTTGCTTCAGCCACTGCCCCTCGTACCGATGTCTTGCCCTTGCCACCTCCATCTGCTGCTGCATCTGTTATGCGCCCCACCAACTCACTGCCGCTGCTCCCTCCTGCTGCTGCTGCTGCTGCTGCCGCTGTGTCTGCTCCCTGGCCTGCCCACCCATTGCTGCCCGCTGCTGCAGCTGCTGCCTCAAGCGTTGCAGCCTGCATCACGATGCCTGCTGCTCCCTGCGGTGCCCCGCTGCGCACTGCTGGTGGCCTAGGCAGCCGGCCTGGACTGGCTGCTGCTGGGGGGCGACCCCGTTTCCTAGGTGAGCCGTGACTGCTGCTGGTGATCAGGGCTGCGCCTGACTGCGCAGGTGCTGTGGAGGCTGCTGCTCCTGCTGCTGTAGGCTTGAGAGAGGAAGGGGAGGAGGAGGAGGAGGAGGAGTGGAGGCAGGGTAGGGCGGCAGTGCAGTGCCCAGGGGGTCCTTCTGGGCCTAGGGCTGCTGCAGGGAGGCCACAAGACCCCAGGGTTGGGCTGGGCTGGCATGAGTCATCGGCGGTGGGGCTGGGTGGATGGCTTGGATATGGTGGGCAGGGAGGGGGCCACTCATAGTTACTTCCTGGCATCAGGTGGTTGAAGTGGTTGGGGCTGGGGCCCAGGTGGGTAAGGTGGTTGGGTCCAGAGTGGGGAGGGGCAGGGCTGGGAGGCAGGGACTGAGGATAGCAGCAGGGGTCAGAGTCAGGCCCAGGGTCACCCAGGTGCGCCCAGGAATTGCAGGCTCGCCCCCTCCCCTCTGCTGATGATTGCTCAAGGTAGTTCTGGATGGGTGTGTCCGCAGGTAAGGCAAGCGGCTGCAGGGGTGGCAGCAGCAGGGGCAGGGGGGTAGGGTCGCCCTGGTGGGGTTCAGGTAGAGCTGGCTGGGCTGGGTGGGCAGCGCTGGACCCCTGGGGGCTGGAGGTCAGGGAGAGGTGCACAGCAGGCAGCACCTTGCAAGGCCTCCCCCTCTTCTTGGCACCGGCTGCCAGCAGGTCAGCAGCCCCAGGGTTGAGCAGGGGAGGGAGAGCTGGGTCCTGGCAGCCTGTGGTGTCTGCCAGGCTGTCTGAGCCGGGTGGGGCTGCAGCGGCCGCTGGCGGGCTGTGGGTGTCAGGGCTGGACAGAGTGATGATGATGGTGTCGTGGGGTAGAGGGGGATCAGGGACAGGGCTGGGGTGAGAGAGGTCGACCAGGGTGGCCTTCTTGCGGGGCCGGCCGCGGGCAGGGCTGCGGGACAGGCCCCCGCTGCCGGGGCTGCCCGCTTGGCTAGAGAGGGAGGTGCTGCCACACCCAGGGTTGTCACTGTGGGCAGCTGCTGCTGCGTCGAGGGTGCTGCTGCTGCGGGCGGTCCTGCGTAAGGCTGTCGTAACGTCAATCCCTTGGCTGGGGTCGGGCACTACTGAGCTGCTGGCACTGCCAGATGCCTTCTTGCGCTTGGAAGGAGAGGGGGCGGCCTTGGCTGGGCTGTTTGCGATACCTACTCTGCCTGCTTTGATTGCCTTGCCTGCCTTAGCTGGGCTGGTGCCTTTGCCTACTTTGGCTGGGCTGGTGCCTTTGCCTGCCTTGGCTGGGCTGGTGCCTTTGCCTGCCTTGGCTGGGCTGGTGCCTTTGCCTGCCTTAGCTGGGCTGGTGCCTTTGCCTGCCTTGCCTAGCTTGCTGCGTCTGGCTGCCTTGATAGGGCTGGTACCTTCGCCTGCTTCAGACTTCTCAGCGGCTCTTGCAGCTGCTGCCTTGGCCTTCGGGCTGGCCTTCAGGCTCTTGCTGCACAGCACAGCAGAGTAAGTCATACATAGGCTGAGGGTGGGAGGCTGTGCCAGCGCGACATTGCATGGTGCCGCCTAATCACCCTGTTCAAATTCTTAAAGTGGCAGGGTCAGGCAAGCTAGCAGGGGAGTGATGAGGCAGGTGCTCCATGCAGGCAGTGTGTTCAGGCAGGTAGGCAGGCAGGCAGGCAGGCAGGCAGGCAGGCAGGCAGGCAGGCAGGCAGGCAGGCAGGCTGGCTAGTAGCTTATCAGACTGTCAATTTCATGGATCTAGAGATAAGCTCAGTGATCTTAGGAGTGTGCACATGCCACCAGTGATGGAGTTTGTAGTCATCAACGCTACATCCAGTCACCCACAGGTTGACACCCGACATGTCTTGCATGGATGTCTCAACATGAGTGTGTGGTGACTCTGCTACCTGTAGCCGAGTGGTGAGATGTGTGGCTGTGTGGCTGTGTGGTGACATGCGTGTGTGGTGACTCTGTCGTGCTACCCCTGTCGTGGGAGCACAGGCCCAGCCAGAGAGGCAAGAAGGCATCAAGACCAGGAGGTGATGCAGGGCACTGAAGGGGCGGTGGCATGCGCGACAGCACGGCAGCGGCAGCAGCAGCAGCCGCCACAGCAGCAGCAGCAGCAGCATCAGCATCAGCATCAGCAGCCACAGCAACTCACATCTTGCGCCTCTTACGCTGGCGAGCTGGTACTGCCACGCCATAAGGCAGCATGTGGGTCAGCATGTCTACCCAGGCCAGTGGTGCATGGCAGGCGGGGCACAGGCCGCTGGTGGGCACTTGGTCCAGCCTCAACCCCTGACGGGCCTGGGCTGCCGCAGCCTCTGCTGCTGCAGCAGCCCGTTTAACTGCCAGGGCGGATACTGCCGGCTGCTTCGCTTTCTTGCCTCGCTTGACTGCAGCCTGACTCGTGCCTTTGCCCTTGCTGGCAGCAGGGAGGTGGCTGGGTGGGTCTCCACAGCTGCTGGACTGACTGCCAGTGTCACTGGCACCGCCACAGAGCTGAAGTGATGGAGGGGCTGATGCTGTGGAGCTCTCTTTCCTCAACAGCAGCTGCAGGAGGTTGTCTGGGGGCAGCAGCTGGTCAGCGCTAATGCCCAGGCTGCTTTGCATGGGCTCAAACTGGGCTTGCATGGCCCAATGTGCTGCCAGACACTCCATGTGGAACCCTCGGCCACAGCTGCTGCACACCATCACATTGCGCTCAATTGCATATTCACAGGCGTCACACACCCAGGAGTGACCAGTGAGAGGCAACCCTGGGTGAGGTTGCAGGCTCAGCCCCAGGTTCAAATCCTGGTGGGAGCCATGGCCTGAAAGCAACCGAGCCCCCAGAGCCAAGTGCTCTACTTCATCCCCGCTGCTGTCACTGCTACTGCCACTGCAGCTGGAGCCCTCTATCTCGCTGCCCTGGCATGTCGTTCCCTCCATGACCGCAGCAGCTGACCCACCTGCCAGGCCAGCTTGCAGCTGCACTGCCCCACCCCTTCCATCCCCCATCACAGCTGCTGCATCTCCTTGGCTGAGCATCGCCTTGCTGCTGCCAGTTGCTGTGGTGGCAGCAGCAGCAGCAATGGCCTTCTTGCCCCCTTTTACTCCTCTTCGCCCCATCTTGCTGGCTGCGCTCGTCCTTTGGGTAAGCTGATGTGATCCTACATCTGGATTGTCGGACTCGCTGCCATCGCCACTGCCAGCAGCAGCCTCATCCTCGGCGTCATCGTCATCGCCCACGCAGGTGGGCAGGTCCTCCAGGGGGGCCTCCACCAGCTTGACATGGGGAGGTGGTGCTGGCAGACCTGTTGCCACACCCAGCAACGCGCAGTAATCAAGCTGCTGCAGCGCATGCTTCTGTCCCTGGCTCTGTCCCTGACAAGGGATAAGGTCTTACCTGCATGGCCCAGGCTCCTGCCTGTAGCAGCCTGCCATGCCCATCCCTTTGTCATCCATCCCTATGCCAGTATCTTTTGAACCAGACCCAACCAATAAACACTGTTATCCATGAAGACCAAAAGATACTGTAGCAGTTGCCCTGAAATCGAGAAATGCTCCGGCATGGGCATGTTGCAGAACAGGTGGCGCCCGCTGGAGCTGTGCTGGTGGCTAGGGCTGCCTGAACTGCCACTTAAGGGCAAGGAGTACCCTGACCTGGGCTACAAGCGGCTGTGAGGCTGCCAGTCCAAGGCCTAGCAGCAGCAGCAGCCTGCCGGGGCACAGTAGTGTGTCCCCCATCAAGCTGTCATCAGCTTACAATTGGTGCATGTATGCCAAGCCACTTCTAGGCTGTAGTTCTGTCACAAGAGTCAGGCAATAGTGTAGATGGAAACGCCCATGCCATGTGTGTGGGAGGTTTGCTCCATACAGACAAAACACCACCCTCAGTGAGATGACCTATGACTCAGCCGATGACTTTGAGGGTGCTGCTCACCTGCCACAAGCTGGGCTGTTCGTGATGACAGCAGCTGTACTGTCAGAGGGAACAGGCTCCAAGGGCTGATGGCCAGCATGCCCAGCATCAGCTTCACCTGCAGGGAGTCAGCCATGCCAAGGGGGCATCTGAAAGGGTGTCACAACCATGGCTGGGTGTCACAGCTACACACCAGGCACGACCTGCCAGCCCCTGGCTGTGCCTATGTCTCTGGCCCGTGATTTGCACAGCTGGCCCTCACCTTGCCCAGCACCCCCTGCATGCCTGCTGTGCCCAGGCTCGCGGCCAGGCCTCTAACTGCCTTTGACTTCTTTGGGTGCTGCCAGGCCCACTCAAACTGCAGGGCTTGCACCTGCTCAGGCAGCAGCCTCACCCAGGTAATGGGGCATAGCCCAAGGTACTGCATGGCTGTTGTATTTGCATGACCGGCACAGCCATGGGAGCACACCTGGGTGGTAAAGCCAAACACAACCAGGACCATCTCCCACGGGCGCCACCTGTGGAGTGTATATTCAGGTGACCCATCTGCCTGCTGAATGTCCTTCTCCCTGATTCCTTACTTTGATGTTTGCCAGGCGCCACTCCCAATTACGCCATTGTGTTGACGAATGCGGCGCTTGGGATTGACGGTGAAGCCAATATAAGTCCTGGTCCTGGACCTGCAGTGCAACCACCTCCTTAGCTAACATGATGGCCAAGCTTCTGTGCTCATGTAAAAGACTGGAGGCCTTGCTTCCACGCGGCTACCTTGGGTGTTTACTCTGGAGCAGGTAGCAGCCGAAGAAGTCACGCATGCTTTCACCGAAGAGCCTTGAAGCCGAAGAAACTGTACATGCTTCCGTGCGTGTAATAGTGCAGCGTGCTGTCTGGCTAGAACCAACCTGGGCATTTGTATCACACCCAAGTCAATGCGCGAGCTACTCATCCCGTCTCAGGGCGGCGGTGAGCAGGTTAAGCCCTGTGTCAATGTTTGCTAAAAGTCCAAATTGACAGCTGCTGACTTGGCCACATTTTTGCAGCCCTGGGTTAAGGACCATGGAGGGCGATGCCTGGGAGCTCGCTAAGGAGAACTGTGTGCCAGTCCGCAGCGGTCGCAACAAGGCCGCATTGTCGGAGCTGCAGGCCGACCCTGCTGACACTACGGCGAAGCTGGCATTGCAGTTGAAGCGCAAGTGAGCAAGCATTGCAGTCATAATCATAGCAACCGGCGCTGTAACCAGTGCCATAGTGACACTTGCAGAGAACTGTGGCAAGAGGTCTGTGACTACAAAGGCAACGACCCCTTAGAGCCATGGCAGAGGTGAGCTGTGGTTGGCAGGTGCATGTGGACCCTACCTGCAGATGCCAGACTCGTGTGCCAGTCCCCATGAAGGTTCATCAAATGGACCCAAGAACACAAAGCTGGCAACAAGGCGGACCTGCAAAAGCTCTATGAGCAGTGCACGTCTGCTCTCCTCAAGCTCCCCAGATACAACGATGACATACGCTTCCTTCGTATCTGGATTCAATACGTGAGGGAGGCATGCTTTTGAGATGATGTTCTCCGCTTGCTGGGGTTCAACATATGTGCTGCCCTTCTGTGCAGGCTGACTGCCTCCCTGATCCCAATGATGTCTTCCTCTTCTTGAAGGTATGTCTGCTGTGTTATTGTTCGCTTCAAGCTTCTTTGCTCCACTAGCTTGAGCTTGACAGCCACAGCTGACTGACATTAGGTTCAATTGTAGGACAAAGGTCTGGGCCTCCAGTTCGCCCTGTTCCATGAGGCGTATGCAACATTCTTTGAACTCAGAGGCAACTGCTCTGCAGCCGATGCCGTTTATCTTGATGGGATCAACAGGTGTGGCTCCTACCTCATCTCTTCAACAGCAGCCAACCATGTCATGGTCATGTAGTGCTACCTACACAGAGCAGGACTAGGAAATCCCAGGCCCTATCTTAACCCTAGTATCGTCATGCAGGCAAGCCAAGCCACTGGAGCGTCTGCGGCAAAAGTACCTGGCCTTTCAAAACAGGATGGTGAGACCTGCAAGTGACCATGTTGTGATGTGGGTGTCCTGCTTGCCTGCTTGTGCCTGGCTGTTGCTCGGTGGTGGAGCAAAGCATGCACCCCCTGGTCCCCATGCAGGCACAACGCATTCAGCGGCGCATCCAAGAGGATGGCAGCACAGCTGACCCCCCAGCTGCAGCAGACGGGCCAGTGCGTGCCTCCCTGGCGCCCCTGGTGCCCCTGCCAGGTGCAGGCGCTGCCAGGGGCTCCCTGCCCACTGGTACAGGCAGCGCCTCCGCCCTTGTGCTGCCACCGCACCTCAGAGCACAGGCTGCATCCAGCTCTCGTGACAGCAGGCCGCTGGCTGCAGGCTCGAGCTTGCTGGGTGTCAGCAGGCCAGCGGCTGATGTCAGCAGCCTGGCTGCCGCTGGAATGAGGCAGGGGACTGGCCTGGGCCTAGCGGGTGCCAGGCCCATTGGAAGTCTGCTGCCTGGCAGCCAACCAGGCCAAGGGAGTAGGGGGCAAGGTCTGCTGGCTGGAGGCACATTGTTCAGCGCACAGCCTGGAGCAGCCGAGCATGCAGTGTCAGCAGGAGCTGCTGGTCGGCTGGTGGTGGCTATGGATGACGAGTTCAGGCAGGGAGGCCCACACACTGGGGCTGCACCTGCCAGCTACTCCCTTGTGCCAGAGGTCAGTGGCATGGCAGGCTCGTGACAAAGGAAGCGATCACACAAGCACATTGCAAGAAACAACACTGGGCAGGCTGGGATGCATGCATTGTGCAGGCTTGCATGACATGGCATTTCTGGCTGGCTATGCTTTCCTTGCTGTGCCGTGCTCAGGGTGTGCAAAACCTGAAGGAGCTTAAGCCCTATGCTCAGATCCGCAAGGAAAACACAGAGAAGGCAGGCGTGTGGGCTGGTGCGACTCTGGTAAGTGGAGGCAATTTAGCAGGTCTTATGGCCAGTCATGCAGCCTTCATACATAGACCTAGCTGGCTTGGCCTGGACCAGGCCAGTTTAGAATTAGACATCAACACAATGCAGGCTCAAGATCCCTGGCTCGTGCACTGACCCAGTCAAGGCACATGGCAGGGTGCAAGTTGGGGGCTCAGACCTGGCTACTCAGCTTCTGATTGTGCATTTGATAGCACAAAATGTGCTTCAATACGTGTATGAGGCAGGCAGTGACTGACCGGACATCTCCATCTACAGTGTAACCCATAGCATCGCCATCATCATGCCTCATGATCCCGGCACATGACTAGCCTCCTATGTTTGGGTGGTTGGGCACCAAGGCTACCTGACGCCTGGACTGCACTGCAGGTCATGTGCACATCACCCACAGGCCCACTTGCTCCCTGCCAGCTGGCCCAGGCTGTCCAGCCACCATGCGCTGTGTGGCCAGCAACAGCTGCTGTCAGCTGCATTGTGTGTGTGCGTATGTGTTGTGTGTGTTAAGCCTTGACCTACATGCCCTGCTGCACAGGCCCAGGCCCAGCCCATGGAGGGCCTCGCTGCCCCGGAGCGGCTCGACATCTGTGTTGACGACGAGTTCCAAGAGGACGACCCAGGGCACCCACCCCCTGCCCTCAGCTCAGCACCCCAGCCCAGCTTCAGGCAGACAGTAGAGGCCTCCTTGACCCACTCAACGGCACACCCAAGGCCAGCTCCTCAGCAGACTGCACAGAGCAGCAGTCTTGGGAGCAGCCTGCCCTTCCAGGGATCTGGAGCGCTGCCTAAGGCCACGGGCAGCTCAGCTGCCTTCAGGCTACTGCCAGGCTCTGGTCCAGGTGCCCTCCAGCACCAGCCTGCTCCTGCAGCTACACCGCGCAGTGGCAGCCTGCAGCCAGCCTCTGTGCAGCAACCCCTCATGCCCACAGCACAATGCGGCAGTGCGGGGCAGCCACAGGTATGCATGGCTAACCACGGGTCTCTGCTGCAAGGGACCTCAGCAATCAGCCAAGCCAGAACACAGTCAGTCGGGAGCCGGGAGGCACTCCAACAACCGCAGGCAGCTGGCAACGTGTCGGAGACAATGCCTGCAGCCAACCCTGTGTCCTCATCCTCGGGCAGCAGCACCCACGCAGCGGTCCGTGCTCAGCAGCATGGCAGCAGGGCTTTGAGTGGCGGCACAGCTGCAGGAGACACAGCAGAGCAGTCCTATGATGAGGTGCGGGCTGAGGCATGGCGCCGCTCTCATCCCTCAGCTAGCCTAGGTGTTCAGGAGGGTGATGATGCGTTCCCCTGGGTCCCAGTCAACTTCAACCAGCCTTTCGCAGCCTCAGCTTGCTGGCATTGGCCTGGGCCAGCCCACACCCTGTCCCGCCCTCTCCGACCCACCGCCTTGAGCTCAGGGGCTGGGGCAGCTGAGACTGACAATGACGTGAAGGCAGTGCCGGGTAAGCGCAGGCCCTTGGGTGCTGTGGGCCTGCCTGCTGCAGCAGCTGCAGACCAACAGAGCAGTCATGGCAGCTCAGGCAGGCCCCTCCCACCATCCTCACAGCCAAGCAGCCACATGCTACATCCTGCATGTCAGAGTGCAAGGGACTCTGCCTGCGCCACAGCTGCTGCCCCACCAGCCCAGCCTCAGCCAAGCAGCAGGGCGTGGGTGCGGCCTGAACCCACCGTCACATTCTCCACCCGTGCTGCCTTCGACGCCCTCAACGCCATGTTTGGAGGCGATGTGGGGGAGAGCTGTGAGGCCTACCACGCACAGTCTGGCTTGCCCCAGGATGAGACAGCCAACATTGCCATCCTCTCAAACAGCTCGGTGGCAGCTTCCCTCGCCGCCCCACTTGGACTTGCACAGCAGGGTCAGTCGCAAGAGCCAGCCATCCGTCCAGCAGCTAAAGCCCGGAGAGCTCTGGCAGCAGTGCCCCTGCCACCTGACCTTGGCAGTGCTCACCCAGGCAGCCACCCAACAGCTACGGAAAGCAGCAGGCACAGAGCCTCACAGGGGCAGCTCGAGCCACAGCAGCAGCCACAGCAGCATGAACAGCGCTCTGCGCCGGCTATGATGCAAGCAGAGCAGGCTTGGCAGCTGGCACAGGGCCAGGCCCAGCCGGTCCCTCCGGTGGCCAAGCGACCTCACTATGAACCCACCGTCACCTTGAACACCAGGCTGGCGTTCGACGCCCTCAATGACATGTGGTCGGACCAGCCAGCCCCTGCCTTATCTGCCAACGGTCATCAACAGCAGCAGGAGGACGAGGATGAGGAGGATGACAGGAGCCACATGACAAAGGTGTGTGGCTGGCAAGTGTCTGTTAGGCAGGCAATGTGGCTGGCAGGTGTTTGCCAGGAGGCCAATGTGGCTGGCAAGTGCCTGCCAGGCAGTCAAAGAGGTGGCCAAAGGGATGCAGTGCCTCCTTCATCCACCTTGTAGACTGACGGCCACCTGCTTCACCAGTCCTGACACCTGCTTCACCAGTCCTGACACCTGCTTTGCCAGTCAATCCATCCTGAAAGTCCCCTTGACCCCTGGCAGCATAACCCAGCCGTGTAGCACCAGTCAACATCTCTCATCAATAGGGGTCAGCACTTGCTGCCTCCCATTCCGTTGTGTGCAGATGCCCAGCCTCCCAGCTGCCATGAAGCCAATCCGCCCCATGGACGTCTGCCGCCTTGCAAACAGCATCAAGCCCATGTCCACCACCGCTGTGCGGCCCCAGCAGCTCCAGCAGCCCACCTCCCAGCCCACCCGCCCCTCTGCCATGCAGCTGCATGAAGACACTGAATTCATTGCAGGCCCCCAGCCGCCTGCATCCCGGCCACCCCACCAGCAGGAGGGCGCAGCTGATGCAGAGAACGGAGCAAGCAGACCCACAGCAAGCAGGCGTCACAGGTCCTCTTTAGGCTACCCAGGGCTTGGGCTGGCCATGAGTGGGCGCTGCGCCACTGCAGACAATGAGGCGGACAACATGCTCAGCAGTGGCCATGCGCTCAGCAGTGCATGTGAGCTGAGCAGTATGCCTGGGGTGTTGAGCAGCAGCACACAGGGCAGTGGTGTCCACACCGGTACTCGGCTGGCCATGGCAGGTGAGTCTGCAGGACTGTGGACCACCCACTATGCCTCCTACTTCCCGTCATCCTTGCTTGCTGACACCATGCTTCCTGTCATCCTTGCTTGCTGACACCATGCTTGCCGTCATCCTGCTTGCTGCCATTCATGCTTGGCACGGTTTGATGCCCGACATGTGATGCTTTGGCCGGCAAGTGATGGGGCAGGACCCAGGCCAGGCAGGAGTTATGGGGTTGCCTCATGTGCTTGGTATCAGGCTGCTGTCACATTTATTATCACCATCATCATTGCTGCTGCCACGCACACACTCCATACCCCTAGACTTGATGTGACATGTATGTGCCCTGCAGGTGGCCATCCTGTGGCTGCTGGGTGCCAGGTGCAGGCTGGCTTAAGCTCAGGAGCTTGGGGCGCTGCACAGGCCGCCCCCTCACTCCTGATGTATGAGGACACTGTGTGTATGGGCCTGGCTCCACGCCAGACAGCAGCTGCCACGGCACCTCCAGGGAGAGGGGCTCCTGGTGGTGGGGTGCAGACAGGGGCGGGTGGGGCCGGCAGTGGGGTGGCCATGTCCATGGGGTTGTATGAGGACACGGAGTTCTTGCCACAACAGCAGGCAAGACGGTAATGGGCGTGCACCTGGTTTCATCTCGTTGCATGCTAGCCGACATGGCGCACCATTTGGACAAATGACGACAATACACGGCATGCGACTGTCACTGACTCTGTTCCCTTGATGGACTCTTCATGGATTCTCCGCCCAGTAGCAATCGGTGCATGCATGTGTCCTGATGGTGTACCACGCGTCAGCCATGGCTCTGACTGGAGCACCTTGCTTGGTCTGCCTCCTTCAGGCTAAAGTGAGATACTTAACAGTGTTGACTACTCCCCTACCGCATCTTGTCAGTCTACAACTTGTGTGAATGTACGGAAGTCACACCACAATGCACCACGATGCACGTCACGACCAGCAATGAAAGCCACGGGAGGGCAGGGGGAACAGCTGATACTAGCTGAGCCAACTGCTGCTGCTGCTGCTCAGTTATTCACAGTTTCTGCTTCTTCAGCTTCTGGCGCTTTGGTGCCTGTCTTCGACCCGTACTCCATGTTGTGCAAGCTGCACAACACATTGCACAACTGGTCACCCCTCCCATACCACGTAAGGGGCAATTGACTTTGCGGCGTGCCTGGTGAGAGTTGAGTTGTCATTTTAACACGAAATGCCTTATCTCTGCGCCGCGCTTGCGCCTGCGCGCCCGAGCTGCTAGCACCCACGGTGACCGGCAGTCTGCGCGATGGGTCTTTCAAGTGCTGCCTAACAACACCCACAACGCGGGATGCAGAGTTCTCCGCTGCGGTACACTGCGGTACACTTTACGCATGGAGCCCAGTTTTCTCAACGTCATCTTACACGGCCAGCTCAATCCCACTCTGCCTGCTCATTCAGATGCTCCAGTACCATGTACCGTAGGTCAGCACGCAAGGTGTTGGCTGGCACATACAACCCCACTGCCTTGCAATACTCGTTTAACATTTTCACGCTCAGCTTCTTGCCCAAGGTACACAGCTGCTTCACGCTGTCTGGTGCAAATCAGCACAGAAGGGTGAGGCACTCATCGTCCCAATGCTTGTCATCCCTCTTCTGATCGAACATGGGCATGGCCTCAAAGGGCTTTGTGATGGAGGGCCTCATACACACACCCCTTGGTGCGGGGGTCATGCATCGGGCACATGCACATGCAATCTGTGACCACTCAATCTGGATCCCTGCAGCAGGGAAGAAGCAGCTATGCATGCTCATAGAGCCGGGGATGGATGATGCAAAGGCATGTGCATCCCGCTGTGGCAGGGGCAGGGGCAGGGGCAGGGGCAGGGGGCAGGGGCAGGGGGCAGGGGGCAGGGGGCCGATGACCCACACTAGCTCGTGCACGGTGAGCCTTGCTGGGGTCGGCAGCAGCAGCTGGCTTGTGATATGCATTGCAATGCTGCACAAACCCCAATGCATTGCACTTCCCAACACGATCAGCCAGGATCTCACCCCTCAACCACTGCTTCACCACCCCTCCCTCTAAGTCATGCCTGCCCTTGAAGTGAGCTGTAGCCCCATAGCTCCACCACACCGGCATGCTGAACCTCTGTGCCATGCCCCAATGCTGTCGCATGGCTGGGGCGGCCTTGCACTGCCCTGCACACCCATCAGACCACATGTACAACTGCCTCATGTCCATGTCATGCTCTGCCAGTAAGTAACACAACACCTGGTTTACTGCTGCTTGGGTAATGGCTGCCGACTGCTCCTTCCCATCTGTCATCACATACACGGTCTGCTCATAGTAGGCCCCCTGTTCTTGAAGTATGCACACGCCACGAGAATGCCTATCTGCTGCGCATGCCAATGCTCTGACATGATCTCAACGCTGCGCTCAACAGTCAGCTTCTCTGACCAATCACATGAAATCACAACCTTCCCATCCTGGCCTGCCTGGACGGCCTCACGGTGCTCACGGAAAACCTGCAGCTGATGATGTGCCATCCGGTGGTGCCTAATGTACTCTGGCATCTGCTTGTTCAGCATGCCAACAGCATCGTCAACAGCATGCCAACAGCACCGAAAAATCCCCCCGCATTGGAAATACCCCCTTAGTTGGGGACACCTGAGTCACACCTTACACTCACACTTTACACACGCATGGGCAATGCGCTGACAACGTCAACCGCGAGCGCCAACAGCGAAATGAAGCTCGCGGCGCCTTTGTCACAAACGAAGTTAGTCCTAAAAAATTTCGGCTTGAGAATTGGACACATTGTTTTTTTATCATCCGAAGAGGACGCGAGTGCGACCGGCCTCTAACCACCACCCACTGAGAGCACGGCGTCAAAGCCCATCTGTGATCGTGATGTAACAAAGCAGGGCCATCTAACCCACACCCTCCTCTTCAGGTGTTGCAGGCGGTTGCACTGGGACACCAGCCTCGTGCATGACAGGAGGAACAGTATGCACCACCCACCAATGCAGCACAAGCGTGTGGATGACCAGCTGCCTAGGGCCAGGAAGCCCAGGGCCAGGCATTGACAGGGCAGGCAGGGCAGGATGGGCAGGCAGGGCAAGCCGGGCGGGCAGAGGAAGCAGGGCAAGTAGGGCAGGCAGGGCAAGCAGCTTTGACAATTCGTGAGCTGAGGGCCCGTCACACAACCCCTCATTTTACCAAATAATCTGGCCTCCGTGCGTCCCCCCTTACTCACTCGCTTGCTCCGCGGATGTCTTGCGTGGACGTAGCTGTGTGCGGAGGGGGTCTCGGAGGTCTCGCAGTAACGCTGGGTCTGCGGCAGCGAGGCTTCGATGCGCATGTGTACGGTGCGTGCTGCGGGATCAGCGGCGTTGTGCTAGGGGCCGTCACATCGCCGCGGGACGGATGCAGGTGCTAGGGTTTGGGAAGGTCCAAGGAGAGGGGACGGAGTCTCTTCTCCTTCGGCAGCGCTCTTCCAGTGACAGCTATGGTACTGCACATAGTGGGAGGGGGTCAGACAGGTATTGCTGGCATCACTTCAGAACATGGAGTGTTGATATCTTCATGCCTTACCTCCTCAATTGACACAGACAGAGGTGTATGTTTATGCTGCATGTTGTCCAGTGTGGTGCAATAAATAGGTGGTCCCCAGGTTGTAAGGTGTCGGTGTGTGGTGCTGTCACGTTGCTGCTGAACCTCAGAGGCTGCTCCACAGCTTCGCACTGCGACCGGCACCATAGTGGGGCTGGGGAGCAACGCCTTCACAGCCCTCGATGCGCTGGACCCTCGCATCTTGCCAGCGCTCCTGTAAGTTACTATTGGCTACATTGCTTCTGTATATGTATTATTTGGTTTTTATTGTATATCACTCTACACAAGGCTGGGTGTTGCTGTTGGGTCAGCAGGCAGGGCATAGCTCCTACTGCGTAAGATGATGCACAAGCCAGATGGCATTCAAGAGCTATGTGGCACTCATGTCCTGTCATGGCAGTGCAAATGCATGTCACGGGGCCTCAGTGGGTACGACGTGGGTGCATGAGGTGTTCAGCCATGTGCCTTGTTTGAAAACACGGCTATGCATGTGTTTCAAACCGTGAGGAGTGGGCGTTGTAGTGTACATAGTGTCTCATATGGGCCCTGTGATCCCCCTCAGCTACCAACAGGCCGGCTTGCATGTGAGAAGGTGTTGAAGGGCTGCACCTGATGACTACTGGTGGGGCTGGGCTGGGCTGGTGCGGGGCGCGAGGCATGTGGTGTGGTGCTGCGGAGCGCAGGCTGCGTGGCAGCTGTCGGCAGACGGGCTTGCATGTGAAAGCCTGAGGCGTTGCACCTGGTGGACGGTGTTGGTTTTGCTGGGCTGGTGCTTGGCACCAGAGACCTGGTGTGGTGCTGGGCAGCGCAGGCCGCGTGGCAGCAAGAACATGAACTCTGTGACCTGCGTGAAGGAGGATCCACAGGCCCCTGGCCAGCCAATAAAAAGCGTTGCACATGGCCACACATTCCGCTGGTCAGAGGTAGGTCGGGCCAGGCTGCGGTGCTGGTGGTGATGCATGCTGTGGTGTGTGGCAGGGCGAGGTGGAGGGCTGCATGGCAAGGTATCAAAGAGGAACAAGGAACAACAACGATTATGAACAAGGAACAACAACGATAATGAACTTGGGGCTGCTGTGATCATGTACAAGGGCCTGCCTGTAGATTTGTGATTTGTGTGGGTGGTTTGCTGTGCAGTCATCATCACAGCCTGACCCATGCGAGACCATGCAATGCCCTATACCCTTGCTCTGCGTCCTGATGGAAGCCCTTGCCGCGCTGGTTGGGCTGAGTTGGTAGTTCCAGAAGCTACCCAGAAGCTACCCACAGTTGAAGAAGCAGTCCAGCCTCCTCATCCCATGCAGTGATGTGGGTAGCTTCTGGAGCACGTTCGCCTGAGCTGGGTGGGCTGAGTTGGTAGTGTGAAACCGGTTAATTCAACCTGGCCAACTAACTGAGCTGTGGGAGTGGCTAGCTGAGCTGTGGGAGGGATGCCCATTCTACGTTTTAGATGTCCCTGCCTAAGCGTCAAGGCACCTAGGGCCATGGCTGACTCTGCTACATGGATTCTGCTGCTGCTGGTTGTCGCTGCTGCTGCTTTTGATGTAGCCTGCACGGGCATAGCTTGGGGCGCTGCCGCTGCCACCACTGCCACCATTGCTGCTGCTGCTGCTGATGCTGCTGCTGATGCTGCTGCCACCACCACTGCTGCTGCTACTGCTGCCGCCGCTGCCGCTGCGGCTGCTGCGGCGGCGGCGGCGACGGCGACGGCGGCGGCGGCTGGTGAGGTGGTCTGCACAGGCATAGCTTGGAGTGCTGCCACCACTACTACTGCTGCTGCTGCTGCACTGTGCCTGCTGTTGTGAGCAGGTGCAGAACGTGCTGGCCTGCCTGCTGCCACCAGAAGCTGTGCACTGCGGGCACAGGGTGACAGGCTTCACTGACACACGCAGCCAGCCAGGCCGTCAAGGGCGTATCACCCTGCACTTCAAGGTCTGGGGAGCGTTGGGCAGGCCGGTCACGTGTGTGGCCAAACCTGGAGCCGCCTGGGCAGCCCCTAGTGGCAGTAGCTTGCTTGGCATTAGTTTGGGCGTATCAGCCATGTCTTGGGCTGGCTACCTGCGCAGCCCCTAGTGGCGTCAGCTTGCCACCACCCATCTGGTCACATCGACGTTGATGTGTTGTTGTTGGTTAGGTGCAGGTGTGTGTGGGGTGGGTAGGTCGGAGGAGGATGGCATTCAGCCCCTCTCCTTGTTCAGCTGCTTCTCTTGGCTGCCGGGACAGGCTGCGAGCAGGGCAGGGCAGGCCCTCATCCGTTCACGCCCCTCAGCCCCTCACCCACCCCAGCTGCTTCTAGCCTGGCCCTGCCGTGGACCTCCTACAGCAGCTGAGTTCTGACTGGGCGTGGCCATTTGCCTGTTGTGAGAAGCCAGGTCAGGACTTGGCAGCCTCCCCTCTCACCCTGCCCTTGTGCTGTGCCTGGATACAGGGGCAGCCTGAGGTGTATGCAAGAATGGTGGTGGCGGCTGATGGGCTGCGCTCTGCGCTGCGTGCGGCCATGCTGCCCCAGGACCCAGGCCCCAGGTACCGGGAGGGGCAGGTGGGGCAGCTGGAGGGATGAAAGGGCCGTGGGTGCAGAGTAGGGCAGGTGGGGTGGTTGGGCAGGCAGGTTTTGGCACAAGCTGGTATGAGCTGGGTTGATTAAGACACCTGATTATGACACGCTGACCACACACTGATAACGAGTTGAGATGGAGCTGAAGAATTCAGACATGGTATTGAAAATAGCCTGATGGCGAGAGTTCACATTGGCGGGGGACTGCTGCAGGTTGTCGTTGTCAGGGCTGAGTTAGGGCTACTGCACCTGGCTGTGCAGCATTCATTCATTCATTCATTCACATGCATTACATTCATACAGTCATTCACATGTAGTAGATTAATCCATTCATTCACATGCATTACATTAATACATTCATTCACATCTAGTAGTTGCATTCATTCATTCATTCATTCACAATTCATGCATCCACTGGGAGGTCAGGAGGAGCTGCCAGCTGTGCAGGCCAGAAGGGGCTGCCAGGTGTGAGGGCCAGGAGGTGCTGAACGCGTTGTGCGTTGTGCGCTGTGTGCACATTGCCAGGTACCTCGGGCACATGAACTGGAACGCGCTGCTCTACAACCCTGAGGGGTCCCAAGTGGTGGAGGCACACAGGCCCGGGGACCTGCTGATCAACATCAATGCACCGCCCATGGACTTGGACAAAATGTGGACTCTGATGACGTGAGTGGCCATTGCTGCGTCAGGGCTGGGGCATGTTGACGCGCACACCAGCAGCTGCAGCAGAGGCCGGATTAGTCTAGGCACCATAGCATGCACATCGACACGCATGGACCATGCAAGGTTACATTTGAGTGGCCACACCAGCCATTGACATGTGAGTATAAGATGGCAGCAGGCGTTCGAACTCAACACTGTACTAGTACCCTGGGTTGACCCTGAGAAGCGTGACCCTGAGTAGCGCACCCTTGTAACTGTCTTTTGCTTCTCCTCTCTTGTTTGGCAAACCTGAGTGGCTTGAATAGGAGTGGAGCATGGCATGATTTTGCAGCATGGTCATCGACGCTGGAGGCGGCTACACTTTCTGGCAGGCAAGGCATCTGAGTGATCGTCCTGCCTTCACCAAACCAGCACCCCAGGCCAGCAGCAGCAGCAGCAGCAGCATAGGCCCTGCGGTGGAGTCAGGCAGCGTGCCTGAAACAGAGGGCCAGAGGCAGGACAGCAGTGGGGCAGCAGCGGACCCCCTGGTGGCAGGCATGCTGCCCGGCGAGAAAGAGGATATGCCCCAGCTGGTGGGCGGTGGAATGGGCGTCCCAGGCTGCAAGGCGCGTGTGCTGCAGCTGCTGGCGGATGCGGGGTTCAAGGACGTTGTCCAAGTGGTACAGGTGGGCTGGGTGCCCCTGGTTGGCGGCTGGGGGCATAACCTGGGTGGGCTGCAGCTGCACCACATGCACGCCTGGGACTCATGCAGCGGGCAGGGGTGACGGTTTGTGTGGAACAGGGGCTTGCATGGATCGAGCTACTGGGCTTCATCTCTGCAGTGTACTATAGGCCAACCTCACATTTGCACCTGCACCTCACTCTCGGTCGTGGTGGTGGTTGTGGTTGTGGTGGTGGTGTTGCGTGGTGTCGAGTACAAGGCACATGGCTGCATGGTGCACGGTGTGAAAGCACTGTCGCTTGGTGCTGGTGTTGCTTGGCAGGCCACTCCAGAGGCTGACATCTTTGAGCGCGCCATGCTGGACCGCATCCCTTTAGACGAGCTGGGCGCTGGCCTGAGTGGTGCTGGGGGCCGGCTGCTGCTCCTGGGTGACGCGGCCCATGCCATGCACTCAGGGCCTGGCCAAGGGGCTCGCATGGCGTTTGAGGTGTGCGGGCACTGGGCAGGGTTGGGCAGGACAGGTTTCTTTACCAGGTGTGCAGGGTATGCAGGGTTAGCCAGGTCGGTTCATTTCCAGGTATGCAGGGTTAGCCAGGTCGGTTCATAAACCAGTGGATGTGGAGTGAGACCACCAGGTGTGGACCAGCAGGATGGGCAGCAGGCATTGGCAGCGTGGTTACAGCCTTTAGTAGCTGGGTGTTATGGCACTGTTTGCCCTTCCTATCCTGCTTGCCTCCTCCTGTGCTGCAACTGTGTGGGCACTGGGCAAGATTGGGCAGGACAGGTTCTTTACCATGAGTGGGCATGCTCAACCAGGTGTTGATCAGCAGGATGAGCAGCAGGCAATGGCAGCGTGGTCACAGCCTTGTGCAGCTGGGTGTTGTGGCATAGCTTGCCCTTCCCTGTCCTGCTGATCTTCTGCATTCTGCTGCGCTGCAAATGCAGGACGCACACCAGCTGGTTGAGGCACTGGAGCGGCACAAGGATCGTCTGCTAGGGTGGCAGCACCTGCCATCAGGGGCTATTGTCCCACAGCTGCAGCCAACCCCACCGGTGGAAGATGTGGAGGAACGCCTCCAGGGCCAGGGGCTGGGGCCAACGGCGAGCAACGCACGTCAGGACAGCCCTAGGGCGGTGGGTGTAGGGCTGGAGCCAGCTTCGGCCGGCGAGCAGCCAAGCGGTGACTCGGCAGGCTTGGTCCCGCAAGACGCCGAGCGAAGAAGTGACGGAGTGGGGGACGCTGCAGCCATGGCAGATGTGGCGCGGGAGTACGACGATGCGCGCTTGGTGCGGGTGTGCCGCGTGGCTCGTGCCGCGGCTGAGTGTTCCGGGTTGCGCGATCTGGTCGCGCACTTGCGCTCTGCTGCTGGCGTGACCAGCAAGGAGGAGGCACTAGAGCGACTCTATGCGATGAGCACGTGGCTGAAGAAATACCCGGCGTGCCCTAATGGCGACCCCGACAGCGTTTGGTACAAACCTGAGGCGGGCACTGTAGCAACCTAGCCATCCTGTATACCGCGCCACTTGACGCAACAAGAGTTCCAGCGAAGCAGTCGAGTGAGGCGTAGTAGCAGAGCAGTTGATCTCTTATATGTAGCAGAGGTGTGCACCATATGAAATGCTGAGCCACTGGCATCATATTGATTTGTGCTTAGTTACAGCAGCCACGCGCGAGGCAGGCCAGCTCGTCCTTGCAGTCGCTGCCATCCTCGAGCTGGTCACAACCTGTCGCTTGCTGACCACCCTGAGCAAAAACCCAGCTGTTGCACGACCGGCCACAACCAGGTCTCTTGGTCGGGTCAGGGTAGGGTCTGTTGTCCGCACAAGATGCGGTAGGGGAGTAGTCAACACTGGCAAGTAAGTCAAAGAAAATGTTACACTGCCACTTTTGATGGAAGCCCACGGAGGCGCGAGGGAAACTTGGGGGAAAATGAGATCGTCATGAGAAGTGCATGGGTTAAATGATCAGGGTAGGGTAGGGTATGTTGACCGCACATGTGAAACAGTGAACCGCCTCAACTCAGAGATTCAGTCGTAGCCGAAGGCCAGCGGACAGTTGGGCCCTGTTCGCACTCTTCGCCCGGTTAAATAGTAACAGACTCGCTCGGTTAATAGTAACAGAAGCTAGCCAACTACAGCGCGGCAGTTAACTAGTCAACCGTCAACGACATCGAATATAGAAAACGAATCGAGTGCGAACAGGGCCAACCCCCCTAACGATAAAGGACAACGGCTTTTACGGACTCATTTCTGCACGGGTTTACACGCGGATTGAAGCGTCGGAATGCGGCCGCGCTGAGCCACACGCCGAGCTGGTCGGGCATGTTGCCGGGTATCCGACCCTACCGAGCCTGCGGACTTGATGTACGCTGACCCAGTATCTGTGAATCCCTGATTAACGCGATGGATAGTGCGCGATGTGCGAGGAGCCCGACCTCATGTCCAACATCGTGACCAACATGCGCTGGCTCAGGGGCTCTGAAACTTGGAGTAGACCACGGCAGAAGCACAGAAGTGACGACTGCATCGATCCCTTGTTGATTAGGCTCCAAAAGGTGGGCAATCCCTCCTCCATGCTGCCCACTCTGCTGATGCCAATATGACGACCATCGAACGCAATCGAATGCCCCAGCCCTGCGTCACTTGCTAGGGAACCTATCTGTGGACCCCCTGCCAAGGTCCCAACTCTTGCTGAGATTTGCTAATAGGGGTTTAGAAGCTGGCGTGTGCACATGCCTGCAGCATGCCAACATCCAAGTATCACCCCTACAAGGGGAAGGGAGGGCATGCAGCCCGCTGTGCGCTGTGTGTGAAGACGACACCAGCTGGTCTTGCTGGCTGGGTGTAGATCCATGTGGAGGGGGAGGCAGCCTCCTACCGCTCCGGACAGGTCACAGCCCAGATGGCTGATGTCATCACGGCCTGCAGAAACCTCAAGCCTCAACAGGTTCCACTGGCCCACTGGCCCACTGCGCGGAGGCTGCTGCAGCTGCCCTTGCTGTGGGCCATTTGGGGTGAATTTGAGCAGCAGGAACATAGGTGGCAAGCAGAGCAAGAGCGTCAGCCTTGGCAGGCCGCCCCCCCCCTCCCCCCCTTCCCCCCTTCCCCCCTTCCCCCCTTCCCCCTTTCCCCCACCCCTCTCCCCTCCCCTCTACACTCTTGGCCTTCCGCCTGTCCCGCTGCATTCACCACCCCCCCTCCCCACCCACTCCCCCATCCTAATCCCACCATCTCCCAGTAAAACCCAGCCCCTGAGCGCCACAGCTATGCGGCAGTTGTTCCTGTGTCCTTGTGAGCTTGGCCAGCAGCCTAGCCTTGCATGCTCTTTGCGCACATGCCCCCATTGCAAATCGCGCAAGCTGCAGCTGCAGCCTGATGCAGATGGCAGCGTCATGCTCACTGTGCGTCAGTATGGAAAGCCATCATCAGCTGTAGGTAGCCGGCCGGCACCAGCTGCAGGCAAGGCTAAAGTTGAGCTGCTATGCATGAGGGTGAGCTTGAGTGATGCTGTTGGCATGCTGAACAAGCAGATGCCAGAGTACATTAGGCACCACCGGATGGCACATCATCAGCTGCAGGTTTTCCGTGAGCACCGTGAGGCCGTCCAGGCAGGCCAGGATGGGAAGGTTGTGATTTCATGTGATTGGTCAGAGAAGCTGACTGTTGAGCGCAGCGTTGAGATCATGTCAGAGCATTGGCATGCGCAGCAGATAGGCATTCTCGTGGCGTGTGCATACTTCAAGAACAGGGGGCCTACTATGAGCAGACCGTGTATGTGATGACAGATGGGAAGGAGCAGTCGGCAGCCATTACCCAAGCAGCAGTAAACCAGGTGTTGTGTTACTTGCTGGCAGAGCATGACATGGACATGAGGCAGTTGTACATGTGGTCTGATGGGTGTGCAGGGCAGTGCAAGGCCGCCCCAGCCATGCGACAGCATTGGGGCATGGCACAGAGATTCAGCATGCCGGTGTGGTGGAGCTATGGGGCTACAGCTCACTTCAAGGGCAGGCATGACTTAGAGGGAGGGGTGGTGAAGCAGTGGTTGAGGGGTGAGATCCTGGCTGATCGTGTTGGGAAGTGCAATGCATTGGGGTTTGTGCAGCATTGCAATGCATATCACAAGCCAGCTGCTGCTGCCGACCCCAGCAAGGCTCACCGTGCACGAGCTAGTGTGGGTCATCGGCCCCCTGCCCCCTGCCCCCTGCCCCTGCCCCCTGCCCCTGCCCCTGCCCCTGCCCCTGCCACAGCGGGATGCACATGCCTTTGCATCATCCATCCCCGGCTCTATGAGCATGCATAGCTGCTTCTTCCCTGCTGCAGGGATCCAGATTGAGTGGTCACAGATTGCATGTGCATGTGCCCGATGCATGACCCCCGCACCAAGGGGTGTGTGTATGAGGCCCTCCATCACAAAGCCCTTTGAGGCCATGCCCATGTTCGATCAGAAGAGGGATGACAAGCATTGGGACGATGAGTGCCTCACCCTTCTGTGCTGATTTGCACCAGACAGCGTGAAGCAGCTGTGTACCTTGGGCAAGAAGCTGAGCGTGAAAATGTTAAACGAGTATTGCAAGGCAGTGGGGTTGTATGTGCCAGCCAACACCTTGCGTGCTGACCTACGGTACATGGTACTGGAGCATCTGAATGAGCAGGCAGAGTGGGATTGAGCTGGCCGTGTAAGATGACGTTGAGAAAACTGGGCTCCATGCGTAAAGTGTACCGCAGTGTACCGCAGCGGAGAACTCTGCATCCCGCGTTGTGGGTGTTGTTAGGCAGCACTTGAAAGACCCATCGCGCAGACTGCCGGTCACCGTGGGTGCTAGCAGCTCGGGCGCGCAGGCGCAAGCGCGGCGCAGAGATAAGGCATTTCGTGTTAAAATGACAACTCAACTCTCACCAGGCACGCCGCAAAGTCAATTGCCCCTTACGTGGTATGGGAGGGGTGACCAGTTGTGCAATGTGTTGTGCAGCTTGCACAACATGGAGTACGGGTCGAAGACAGGCACCAAAGCGCCAGAAGCTGAAGAAGCAGAAACTGTGAATAACTGAGCAGCAGCAGCAGCAGTTGGCTCAGCTAGTATCAGCTGTTCCCCCTGCCCTCCCGTGGCTTTCATTGCTGGTCGTGACGTGCATCGTGGTGCATTGTGGTGTGACTTCCGTACATTCACACAAGTTGTAGACTGACAAGATGCGGTAGGGGAGTAGTCAACACTGTTAAGTATCTCACTTTAGCCTGAAGGAGGCAGACCAAGCAAGGTGCTCCAGTCAGAGCCATGGCTGACGCGTGGTACACCATCAGGACACATGCATGCACCGATTGCTACTGGGCGGAGAATCCATGAAGAGTCCATCAAAGGAACAGAGTCAGTGACAGTCGCATGCCGTGTATTGTCGTCATTTGTCCAAATGGTGCGCCATGTCGGCTAGCATGCAACGAGATGAAACCAGGTGCACGCCCATTACCGTCTTGCCTGCTGTTGTGGCAAGAACTCCGTGTCCTCATACAACCCCATGGACATGGCCACCCCACTGCCGGCCCCACCCGCCCCTGTCTGCACCCCACCACCAGGAGCCCCTCTCCCTGGAGGTGCCGTGGCAGCTGCTGTCTGGCGTGGAGCCAGGCCCATACACACAGTGTCCTCATACATCAGGAGTGAGGGGGCGGCCTGTGCAGCGCCCCAAGCTCCTGAGCTTAAGTCAGCCTGCACCTGGCACCCAGCAGCCACAGGATGGCCACCTGCAGGGCACATACATGTCACATCAAGTCTAGGGGTATGGAGTGTGTGCGTGGCAGCAGCAACGTGACAGCACCACACACCGACACCTTACAACCTGGGGACCACCTATTTATTGCACCACACTGGACAACATGCAGCATAAACATACACCTCTGTCTGTGTCAATTGAGGAGGTAAGGCATGAAGATATCAACACTCCATGTTCTGAAGTGATGCCAGCAATACCTGTCTGACCCCCTCCCACTATGTGCAGTACCATAGCTGTCACTGGAAGAGCGCTGCCGAAGGAGAAGAGACTCCGTCCCCTCTCCTTGGACCTTCCCAAACCCTAGCACCTGCATCCGTCCCGCGGCGATGTGACGGCCCCTAGCACAACGCCGCTGATCCCGCAGCACGCACCGTACACATGCGCATCGAAGCCTCGCTGCCGCAGACCCAGCGTTACTGCGAGACCTCCGAGACCCCCTCCGCACACAGCTACGTCCACGCAAGACATCCGCGGAGCAAGCGAGTGAGTAAGGGGGGACGCACGGAGGCCAGATTATTTGGTAAAATGAGGGGTTGTGTGACGGGCCCTCAGCTCACGAATTGTCAAAGCTGCTTGCCCTGCCTGCCCTACTTGCCCTGCTTCCTCTGCCCGCCCTGCTTGCCCTGCCTGCCCATCCTGCCCTGCCTGCCCTGTCAATGCCTGGCCCTGGGCTTCCTGGCCCTAGGCAGCTGGTCATCCACACGCTTGTGCTGCATTGGTGGGTGGTGCATACTGTTCCTCCTGTCATGCACGAGGCTGGTGTCCCAGTGCAACCGCCTGCAACACCTGAAGAGGAGGGTGTGGGTTAGATGGCCCTGCTTTGTTACATCACGATCACAGATGGGCTTTGACGCCGTGCTCTCAGTGGGTGGTGGTTAGAGGCCGGTCGCACTCGCGTCCTCTTCGGATGATAAAAAACAATGTGTCCAATTCTCAAGCCGAAATTTTTTAGGACTAACTTCGTTTGTGACAAAGGCGCCGCGAGCTTCATTTCGCTGTTGGCGCTCGCGGTTGACGTTGTCAGCGCATTGCCCATGCGTGTGTAAAGTGTGAGTGTAAGGTGTGACTCAGGTGTCCCCAACTAAGGGGGTATTTCCAATGCGGGGGGATTTTTCGGAGGGTAACGGGGGAATGAGGGGAAAAGCGCAGTGGGGGGATTTCTATTCCCTCTCTAACCGCCGTCCAACTGCCGTTCCCCTGCGAGTCCGTTTGCGCCGTTGGCAAATTCCCCCAGGGAAATGGCGGTGGTTGGTCCCTAACCGCCCTCCCCTCCTCGCTTTTTGCTACCCCAACCGAACCCCGAGGTAGCAAAAAAGGTGGTACGATGATTTCGATGATGACGGGCAGCCCGATGGCACGCAGCCCGATGGCATGCAGCTCAATGGCTCGCAGCCCGATGGCACGCAGCCCGATGGCACGCAGCCCGATGGCGCGCAGCCAGGAGGTTAACCATGACTTGCTGACGATTGTAGCAGCCCATGGTCACCCCCGCCATTGGCTGCACCCCCATGGCTCAAGACATAACATCTAACTCATTTTTGCACGGATGAAGCCGCCGATTGGTGCGATGGGCTGCTTGTGGCCTGACGAGTGTGCTGCCAGTCCCAACGATTTGCCGGGTAGCTGGCCCCCAACATGCGACGTGTTCTTGGGCCTCGTAGACACTCCTAGTAACTGCTTTAGGCAGCCTGGACCCAGCTCGGAGTGAATTCGCATCGTGACTGGACATTGCAAGTTTTCAGGTCGGCACGCAACAGTGTTGCTACGTCACAGCACGCATTAAGACCCTTTCCCAAGCTAAGGGCATGACTGCGACGCCGGATTGCTGGCAGGTGCAAGCCGTCGAATTATAGGTTGCACAAGATGCTGAACGCATTGGTGCCTGTGGCTCCCGAGCAACAATGGGCAGTGAAATTTAGTCAGAAACATGATGGGACTGAGCTGATAACTATGTTTGCGTTTGTGCAGGCTATTGCATCAAGCCCGCCCCGGGTGGGCAGCGCTCAACAAACCAGCAGCCGTTCAACACTGCCTTGATCATGACTATGGGCAGGGGCATTGAGCAGCATGGCATCAAGAGGACGGCCAGGCAGCTGGGCATCACGCCCCATGCAGTCAAGCGAGCCAGGAGGAGCCACCTGTCCAACCTGGCAGCTGGCGCAACTGCAGACTGGGCAGCAGCGCCCCTCCAGCGCGGCCGCCGCTGTCTCAGCCAGGAGCAGCTCGAGTACGTGCGCAGCTTCTTCGAGGACCACAGCAGTCCATCACCCATGTACAAGGACGTGCGGCGCTACTACGTGCGCATGACCGCTGGGTAGGCTGGGTGGCTGGGTGGCTGCATGGGTGGCTGGGTGGCTGCATGGGTAGGGCTGCATGGGTACGACAGGTGGGTAGGGCTGCATGGGTACGGTAGGCTGGCTACATGATCGTTGGCTGGCTGCAGGCTGAATGCAGCACACCCCACATTCCCACAGCCCCCCCCCACAGCCGCCCATTACACTGCCGTGGCAGGAGCAGTAAGAAGAGCGAGGTGCGCATGTCACGACGCTACGTGGACCGTTCCCTCAAGAAGCTGTACCTGGAGTACGAGCGGGAGTGCCCAACAACCCTCAAAGTGGGTAGCACCACCTTTGAGATGTTGCGTCCGCCGTGGGTCAAGCGCATCACCGCTGCTCACAAGCAAGTGTGTGTGTGCATTCCCTGTGAGACCTGCGAGCTCCAGCTGGACCAGCTCGGCAAGCACATGGACAGCCTTGTGCTGCCTGAAGACCCACAGCCACTAGATGATAGCGACAGTGACAGCGGGAGCGACAGCGGGGGGGGGGATGGTGAGGTGCATGTGTTGCTGGCTGAGCACATTGCCAACGCTGACGCTCAAGACCTGGCTGGTGTGCTAGATGCAGGTGTGCTAGATGAGGGTGGGCTGGAGAAGCTGGTGAGTGATGCCCAGAATGCCAGGGCTGCCGCAGGCGCTGCAGGAGGGGGAGCGGCTGCAGCAGGGTGCACAACTGGGGGCGCCGCCATGAGGGTTGACCTGGACTATGCCACAGTGCAGAGCTGGTTTGTGTGCCCATGCAAGGTTGACGCCAAGCCCAGCCTGGCCTGCTTGCAGCGTACGTGTGATGCCTGCAAGGATAGGAAGGTGGGCGTGAAGTCCGGGCGTGAGGGTGTGCAGCTGCAGTATCGTCAGTTCAATAAGCTGGACAATGGGCAAGGCGTAGAGTTGGCCACAGTCCAAACCACGCTAGGGGGGTTGGTGGCTGGCCTGAATGACCTCATGCAGAAGCAATTGTGGCATCAATACCTTGCCAAGCATCAGCGTGCCACCTTTAGGGCGCACTGTGCCGCTGTGCAGAACGCACCGGGGCTAGTTGTCGTGTCGTGTGACTGGTCAGAGAAGCTCACCATCCACCAAGACATAGCATGTCAGGGAGCATATTGGAAGCAGAGGACCATGTCAGTGTTCGTGGCATGTGCACATTACCAGGACATGGCTGGCAACTACAGGGAGGAGTCAGTGTTTGTGAGTGCTGACAAGTGTGACCAGTCTGCTGAGGCTTCCACCACAGCCCTCGTGCAAGTGATTGAGTGTTTGCTGCAAGGCAGGAGGCACCCGGATGGCATCTTGGGTGTGGCCAGCAACCCCGATGGGGTGGGTGATGGGAGGGATGATGGAGAGGGGTGGGTGGGCAAGATGGACATGAGGCAGCTGTGTTTGTAGTCAGATGGTTGTGCATCACAGTTCAAGGGGGCCAAGGCCATCAGGTTGCATTGGCACCTAGCCAATAGGTTTGGGGTGCCTGTGCAATGGTCATATGGTGCCACATCGCATTTCAAGAGCACGCATGACTCTGAGGGTGGCGTGATTAAGAGGGAGTGGAGGGAGCAGATGTTAGTGCATCCTGAGCTGGTGGGGAAAGTGTGTGGGGCTGCTGTGCTGACTGACTGGGCTAACAAGCATTTTGCTGTGCCATGCCATGCACAAGACACTAGTGCCAGCCACAGGCAACGTGGCCACATCATGTTTCGGCGCTATCTTGTGTTGGACGACGCTAGGCAAGCAACTGTATGCTGCATGTCTGAGGCTGATGTGGAACGCATGCATAAAGATGTGAAGGGGTGCAGGGCGATGCACCGCATGGTGTTCACACCTGACGGGGACCAGCCTCAATGGGCCATGGCTGGTTGTGCGTGCAGCACGTGCATGAGTGTGCCATGCCTGCCGTGCATGAAGCCTGACACTACCACCCCACTTAAGCCCATGCCCATGTTTCAAGACACTGTGAAGGAGGTGAGGGAGGACGAAGAGTGTTATGCATTGTTGATGTTGTTCCATTCCGATTTGCTGCATGATGAGGTGTGCTTTGGCAAACTGACCAACAAACACTGTGAACGATATCGCATGCACATGGGGTGGAAGAGGGAAGAGGGACGTCGGGAATTGCGTCGTTGGGTGCTGACAGAGTTGCAAAGTGAGGAGCTGGAGGCCGAATATGAGGCGGACAATGGATATGGCTGGGTGTAAGATGCACGGGGGTCTACTTTGGAGCATCACCAGCGGCCCGTACTAATGGCGTACTAATGGCCGAGATTGTGACTGGGTGCATGGTGCATGAGAGTCAACTTTACAGCAGCACAGACGGCCCACAAAGGAGGGCATCGCGCATTTGTCAAAGGGACACGTTGGTACTCCTCACAAAGAACCAGTCAAGCTTGTCAACCCAGCATTTGACTTCCTGGTTGGAAAGTTAAGTGGACTGCAAAAAGGCCCACATTTTGTAAAAATTTGACATGGGGTCACGTGACACAAAATAAACTCGAGCGTCCATGCCGCGGAGCCACCGAGTGCGATAGCTGTTTCCTGATCACAGCCCCACTAAGCAGCCCATTCCCGGCACAATGCGACCCCCTCTTCCAACACCCCCGCCCGCCCCGGCACAGGTGCATATCAGCCCGAGCAGCCCGCTAGCCTCGCGCTCGTGAGCTGCACAGCCCTGCGCAAGAATCGCTGTAAAATTCTTACAAGACCGGTAAGATGTTATCAGGGGTGCAGCCAATGGCGGGGGTGACCCCATACGGTTGCGTCGGAGCTCTTTAAGAGGAGGGATAATATTAAGCCGTTCTGAGACCTTGTTCAACAAGAATGCACAGCCCGTGACAGCTCCTTTGCCCTGAGTCGGTTTACAGTACTGGCTGGATCACTGACCTGGACACTGCACCAATGAACCTGGAAATTTATTTAATTTTTGCAAATGGTCAATGAAATGGTCCATGACAATGCTACCAGTCAATGTTGTCCAGCCAACACCACGAGAGCCTCCCTAATGCGCTCCCCTTGCAAGCTCCCCCGCCGGTAATGGGTAACCCACACCATCTTCATTTTAGACGATGCTGACGATGCTGACGATGCTGGTTGTGTTATACTTACCTAGCGCGCTCATCCTGCTCCTCCTCCTCGACTTGCGCAATAGCCACCATAATCATTAGCTCAGCCTCAACCTCGCGCCGGTGATTCGGCTGGGCAAAGGTGCAAGCAGAGGTGAAAGCAAAGGTGCAAGCTCTTGATAGGCTCGCGGCCAAAGGAAAACCTGGACCTCCCCAGCGACACGCTACACACAACACTACAAACACTCGGACTAAAACCAGAAGATACTAGACACACCGGATATCACAGGCCGGATATCCTCATGGTGCTCCCTCATAAGAAAGCAAGCAAGGACGGCAAAGACACCAAGCGGGTCTGCATCATTGAGATCAAATACTGCTCGGACTCACGGTGGACGGACCAACTAAACAAGGCACTCACCCAACACACCCACTTAGCCGAGACCATACGCAAGGAAGACCATATGGTCGCTATCATACCAATCCTACTAGGCATAGGGGGCATAACCTACGAAGCGCACACACGACAACACCTCCTGGCCCTAGGGATCACACAAGCCAACAATACCAAGCTGCTCAACAAGTTAACTAGACACGCTATGGTGGCAGCCCACTCTATTGCAAAGACAAGCTACAGACTCAGGGCTACCAAAGGGGGGGGAGGGTAGGGGGGACGCCTCTTCTTTGGCTTGATGGTGGTAGCAGGCCGCGCCCCAGGCGGTTGCTCCTCCCTTAATGCACGCCGGTGAATACCGGAGTAGTCTTCTTCTCTTCTTCCTCTAGGCTCGCGGCCACTAGCCACAACTCGCAACATAACGAACCCAACCTCCATTTTCCCCCATTCCCCCGCATTGGAAACGGGGGGTAAAAAGTGCATTCCCCCGTTCCCCTCTACCCCGTTACCCCGCATTGGAAATACCCCCTAACAGAAAATGGCAGGAAACCGACCCCTGGTAATCAAAACAACGCCGCGTCTCAGCCACGTGGTTTCTATTTATGTTTCGCACATCACCGGATAGAGGACTCCGTCAGCTATGCGGTGCAACATGTATCATTATATACTGTGCACTGTGCTGAGTGCTATGGCGGCTCAAATCTGTACATCTAAAGTCATGCTTGTTTTGCTCATGCGGGCCTCGCCGCGATCGACCGCCGCGACCGACGTGGCCCAGCAGATCCTGCAAACAGTCAGGGACAGTCTCCGCAGATAAATCGATTCACATGGCACGCCAAACCGATATAACCGCGCCACTCCACACACGCACATAAATATACAAGGCTGCTGCATTGCTTGACCGCTTCGTGAGTAGCTCCTACTTCCTGGCCACTCTGCAAGGCCATGCAAGGTGTGTACGCCATTGCTACGTTACCTTGCTCGACATGTTGGGTCCCATCCCTCCCGCCCACCCTCCGCTTGCGTGTCGAGCTTGTGTCCAGCTCCGCCCTGACCCCTTGCTGCTCAGATGGAGGGGTGGGCATCCCAGGGGCGGCACCAAATCCAACTGCCAGCTGCTGCCAGGGGGGGGCAGCAGGTGGGGTGGGCAGCGCAGGGGCGGCACCAGCACCAGCTGCCAGCTGCTGCCAGGGGGGGGCAGCAGGAGGGGTGGGCAGCCCAGGGGCGGCACCAGCACCAGCCCATAGGGGAGGGGGGGGCAGTGTTGGGGGGTGGGAGTGCGGGTTAGTTGGGGTGGGGAGGGGTGGGAGCGGGGTTGGGAGGGCGGGGCTGGGGGTGGGAGTGGGGGTGGGAGGGGGTGGGAGGGGCTGGGAGGGGAGGGGAGGGGTGGGAGGGGCTGGGAGGGGCTGGGAGGGGCTGGGAGGGGCTGGGAGGGGGTGGGAGGGGCTGGGAGGGGCTGGGAGGGGGTGGAAGGGGGCTAGTTGGGGTGGGAGGGTATTAGTTGGGGTGGGGTGGGCTGGAAGGGTCCAGTGGGCGAGTTAGCACTGCAAGGCAAAGTTAGGTCACGCCACAGTCATTTCCAGCAGGCCTGATTGATGAAATGCCGTGCTTTCTATTCCAGCAGCTGTGTCGTTAAGTAATGAACAAAGTTGACACTGTCCAGTAATAGATTGCCACTTGCACATTCTGCACATGCCAAGGCGCGATGCGCATGCACATGTCAGATGAAGGGCAGCAGAACACTCTCGTACACAGTGAGACCGCACATCACTGTAATAAGTAAAAGGTGTGAGGAGGGGCGGGCTTGGTTTTGGTCAAGGGCCCAAGGAGAGGGGGGGCAAGCTGCCACTCCATACCTGTAGCGAGGCTTCTGTCCTGCTTGGACTGCTCTCACACCCGCCCCGCCCCGCCCCGCCCCGCCCCGCCCCGCCCCGCCCCGCCCCGCCCCGCCCCGCCCCGCCCCGCCCCGCCCCGCCCCGCCCCGCCCCGCCCCGCCCCGCCCCGCCCCGCCCCGCCCCGCCCCGCCCCGCCCCGCCCCGCCCCGCCCCGCCCCGCCCCGCCCCGCCCCGCCCCGCCCCGCCCCGCCCCGCCCCGCCCCGCCCCGCCCCGCCCCGCCCCGCCCCGCCCCGCCCCGCCCCGCCCCGCCCCGCCCCGCCCCGCCCCGCCCCGCCCCGCCCCGCCCCGCCCCGCCCCGCCCCGCCCCGCCCCGCCCCGCCCCGCCCCGCCCCGCCCCGCCCCGCCCCGCCCCGCCCCGCCCCGCCCCGCCCCGCCCCGCCCCGCCCCGCCCCGCCCCGCCCCGCCCCGCCCCGCCCCGCCCCGCCCCGCCCCGCCCCGCCCCGCCCCGCCCCGCCCCGCCCCGCCCCGCCCCGCCCCGCCCCGCCCCGCCCCGCCCCGCCCCGCCCCGCCCCGCCCCGCCCCGCCCCGCCCCGCCCCGCCCCGCCCCGCCCCGCCCCGCCCCGCCCCGCCCCGCCCCGCCCCGCCCCGCCCCGCCCCGCCCCGCCCCGCCCCGCCCCGCCCCGCCCCGCCCCGCCCCGCCCCGCCCCGCCCCGCCCCGCCCCGCCCCGCCCCGCCCCGCCCCGCCCCGCCCCGCCCCGCCCCGCCCCGCCCCGCCCCGCCCCGCCCCGCCCCGCCCCGCCCCGCCCCGCCCCGCCCCGCCCCGCCCCGCCCCGCCCCGCCCCGCCCCGCCCCGCCCCGCCCCGCCCCGCCCCGCCCCGCCCCGCCTTCACGGGAGCTATTCCGCATTGCATGTGCTCGACAGCGACAACGGACGAAAGTAGACGCACTAAACAACGTTATTGGCCCGCAGCTAATTGTAGCGGAGACGCCCTATTGGCATTGTTTTTATTGGAAAACAGGGACGGCTTACATGATAAAGAGGCCTTATACAGGTAGACTTGCGCACGTAATGAACAGTAATCATTGCAAGGGGCACACATACGTACCTCTACAGACAGATGTGAGGCCCCATGCATACCTGGGCTGGCCTTTTCACGATGTTTTCACGGCGCATTATGTTCGCTTGCCGTTTGCAAAGACGGATCTGCTTTCAGCCCCGTGGGCGCCTAATCGCGATGGGCGCGGTGCCGATAGGTCGTCGCATCCTGTTTGAGCTCGACGAGCTGTACTACCCTATCGGCAACACCAAGGTGATCCAGAGTGATGGTGCATCGTACAGCGCTGGGTTGCCGCATTGAACCGCCCAGTCCAGCGAGCGGCGCCGTATGTGCTTGCACAGGCTGTAAGCTGGCTAAACCCTCACCCCTATGCCATCGACCACTCGGGCCACTGCCGCGTGCTGTCCCTGGGCTGTGGCGACCCCCGCAACCTGCTGCTGACGCTGGGCTCACTCAGCCCGCCTGGCCCGTCAGCCACTGCCACCCCAGACCCCGTAACCAAGGCCAGCAGCTGCTCATATCTGGAGCTGCATGCCAACGACCACAACCCCTGCATCATTGCTCGCAACATGGTGCTGCTGGCCCTGGCCACTGAGGTTGACCCCACCAGCCCCACAGACATGCAGTGTGAGCGTCATGAGGTGGTGGCAGCGCCCTGACCAGTGCCAACAGCCCACGCACGTCGACGCTTCTTTTTTTTTCTTGTACGCAGTGCTGTTTGACGTGTGGTACAACCTGCTGTGGGACAAGGGCAGTCAGGTGGAGGCGCGCTTCAAGACCACCATCCAGCACATCCTTGACGGCAGGTGGGCAGGCAGTGACGCCTTGCCTGCACCCACTGCCTTCCAGCTCATGCGCCATGCCTTGAGCCGCCTGCCTGGCCTGCCTGCTGCTGCTCAGGTACCCCTGGATGCAGGTGCCCCGGCCCAATGACATGAGGAAGGTGCATGAGGTGCTGCGGTGGTGGCTGGAGAATACCGGGCAGTCCACACCAGCCGGTATCCTGGAAGTCAGGCAAGCTGCTGGTGGCAGTGCAGCTGGTGCGGGGCCAGGGCAGCTACAGTAAGGCTCACTGTCATGCTCTCAAGCCGGGGAAGCAAGGTCTCTGTCAGGCACATGCTGATCGAGCTCATGACTGCACCCTTAACCCACTCTTCAATGAGTGATTTATCTCACTCCTCATCTCTAGCCTCGTTAGCGGTACCTCTAGAAGCATCGACAGCATCAGCAGCAACACTACATTGCCACTTGCACAGTAAAATGCTTGAAAAGAGTGACCTCCATGCAGTGGGGTGGTCACACAGACAGTGAGGCCTTCAGTCAAGACTGGCCAGCCTGCTGGTAAGCAATGGCATTCACACCATGCAGCCATTTTCTGAGTTGCCTGCTGCTCAGTTGGCTCAGCTCTATCGGGTCTACGCCCTCCTCATCAAGGGCTCAAACCATATTTTGTGTGCGGCCTCTTCCGCTGACTGGGTGCCAGCCCTCGGTTGTGGCTTCAGACGAGGTCAGCTCCAAACTGCTCCAAGCTGCATCAAAACAACAGCCAACAGATCTCCCGGATGGAAACAACACCCTTTGGCCATGGCTAATCCTAATCCTAACCCTAACCCTGATACTAGATGCGTGGCTGCCTGCCACCCTACAGGAGGCTTCACCGCACCCAAAAGTTTGCTAACTCGTCCAAAGCCAGTTCTGATTCATTTGACCTGGATGCTACCGACAAGGCCCTTGCTGAGCCGCTGCTTTGTGAGGTGAGCCCATAGAGGGAAGTAGAGGGGTTGCAGGTATCTTGCTCTGCGTATGAGTGTCAACGAGACTGCACAGAGTAGCACACCTAGCACAGTGCAGTGTGCCTGCCACTGATGACTGAGCACATCATTGATCACAAATCCAGCTGACACACAAACAATGCTGGGGCCACTGGTCGCCGATCACCAGCCCAGCTGAGCACAACCATACACAGCAACCATGAACCATCATGATGTGGTTGGGGTTGTGGTAGCGACACCAGTGCTGCAGCAAGCAAGACTGTGCCTGGGGCTGGCTTGCTGGCTGGCAGGCAGTCAGCGGTTGTAGAGAAACTTCTGACACGCCAACCAAGCTTCATGTGTTGACTAGCTGGCAGAGAGGGGAGCGTAGAGTGGATCATTACATGCGATCATGCTTTATGTCAGTGGTGGTGACGAAGAATGGTGTGGAAACTCTAGGTTGGGCTGGAGCCCAGATGCCAATACCACAGCAAACAGCCACAACGGAGTCTGTGCGTGCTCGTGTGTTCTGTGGCGAAGTCATAGGCTGTTGAGGCTGTCAGTCTGGCTGCCAGCACCCTTAAGCTCTGGCCTGGGGTGTTGCTGCAGACTCTCCCCTTCAACGCGCAGTCAGAGATGCTGAAAACCGTGCTGGCCAAGCGTGATGGCGGCAGCAGCAGCGTGGGCGAAGTCCTGAAGGCTGACTTTGTGTCCTGGGCCCAGCTGGGCAGCCTGCGGGGTCATCAGGAGCAGCAGTGGAGCAAGACCACGGCAAAGACAGCTGTGGTGAACTGCACAGTGAGTGGCAGGCAGACACACAGGGTGGGCAGAGAGGGTCCCAGTCATTGCAATGGCCATGGCCTGGGAAGCTTTGTCTGCCTGCATATGACATGAGGCTGGTGTGCCTCGTCATGTCACAGCCAGTTGTGACAGGCTGCTTCACTGGTGGCTGCCCAATGAGCTGCTTATAACACCCAATGTGTTGATGCTGGGCTGCAGATGCTGCCCTACTCAGAGGACCCCATCTCCCGCTGGACCGCCCACTACGACCAACAGTTCATGCGTGGCTGGGCTCCCCTTGAGCTGCATGAGCTGCAGGCAGTGGCGCGGCCTGACCAGCTGGCTTCAGCGCTGCAGGCTGCTGCCACTGCTGCCAGAGCCAGCCCTGCTGTGGAGGAGGCCCCTCTCCCTGGGCCCTGGGGAGCCTTCCCTTCCTGCCCTGCCCCTCCTGTGGGCAAGGCAGGGGCCAGGCCTGAGTACCGCCCTGCACTGTTGAACCAGACATACAAGGCAGGCACGCTGGCTAGGGCGTGCATGGTGCGCATGGCAGCAGCTTGCATGGCCATGCAGCGCAATGCAAGGCTGGGCGGGCCAGGGGAGGTGGTGCCCGTGCAGCTGCCACCAGCAGGCCACAGCAGACCTGGTGACAGCGCTGGCAGGAGTGGGGTGCCAGCCCAGCTGTGCTTCTGGCTGGGTGACTGCCTGCAGCTGTGCCAGGGCCCTGACCTGGAGCAGCACTGGGCCCACCGCCCTGCTGCCCAGCCAACAGTCGTGAGAGCCCCACAGCAGGCACAGCAGGGGCAGCCTCTCCAACAGCCGGCTGTGCAGCAACCTCTGATGTTCCACGTCATTGACACCAGCAATGTCGCGGACCATGCTGGCCTATTAAACTTGCTGCTGGCAACCCAGCCACGCCTGGTGCCCCACCCTCTGGCCCGCCTCATTACCTGCAGCATGACGTGGACGATGAGCTTCAAGTCAATGCGAGAATATCTGCAAAGGTGAGTGTAAGAAGGGTGATAGGTGTTGATCACAGCGCATAGCAATAGTCTTTTGTGCCTTATTTCATGCCAATGCTTAGCCATGGCTGCTGCCACCATCACGCACACTTTGCCCACCGACTGCTGCCGTCATGGCTGCCTAAAGCGATGCAAGCAATTTGTCTGTGCTCATCCACCATCAATTTGCCTGGTCACATGGCATCATTGTGAACACATCTGCATCACTTTGCTTATCATGTACCGTAACGGTCTATATTAATAAAAAATAAAAAGAAACTGAAACTAAGTAAGCAAATACCGTAGTGATACGCCTTGTGGGCGATACGCTGATTTGGTGAAAACCAAAAAACAGGGTCCAAGGCCCTATCGGCACATACTTGGTGAAAGCGCCTGGCTCCAACATTGAAGTGATACATGTTTGGTGACTCTCTATTCTCAATACATCTACGAAGCCAGAGGCTGCTAAGTGCAACACCTAGCAATAGCACATTGTCCACACATGCATTTGTTCACTATTGGGGCAGCTGCCTTTGAGCACTAAAGCGAGTGGCTGCTACCATGAAGTTATGGTGAACTTGAGGGTGCTGATACAAATTTGGTGACAACCGCATGCTCAAACATTGGTGATCCAATTTGGTGACGAATTGATCTGGTGAAATCACCAACAAGGCGTTATCACTACGGTAGTAGAAATAAAAATGAAACAAATGTCTGTGCTCACCCACCACCTGTCCTGTGCTCTGCCACTGGTTGTGCCAGTGCTCTGGTAGTGCAAGGCCACTGGTTGTGCACCTACTGGCCAATACTGGCTGCCAGAGTCAATGCAGATGATGTGTCTGTTTTCTTCCACCGTTGGTCACACTGCATTAGTGTGAACACATTTGCTCCCTGTCTTGCAGTTGTCTAAGCTGCCCACCTAGCATGTACCCCACACTGCTTGGCCTGCGCCTGGTCACGGACATCACAGCTGGCCGGCCACAGCCCCTGGGCATGGCAGCCCAGCTGAGCGCCATCCGCCAGGACCCCCGGCCACTGGTGTGGAGCAAGCCAGTGGCGGCAGTGGGGACTGCCGCCCTCACCCAAACCCTGATGCAGAGCCAGCAGCAGCTGATGGCTGCAGGGTGGCTTCAGTGCAAAGACCCTCAGTCTGGGCCTGGGCTGGTTGGAGGTGAGGTCACTCTCCTGTTGCAATGAGCAGTCCACTTCTTCTGGCTCGTTGTCAATCCCTGACACTGCTCATCTACGCATCCCACCGCAAGGCTTGGCTTAATCTTAGTTCACACATGGTTAGTTGGCCACTCAGTGAGACAACAAACTGTCCATCGCAGAATGCTACAATCCAATTGTGCTCCTGTTCGGTGCCGTTGTGCACGCAGAGCCGTCAAGAGCAATGACCCAGGAGGTCCCAGCCGTGAAGGTGTTGTCCTCCATACCTGGCTTGGCCCTGACCGGAGCAAAAGGTGTTGTGCCACCTCGCCGTACGACAGGAGGGGAGGGTGCCAAGGTGGCTGCAGGCCTCAAAGATTCTCTGGAGCACCATCTGGAGGTGCTCACAAGGAGATGCACCCCACAGGTCAGGCAGGCATGGATGTGTGTTGCAGACATGTGGTGCAGAAGTTGGCACAAAGGCCTTTCAGTTCTACTGTCTTGGCTCCAGCTCTACCCCAACGTGTTGATGCTACTACCTAACTTGCACCACTTGCCAGGCTTGCCTCATCTTGCCTCATCTCTCCTCACCTCCGCGCATCCTGCCTTGCCTCACCTCATCTTGTCTCATCTTGCTCACCACGCTTGCCTCCTCTGATGCCAACCATCAGAGGAGGTACACAGTACATACAGAACGTACAAGAGATGCACACGCTGGAAGCAAGGACGCTTGTCAAACCCGCCATCGGCAAGGCAGCACCTGTACAGATAGTAGTGTGTATCGGTCTGGAAGTAGTGTCTGCACTAACTCTGCTGCAGTATGATGTGCTCAAGTGCAAAGAACAACTTCATTCCAGAGCAATGTGCCTCTCCAGACTGCGCAGCTTCAGCGCTTGGCACAAAGACTGGCTGTTAATTCATCAGGCTAAGTTTCTATACTCTATATAGATTCTATAAAGAAATGTATATAACTATGATATATAGCTGAAGCAGTAGTAAGTTTTAAATTCCAACTGAGGTGTGATGCACACAGGTATGGTGCACACAGATATGGTGCTGCTGTCCTACCAGCCTCCTTAGAGACGGGCTGGCTGTGTGTGGACATCAGGCACTGTCCAAACTGGTTGCCGGATGCCTTGCTCAGGCTTTGCCTTTCCCTAAGGAGCGGTGCGGCCTGCTCTGCACCACCCCTGCCAGCCTGGCCCACCTGCTGCTGAGTGGCTGTGCTGCCGGTCGCTTCACCCTCCTGGCCCACACCGAGCCTAGCCTGAAATGCAGCTCAGCCTCAGATTCACCAAACTCTGCAGCTGGTCAGCCAGTCCTGCACCACTGCCAGGAGCTGATGACCGCAGTGGGGGCCCAGCTGCCCCGTCACTGGCAGCTAGGCTGGCGGGCGGTGCAGGCTGACCTGGTGGGCCGCTCTGCCGCAACCCTGGCTGCCCAGCCTGATGGCCATACAGCTGCTGCTGGCGGCCTGGACCTGACCCAGGGCCCCGGCCTCCTGCGCTTTACCAAGGTGTCGCCAGTGGTCCTGAGGGCACACACAGTGGTGTTTACCCGCGGCACTCCCATGCTGCGTGCCCTGCTGCTGCCAGTGGCAGCCAACAGCACCGTGTCAGCCGCCAGTGTCCCCTCCCAAGGCGTTCTGGACCAACCAATCCCTTTCCCCTTGAATTGGAATGAGCGCATCATGGCCTGGGCAGCAATAACCAAGTCCCCAGCCCACGTCCCTCCTGCTGGCGTGCACATCCTCGACAACCTATCCCTTGATGAGGTACCGGGCAGCAACAGGTGCCAATGGACGCTAAGCCTGCTGCTGCCAGCAGACCATGGTTTGAACCTGGGCGGCACCGCGGTAGTTGTGATGGATGCTCTCCAGGGCGAGGTTGTGCTGCAGCCCACCCGGCTTAGCTCATTCAATGTGGAGCAGGTCACACCCAGCCCTGACCTGGTCACACTGCTGCTGCAGTCAGCTGGGGCTGGGCTGGCAGCGGGGCCTGGCTGGGCTGTGGCAGGGTGTGGAGGCCAGCCAGCAGCAAGCAGTGACGCGGCACAGTGCTGTGCTCAGTGTGGAGCAGGAAACGTGAAGCTGTTCAGATGTAGCCGTTGCCGGGAGGTGACCTACTGCTCTCCTGCCTGCCAGAAGAAGCACTGGAAGGCCCACAAAGCAACCTGCCACGCCCCTGCTGAAGCTTCCAGCCACACTGCAAGCACACCCAGCCAGCCAGCAGGAGCAACATCAGAGCAGGCAGGCCCAGTGGCTAGTGAGCATGGTCAGGCAGCTGCCAGCCTCTACAGCTGGGCAGTGGCTGAGGCTATTGAGACCAGCAGCTCCTACTCCCTCATCCTGCAGCTGACCAGCAGCGGCACTGCAGTCAGGGCTGATTGTGAGCCAGGTGGCTTGACGGCTGAGGTGGTCAGGCACTGGGACTGGCAGCCAGGCAGCAGCAGCAGCAGCGGAAGCAGTGGGCCCAGCGTCAAGGGCAGCCAGGGTAAAGCTTCTGAGCTGCTGTCCTTGCGCCTTGGTGTGACCGCCTCACACTTCATCGTCCTGAGGTTGGAGCGGCCGGCAGGTCAGAGCCTACCCCTGTCTGCTGGCTCAGCTGCAATGCCTGCGTCAGCTAGGTCATCATCACCACCTACCTTGCTGCCTTGCTGCCTTCCTTGCTGCAGGCGTGCGGCCCCTGCTGCTGCAGCTGCCCTGGCCCATCAGCAGTGGAGCTAATGAGCCTGATGGTATGCCACTAGGCTGCTACTCTGGTGGCCAGGGCCTGGAGTCAGTCCAGCTGCGGCGCAAGTCAGGCCAGGTCTGGCTCAAGCTGCGCAAGGCAGAGGTGAGGCTGCTGCCAGCACCCTGCTGCAAGTTTCCCACCTGACCTCATGCCACAGCCCCTGACCTGTGGCCCTTGATCAGCCCAGGGCAGCAGGCTGCATCACCTGCTTCGGTGCTGCTGTTGGCCTCAGGAGTGGGAGCGCTGGCCAGCAGATGCCCCGACCACCCTGCTCGCTGCTCCACCCCAGCCACGCCCAGCAGCCATGCCCCTGACTGTGATGCCATTCACCCCTGACTGCCTCGACATCAGTCTCCTGCGGCCCTTTGACCTCTCCAGTGGCACACAGCTGCTCGCACTTCATATGTTTGCCATGTCCACCCGTCAACAAGTGATGCAACAAGCCCGCAAGAAGTAAGAGCTACCCATTGCTGAAGCTGGCAGACTTGTTGCATGGCAGTGACTTATCATGGCTGTGTGCTGCAGTTTTGATAACGGTGATGCTGAGACTGAGCTGCGTGAAAGCATCAAGACCCTGTTCATCAGAGCAACAGAGGGTGTGCGCTTCCTTGGCGTGGAGAACATGGCCGGCCAACCCCTGTGCGTGCACTACCTGCTTGCTACAGAGCTTGCGGCAGAGCTTAGAGCTTTTTATGGTGCTTGAGGAACCTTAGTTAGAACCTGCAAGAGGCTCGGAGCTTAGAGCATACCTGCTTGCTACAGAGCTTGCTACAGAGCTTAGCGTTCCTCATCATGATGCATTAGGCAAGCATGGTGAAGTAGGCAAGAGGCTGTAGGATTGTGAGCACACCTGGCAGGTCTCCTCTTGCCCCTGCAGGCCTGAGGGCTGTTCAGCAGAGCTGTTTGTCCTACTGCACCTGCCCATCCAAGAGGGGCCTGATGGCAGCCCCATCCTGCCCATCACAGTGGTTGACAACAGGTGAGAGGCTTGCGGACCGATCCACCCCACTCCTTGACTGCTGCCTGCACTCTGGCTGTGGTGGGAGCAGGCCGTGCCCCAAGCAGAAGCTCCTCCCTTGATGCACGCCAGCTCTGCCGGAAGAGTCTTCTTCTTCTTCCTCCTCTTCTTGTTCTCCTCCTTCTACTGCTACTTCTGCTGCTGCTGCTGCTGCCTGCACTCTGGCCACTCGAGGTGCTGTGACTGTGCTGTGCTGAGGCTGTGACTGAACACCACACGCAGGCTGGCCTTGGCCCTTGTGGAGAGCAGTCGAGGAGACATGTGAGTGGAGGGTCATAGCTTGCCCAATGTGTCCCACTACTCAACACACCAGATGTACAAGTGGTCAAGCCCTACCCCAAGATGTTGCGAGAGCTGGTTGGGGTGTGCCATGCCGCTTGCACTTACCACAGTTCATGGTTGAGTTGTGTGCACCCAGCCATCCGTACCAGGCTCTGCCAAGTCGCTGCTGGAGGTGGCTGCGGTGTGCTGTGCTGCTTGCAGTAATCGCAGCGTGGATGACTTCCAGCAATACATGATGCCCCACATGCCCCAGGGCAAGCCATTCCATACTCTGAAGTGCACCCACCGGGATGAGTTGATGTTGCTGAGAAGGTGGGTGGGGTTTGTAGCACTGGCAGGGTGGGTGCTAACCCTGACTCAATATGTGAGCACTGCCGCCAGCACACTCACATGGCACAAAAGGCATGGGAGAGGCAGTGCAGCAGTTGAGGACCTAGCGCTTGTATGGCTTGATGAGCATGTCAGCCTGGATGGAAGCCTCGGTACACTGCTGATGTACATCCGCCCTGTGTAAGGGAAGGTGTGGCTGCCTTGAAATTGCTGCAGGATGATCTTCCGCAACGCGCTGAGGTGCAAGCCCAGCAGCAGCCAAAAGCGTTGCGTGCCGCAACACTTCAATGACCCAGCCATGTCCCCCTGGTTTGCCAGCTACCTCAGTCCACGATATGCAGAGCACTTGGGTGAGAGGGGACAAGGGCGAGCAGGTGCAGCTTAGCTGGCTGTTAGTGGTGGCCGGCGTGTTGGCTTGCAAGTCGCAACTCTAGATCAAGGACATATGGTTCAAGGCGTATTGCATTGTCCCTCCTACATGCAGTTGTGCCCAACTCATGTCGCTACTCTCAGTGTCGCTACTCTCAGTTGTGATGCTATTTGCCCTTTTCAGGTGGACAGGAGGGCTTTGAGCTTATGACGGGCCTCAAGCTGTGATAGGCATCGCGGGCCTCAAGCTTACGGCCTCAATTGCAGTCGTTTGGATCAACGTCCAGGTTGTTGATCATTGGCTGTATGCCATGGTAGGGCACATACACAGCCGCTCTACCGAGGGAAGCTTGCGGTGCAGCAGTAACATGTGCTGAAGAGATTAAGTAGACTCTGCCTGACCTTGTTTTTGCCCCTGCTTCTATCCGTGCCCAAGGAAGCTGTTGCAGCTGTGTCACTGCGTGTAAATTTGGACACTGGCATTTTAGCCCCGTATCTTATGCAATGCACCGCAGAATGGACAGCGAAGTGTATCTCAGGATGTGCAAGACATTCATGGAGGCCACGTGGCTCCGATGAACGGATAGAATTCGCCACTGGGACATTGGATGATGAGGTTCCGATGGGGCATTCGATATCTGGCAGGCAAGGTGGTACACCTTAAGATGCAATTGGAGGTGCCGCCCATCGTGCTTGCTCCAGCATGCCTCTAACGGACGTGTAGGGAGCGTGTCATGTACGTACATGTACCTGTCACACATCCGGTGATATACGGGTATTACACGGGTGTTACACGGTTTGGTGCATGCCGCCCCGCCCCGCCCCGCCACCGACACCTGCATCTCCTCATCAGCGGCCAATGACCACTGCTCTGACTGCCCAGCCCGAGCCTCCTCAATGGTAGCTGGATTTGCTGGCCCTTCTGCAGGAGGCTCTGCAGGAGATCTGACACCAGCACCACCACTACCTTCCCCACCTGCTGCACCTGCTGCGCCGCTGTTGGCTCTAGCGCCACCCTCAGCCTCACCATTGCCGGCCTCTACGTTGTTGCCAGCCCCTGTGCCCCCACCGCTGCCAATAGCACCACTGCCAGCCTCTGAACTGCTGCCAGCCCCTGTGCTGCCCGTTGCACCACCCGCTAGTGCTTGCGCGAGCTCTAGTGGAGCTGGTATAGCTGCTGGCTGTGCTGATACCGCACTGGCACCCCCGGCTCTGGCTCGGGCTGTGGCAAGAGCATGGCCAGATCTGCCTCCCAAATGGGCGCCCCCCGGTCAAGCTCATTGAACACCACGTCCTTGGTGATCAAGAGGTTGCCACCAGGTAGCAGCACCTGGTAAGCCTTGCTGCCCAGCTCGCATCCCACAAACACCCCCTGCACCGCTTTGCTGCCCAGCTTGCTGCACATGTGCTCGGGCAATAGCACCACTCTGCAATGTTGGAGATTGAGACATGGATGGTGTCCCGGTTTAGCCACCTGCTCCACTGGTTCCCGGCTGCCACGTGTAGTCCGTCATGTTGACGGCACTCGTGGTCCAGCTGGTGTGCAGTGTGGCTTGTGCTGCCGCCAGTGAGCCTTCTGGCAGGCTGCTGAGCAGTATGCGGCCACCTGGCACCGCGCACAGAACAGCAGGCCATGCTCCACCTCCTCCCCGACCTTCAGGCAGTGGACGCAAGCCTTGAGCAGAGTAGGCCCCGCACTGGCTGTGACAGCTGCTGTGGGTGCCTTCACTGCCATAGACGCAACCACTTTGCCAGGTGTTGCTGGTGCTGGATTGATAGTGGGTGATGGTGCTGGTGCTGGTGCTGCTTCTGGTGGCCTTGCTTGGCCATGTAGCACAGGACCTCCTGCTGCAGCTGTTGCAGCTGCTGATACTGGCCGTGTGTCGCAAGGCTCGGACACAGCTGCCAATGCAGGAGCACCCGACCCTGGTCGGGCTGCCGTTTTGTTAGCTTCTTGAGCTACCTGCCGCCCTGCTGGCTGGGCTGTCTGCACCCCTGTTGACTTTGCTGCCTGAGCCTTGGCTGGTGCGGCTGGTGGTGCGACTCTTACAGCCCAGGGACCAGTCCTAGTCTCTACCGGCGCCTTCTGCATGCTCTGGAAGTACTCCCACCAAGCATTCCACTGGTATGTGGGCCCTGCGCACATCACCATTGGACAGCAGAACAAGCAGCAGCAGCAGCACTGGTGCAGGTCAGCACTTCAGTGCACCCCAGATCCAAGTGGGCAGCCTTACCATGGAGTACACAGCCTTTGGCCACGTGTGGTAATGATGATCATTTGATCATGGTATGGCATGGTATGGCCTTTCACACTCTCTGCGGCTTCTAAACTGGGCTAATGCTACAACTGGGTATGCTTTTAGGCGAAGACCAGAGCCATGGTAATGCAAGGAACGTATGTGAGGATGCTCGTGGCATCTTGCATGCAGCGGGCTGGAGTGAGCCAAAGAGTTTGACCGTGCTATCCGACCCCTGCTGCACCTGACGCAGTGCCACCACCCAGGCTACCACCCAGGTTGCGATGGACCGCAGAGTACTGGTGGAGTAGCTAAGGCTGGGCCTGCAACCATCCGGACTGGATAATCAGGCTACAACAAGCTGTTCAAGCATTGAGCTGTCAGTTTTGATGAGGAGCCCAGTGGTCAGGAAGGACCGCGTCGCCAGAGATGGGAGTTGTAGCTGTTTAGGCTCCCTGATGAGCTTGTAGTAGTGGGAGGGAGATTACCCCTACAGTCTGATACATTGGAATGTCTTGCATGGATGTCTTGACGTGAGTGTGTGCTGGGTTCATGAGAGTGTGCCCTCCCCCTACTCCTCTGCCTGGGTTGCAGCCAACCTACAGCCCCATGCTGCCCACTCGCCTTCCACCCATCCTTCCAATAAGAAACATTGCCGGACTCCACCAACACTCCTGCACCAAACTCTGATAGAACCCTAACGACCGTTCCAATTCCAGCCCAGATCAATATGCTGGTGTGAGTTGGTGCGTCGGTCTGGGTGGGAGTACAGCTGGCACAGGGAAAGAAGAGCATTGGAGCACACTCCCATGTCAAGACATCCATGCAAAACATGCCGAGATGTTGGCTCATGGGTACACCCCCTCAACTACAGCATGCTTACTGATAACTTAACTAGTCTACGCCCCCTCTTACCCAGGTGCTCTGTGTACAGAGGGCTGATGAAGCTGGAGAACCACGGTGACCGGGACGGGTCGTTGTAGATAGCTGGCAGGGTATGGGTGTGCTTGCTGCTGGGGTTGAGCTTCATAGCATTGTGGTAAATCATCCTGCACTTGATTCATTGCAGCCAGCAACAATTATGTTGTGCAGGAAGCTGGCCTCTGCCGTGCAGGGAGCACAGCCACAGTGAGCAAGGTGTAGTTGCTACATAACGCTCACCTCCTTAAGCCTCTCAACTCCGCAGGGCTCGCACACGAATACTTAGGAATCATTTGGGGCTTGAAAGGGTCCAGGCATATGTTGTACTCGTGTAAGGTCTTCCAGCTGCAGGCAGGCAGGCAGGCAGGCAGGCAGGCAGGCAGGCAGGCAGGCAGGCAGGCAGGCAGGCAGGCAGGCAGGCAGGTAGGCAGGCAGGCAGGTAGGCACCCCAGGGGGCTACAACCTCAAGTCTAGCATAGTGCTCAGGTGTGAGCAGGCACTGCAGGCTTACCAGTCCGTGCGCTCGCAATTCAGCAGCATCTCAGACAATCTGCAATGCACAGTGCGCGGTAGGTGTAAATCATCAACTGCGTGAGTGAGAGTGTGTGGGTGATGGCGTGGTGTCAGAGAGAGCAAATGTGGTCATGCGACCAATGTAAGGCGCTCTGTGTCTGAACCCTGCTTGCCAACTTTTGAGCTATTGGCTTTTTACTCATACTTGCGGCCTGCAGCAAAGGTCAAGGATGGGGCTGCTGAACAAGTGGCAACACGGCAGCAAGGGAAGGGTTATCCCGATTATGGGCGACATTGCAGGCAGTGTGGGCTCAATGGCATGCTCTACGTCTATGTCTGGGGACTCCTTTGTAAAGCTTAGGTACTCACTTGTGAGAGACAGCCAGCCATCCTAACCGCCTGCCGCACTCGGCTGCTATGGCTGCTTGCCAAAAAGGCCATTACACTCATTAAGGGCACCACATGAAACAAATATCTTCGGCCACTAAAATACACATGAAGCAGCTTTAGGCTGTGGACCATCCAGCAGGTAGCTGGATGCCCTAAATCCAGTGAGGCAAGGGTGATGTGTGCAGTTTGTCTTCCGGTGTTCGGTGGACCTTAAGTAAGCAGGGTTGCAACAAGCTCTGTAAAGTCATGCATTCTAGGATTTCTCACTAGCCCCACTGTTTGTATCATCGTCATATCATATTATGCCACTGAAGCCACCGCACAAGGTTCAGCAGCAGGAGCAGCAAAAGGATAGGAGACAACACATCGGCTGCGATCTTAGCGGGTGAAGGCATGCAGCAATGTTGGGACTAGAGTCCAGGCAGCTGCCACACACCTACAGAGTTTACCTGTTGTCCAGCACTGTGACACGTAAGATGGGGACGCCATCAGGCCCCTCTAAGATGGGCAGGTGGGTGTAGAGATACATCTCTTGTCCATTTGAGGCAGTTGGCCTGCATCAGCATTTCACACCACTGATGCATCTCGGGGGCAGTACGCAAGCAGCCAAGGCGTGTGCGCTGAGTTGGGCACAGAGCTGGGTGTCTAATCATCCATGCACAAAGCATCTGTCTGTATCCGGCATTCTGACAAGGTGTACCAAGTCCAGCGGAACTACCAAAGTTGCAACCAACATGCAGGTCTCTAGCTGCCCAAACACAGGGAAAACTGCTTCGGTCTGAGGTCGAGTGTGGCCAAGACGGCAGGCTGCCTGGCAGCCTAGGCTGACTTCACTGAACCCAGAACCAAGCAGCCCACACAGAGACGTGGGACACACCCCTTGCAGCTGGTGTCAGCTGCCATTCTGTGCATGCTTGAACAACAGCTTGCTGGATTTGTATAGCTGTTGTGAACAGTGCTGCGAGCACGACTATGGCTCTTACATGCGCTGTCCTGGCGGGGTCATCACGAGGTGGAAGTGCTCATTCTTGGTAGCACAAATGAAGAGCTGTGCTATACCGTCGCGCAATTCCCATATGGCCTCGTTTCCCCCTGTCATACCTGCATGGCAAAGCAGCCAGTGATCACACTACATTCTTGGGCTTAATGCAGACAAAGAGGAGGAGGCCACCCTACCTGACCCATTCTTGACCCATGCCTTACGACGCTTGGAGGTACGTGACCCTCGACAGTGCAACCCACGCACCCAGCTTACCAGCCACCATGTGGCACTCAAAGACAAGAGGCTTTTCATTGCTTTCTAGCCAGGCTAATCAACCACATGTGCCAACCCACATATCACTCACTCTATACAGTAAGCTAGCGCCTTTCGCCAAGGGTACATGGCATACATGTGCCGAGCTACCAGCCCTGCGCCGTTTGAGAGGTCCAGGGGTGGTAAGTGTGCGATGTCTATGCAGTCAGGGGTGGGTAGCACCACAGTCAGGGGCATGCCTGCTGGGCGTGGCTGGGGCGGTGCTGCAAGCAGGGTGGGCGGGGCATCTGCTGGCCAGCGCTCCCACACCTGAGAACAACAGCAGCACCGAAGCAGGTGATGCAGCCTGCTGCCCTGGGCTGATCAAGGGACACATGCCAAGGGCCATGGCATGAGGGCAAGTGGGTGACTTGCAGCAGGGTGCTGGCAGCAGCCTCACCTCTGCCTTGTGCAGCTTGAGCCAGACCTGGCCTGACTTGCGCCGCAGCTGGACTGACTCCAGGCCCTGGCCACCAGAGTAGCAGCCTAGTGGCATACCATCAGGCTCATTAGCTCCACTGCTGATGGGCCAGGGCAGCTGCAGCAGCAGGGGCCGCACGCCTGCAGCAAGGAATGCAGCAATGCAGCAAGGTAGGCGGTGATGATGACCTAGCTGACGCAGGCATTGCAGCTGAGCCAGCAGACAAGGGTAGGCTCTGACCTGCCGGCCGCTCCAACCTCAGGGCGATGAAGTGTGAGGTGGTCACACCAAGGCGCAAGGACAGCAGCTCAGGCGCTGTACCCCTGCTGCCCTGGGCGATGGGCCCACTGCTGCTGCTGCTGCCCGGCTGCCAGTCCCAGTGCCTGACCACCTCAGCCGACAAGCCACCTGGCCCACAATCAGCCCTGACTGCAGTGCCGCTGCTGGTCAGCTGCAGGATGAGGGAGTAGGAGCTGCTGGTCTCAATAGCCTCAGCCACGGCCCAGCTGTAGGGGCTAGCCGCTGCCTGGCCTAGTTTACTAGCCACTGGGCCTGCCTGCTCTGATGTCGTCCCTGCTGGCTGGCTGGCTGTGCTTGCAGACTGGATGGCAGCGTCAGCTGGGACGTGGCAGGCTGCTTTGTGGGCCTTCCAATGCTTCTTCTGGCAGGCAGGAGAGCAGTAGGTCACCTCCCGGCAGCGTCCACACTTGAGCAGCTCCTCACCAGCTGTGCCACATTGAGCACAGCACTGTGCCGCCTCACTGCCTGCTGCTGACTGGCCTCCACACCCTGCCACAGCCCAGTCAGGCCCTGCCGCCCACCCAGCAGCAGCTGACTGCAGCAGTAGTGTGACCAGGTCGGGGCTATGTGTGACCTGCTCCACACTGAATGAGCTCAGCTGGGTGGGTTGCAGCAAAGTATCGCCCTGAAGAACATCCAACACGATTACCGCGGTGCAGCGTAGGTCCAGACCATGGTCTGTTGGCAGCAGCAGGCTTAGCGTCCACTGCTGCCTGTTGCTGCCAGGCACCTCAGTGATAGATAGGTTGTCAAGGATGTGCACGCCAGCAGGAGGGACGGGGGCTGGGAACTGTGTTGGGGCTGCCCAGGCCATGATGCCCACATCCCAATCTAATGGCATAGGGATTGGTTGGTCCAGAACATATGCTGGAACTCTGGCGGCTGACACAGCAAAGTAATGTGAAATGGGAAGGAGCAGGGCTCGCAGCATAGGGCTACCTCTGCCCATTCTAGAGAGAGTTTGGGCTCCCTTGAGCATTGGCATGTCCTTGGTGAAGCGCAGGAGGTGAGGGCTCTTGGTCTTTGCCAGGTCAGCAGCAGCTTGAGGGCTGGAGTGCAGGGCCATGGCGGCAGTGCAGCAGCCTGCCAGGTCAGCCTGCACCGCCCGCCAGCTAAGCTGCCAGTGATCACGTGTCACTGAACCCAAGGTTCTCATCAGCTCCTGGGACTGACGCAGGACTTGCTGCACGGCTGCCAGGCAAGGCTGGCCAGAGGCTGGGCTGTAGCTTAGGTGCGAGGACTGGGTGAGGGGCTGCGCTGTGGGCTGTGCAGGTGTAAAGAGGGAGAAGCGGCCGGCAGCACAGCCACTCAGCAGCAGGTGAGCCAGGCTGGCAGGGGTTAGGCACATGGAACCGAAGAATGTAAGACCTATGCAAGGCATGCCCTGTAAGAGCACAGCCACACAGCACAGGCAGCACATCAGTTGGGATTGCATGGCCATGTAGCAGAGGACAACAGTGCAGCGTCAAAAGCATGCTGAGCACAACTCAGTGGACAGACAGCTATGTGTGGGTATGCGATTCATTGCTGGGCAGCCGCAAAACCTTTCAATCAACTCTGTACTGCAAGTAAGGAATACCAGAGACTGAGGTTTTGAACATCACCAGCTTGCATATCACAAAGCAGGGGTAATGCCCACCAGCAGCCTCGTGGCCTCCCTGACCTGTAAGGAACAGCTTTCAGCTATCTTTCCCAGATGATTTTCCAAGGTGTCTGGCTGGCAGCAGAACCAGTGTTCATGGTCTCCTTCAACAGCTCTGGAGGGCGGGGAGCGACCTCCATGAGGCAGAGCCAGGCTGGGGGCCAGGACCAACACGTCCATGGCTCCAGCCCTGGTGCCAAAGGCCAATGAACTGGCGTGGCTTGGGCCACCTGCACAACATACCATGAGCACAGCTGGCCAACTGCTGGCTGGTGGGCAGGTGCTGATGCTACCAGAGTCCTAGAAAAAACAATGCTTTTGTTTCGACCATGCACGTGCAGAGCAGTGGGGTCAGGTGGGTGAACCACCTCCAGCCAGGCCCTGTCCAGGCTGAGGGTCCTTCCACGGAGTCTGCCGTGCCGCCACCGACTGCTGCTGGTCCAGCATGAGTGCTTGGGTGAGGGCAGCGGTCCCCACTGCCGCCACTGACTTGCTCCACACAAGTGGCCGGGGGTCAAGGCTGATAGTGCTCAGCTGGGCTGCCAAGCCCAGGGGCTGTGGCCGGCCAGCTGTGATGTCCGTGACTAAGCGCAGGCCAAAAAGTGTGGGGTACAAGCTGGGTGGGCAACTTAGACAACTGCAAGACAGGGAGACACGCTTCGTTCACATTTGCTCAGGTGCATTGCCAGCGGCGGAGCATGCCATTTGCAGGTCATTTGCATCAGCTTTGGTTTACTAAGGGTGACGATAGATGGTCATAAGCAGGTCAATGTGTTGTTGGTCAATGGTTCCAATGTGTTGTCGTGCATGAAAATGTTATGAGCATGTTGTGACAGTCAGCCCACATCAATTAGCTATCATCAATTCACGACGATGAGCGCTGTAACCACACTGTGTTCACACTGTGTTCATACAAATGGTGGGCATGATGGTGGTACCAGCCATGGCTAAGCATTGGCATGTTTAAAGGCACAAGAGACTTTTGCTATGTGCTGTAACCAACTCATATCACTCTTCTTACACACACCTCTGCAGGTATTCACGCATGGATTTGAAGCTCAATGTCCACGTCATGCTGCAGGTGATGAGGCGGGCCAGAGGGTGGGGCTCTAGGCGTGGCTGGGTTGCCAGCAGCAAGTTAAACAGGCCAGCATGGTCCGCTAGACTGCTGGTGTCAATGACATGGAACATCAGAGGTTGCTGCACAGGCGGCTGTGGGAGAGGCTGCCCCTGCTGTGCCTGCTGTGAAGCTCCCAAGACTGTTGGCTGGGCAGCAGGGCGGTGGGCCCAGTGCTGCTCCAGGTCAGGGCCCCGGCACAGCTGCAGGCAGTCACCCAGCCAGAAGCACAGCTGGGCTGGCACCCCACTCCTGCGAGCGCTGTCACCAGGTCTGCTGTGGCCTGCTGGTGGCAGCTGCACGGGCACCACCTCCCCTGGCCCCTCCAGCCTTGCATTGCGCTGCATGGCCATACAAGCTGCTGCCATGCGCACCATGCACGCCCTGGCCAGCATGCCTGCCTTGTACGTCTGGTTCAACAGTGCAGGGCGGTACTCAGGCCTGGCCCCTGCCTTGCCCACAGGAGGGGCAGGGCAGGGAGGGAAGGCTCCCCAGGGGCCAGGGAGAGGGGCCTCCTCCACAGCAGGGCTGGCTCTGGCAGCAGTGGCAGCAGCCTGCAGCGCTGAGGCCAGCTGGTCAGGCCGCGCCACTGCCTGCAGCTCATGCAGCTCAAGGGGGGCCCAGGCACGTAGGAACTGTTGGTCGTAGTGGGCGGTCCAGCGGGAAACAGGTGTTTCGAAGGGGGGCAGCATCTGCAGACCAGCATCAACACAGTGGATGTCACAAGCAGCTCATTGGCCACAGACATGACGAGGCACAGGAGCCTTATGTCATGCCCTCACTGCCACTCACTGTGCAATTCACCACAGCTGACTTTGCAGTGCTCTTGCTCCACTGCTGCTCCTGATGACCCCGCAGGCTGCCCAGCTGTTCCCAGGCTAGGAAGTCTTTTCGCAATGCCTCGCCCACGCTGCTGCTCTTTGTTTTGTCCATCAGAACACACTGTGCATTGTAAGTCAACACCTGCAGGTCAGCCACATCCCAGCCCAGCCACGGAGTGATCAGTCAACCGTCCCCTTCTTACCCTAACATCCTGCTCCCTCTCATTCCTCCCAGTTGCCCCACTCTGAACCCTTGCCTTCCACCACACCTCATGTTGGAGTGATCTGGCGTTATCTACATCTGCTTCTTCAAAATCCTGCAACGCTGAGCGATTATGGGCCGAGACTGCAACTAGGCGAGTACGATGCAGCCTCCTGTATGACAGCATGCATGTGAAATGTATATAGCATATCACACAACAGAAACATTGCAGTACAGGCTTCAGCTGTGAGCTTTTGCCGTGCTGCCCTTGACCCACACCACCTGCACTGCCACCAGCAGCTTACCTGACTTCCAGGACATGGGCTGGTGTGGACTGCCCGGCTTCCTCCAGCCACCATCGCAGCACCTCATGCACCTTCCTCACGTCATTGGGCCGGGGCACCTGCATCCAGGGGTACCTGGGCAGCAGCAGGCAGGCCAGCAGCCAGCTCATGCCGTAACGTATCAGCCGTAAGGCAGTGGCTGCAGGCAAGGCGTCACTGCCTGCCCACCTGCCGTCCAGGATGTGCTCGATGGTGGTCTTGAAGCGCGCCTCCACCTGGCTGCCCTTGTCCCACAGCAGGTTGTACCACACGTCAAACAGCACTGCGTACAAGGAAATAAAGCAGCGTTTGACATGCGTGGGCTGTTGGCACTGGTCAGGGCGCTGCCACCACCTCATGACGCTCACACTGCATGTCTGTGGGGCTGGCGGGGTCAACCTCAGCGGCCAGGGCCAGCAGCACCATGTTGCGAGCAATGATGCTGGGGTTGTGGTCATTGGCATGCAGCTCCAGATATGAGCAGCTGCTGGCCTTGGCTGCGGGGTCTGGGGTAGCAGTGGCCGATGGGCTAGGCGGGCTGAGTGAGCCCAGCGTCAGCAGCAGGTTGCGGGGGTCGCCACAGGCCAGGGACAGCACGCGGCAGTGGCCCGAGGTGTCGATGGCGAAGGGATGAGGACCCAGCCAGCTTACAGCCTGTGCAAGCACATCCGGCGTCCCCGCTCCAGGAGGGTCCAGCAAAGCACCGCATCGCAGTGCGGCATGGCTTACACCTGTCGCACCTTGGTGTCGCCAATCGGGCAGTACACACCATCAAGCTCAGTCAGGATGCGGCGGGCGAGCGGGATGTTGCTCATAGCATCGACCTGGCTTACAGCTTCCAGTGTGTTGTGGCTTGCACGGCATGGCATGGCAGCACGAACATGCAACTCCACAATTGGCACCTTGGAAAGCTGTCGTTGCCTACCTCGAGACTTGAAAATAAGCACCAAACCACCAGACGTTTTAGCAGCGACTACGCTATTGGCCTCGCCATGGTAAACATCAGTCTCAAGCTTTTTCTGTATCAGCATACCTGGTCCGGCAGGCAGCATGTCCGAAGGAATTGTTTTTTCTGGTCTCTCCTTCGACGACATTATCGAGAGGGCTGATAAGTGCCTTGAGAATAGGTCGGAGCAGCAGAAAAAGGAATGTGGCAAGGTGGCAAGGTTCAGCCAGGAAATCGCGTCATTTCTGCAGCCTTCACAAGGGAACCATGACAAATGAAGATGGTGTGAGTCAGGTCAGTGTGTCTAGTAGGGGATAGGCATGCGCTGTGGACAGTTGCTGTCCAGTAGCCAGCTGCCTTGAAGCAGTCAATCAGCTTTGCGCACGGCTTTGATGCTCAGCGTCATGGCTCTCCAGGTGGACAGACCCAAGGCAGCAATGGAATGCTGACCCTGGATGGACTGACTGTGGCGCAGGAGGGGGCAAGCTGCTGCTGGCGCATACGGCTGGGTAGTTTGGTGCCTTGCTGGCAGCCTCTGGACCCTGGATGGGAGGAGTGGAGGGAGAGGCAAAGGCTGATCCCCGGCTAAGGGAGGAGGGTAGCAATGGAGTGCTGGGAGGTGGTGGTGTGAGGAGGGAGCTGTCAGTTGCAAAACGAGACGGCCGCCTAATCACCCTGGCGGGTCTGGCAGGAGTTTAGGTGATGGTTGGAGATGGCTGGGGTTGGAGATAAGGAGTTGGTTGGGGCTGGGTGGCGCATCGGCAGTGCAAACTGCATGATGATGCCCAGGTTCCAGGGCTGGCAGCTGTACCACCAGGGCTGGCAGCTGGTCACCCCCGCCATTGGCCCCGCAAATGTGAGACGGTCTGGGGCGCGAATCTCAGTGAAGCTCGCGACAAAGTTTTGACGCAGACGGGTGTAACAGGTGTATGCGGCACCCACCGTCCGCAAAACACTAGCTCAGATCGGCGCCCGCCCAAACCTGACCTGTGCTTTCCGCCTCTAAAAGACTCACGCGCATCATAAGGCGAGGCTGCCAATCCTTCTACGCACGCCGTAAGCCAACGGCACAAGTGCAGTACGCCTGCTTGCATGTCAGTGCATGGAGCATATAATTGGTGAATATGCGCACATATCAGCCAGCTGGCACCCCTTACCTCACTGACGTTGCGGCATGACTCTATGCAAATGTAAGCTGCCTTATGACAGCGCCACATCATCACTTGGCGATATGTTGTCGGGATGGCTCGGGATGGCTCTGGCTTTCAGTGTTACATGTGCCGTGGTGCCTCAACCCTCTTCCTCAACTTCAGCAGGCACATGTCACGCAAAATCATTACAGAAATACATGTATCGATGCTCAAACGCCTTGCAACACCACTACAGAAGACATGTATCGCTGATGCCAAGCACATGCATTGATGTAAAAAGGTGGCAACACCACACAACACAACAACACCTCAACAACACACCACCACCACCACAACACAATGACTTATGCCTCACACACCACCTATGCTATGTGCACAACAAGCAAGGACTGGCTGCACCTCCTTGCTATAGCTAACACTCACTACGGGACTGCTAAGCACCTTGCCTTGCTGCCTATGCCCCATGGCACCAAATCAGGCTGGGCTGGGCTGGGCTGGGCACTGGTATCTTTTGGATGGCATCCTGCAGCAAAATACCCATAACCATGTCAGGCCCACATAAGAGACATTACCTATCAAAAACAATGCATGAAAATCAGGTTGGGGACTGCTGTGTGCTTCCCTCAGCTGTTCATGCCTGTCATGCGTTGCGCAAGTGTGCGCGTGAACATCAAACTGACCTAGACAAGGTGAGGTAAATTACAACCTTACTCACCTCTTGCTCACTGTTTTCAAGAGCTGATCCCCTTGCTGCACTCCTGCTTGGAAGACCCTTGGGCTGCTGTGGGTTTGATGCTGATCCTCAAAACAGCCAAGCACCTGTGGAGGTCAGCAGATTTGGTTGCATGTGTTGACATTGTATGCAAAACGCACTAAGAAACAGCACCCCGTGCTTGCCTGGGAAGTAATCGCGACTTGCCAGTCCGATGGCAGCAAAGGCTGCTCGGCGCGGAAATGCCTCCGGCCACCAATTCATCTCTCCTGTTGCGACACGCATATAAACAGATAGAGAATGGCATTGCGAAGCTAATCATGTCGTTGAGACAGTGCAGTACAATCGACAAAAGAGGGCCTAACCTGCTAGCGACACCGTTGTGAGATGTAGAGCCCAATGGTAGAAGAATTACATGCAGCGGATCAAAGACGGTGCCAAAAAGTGAATTGCGGGGCCAATGGCGGGGGTGACCAGCTGTACCAGGGCTGGTAGTGGCCCCATGCTTTTGTAGGGCTTGTCCCCCTTGCTATCAAAGCCAATAGCACCAGCGCCCGTTAGAGCACACAGGCCTGCAACAAGGAGAACAATCGCTTTAGGTTTTAGGTAGCAGTAACCTTGCATGGTGGAAATGAGCTTCTGGTATCATTGTAACATGGTAGCATTGGAACTTCTTGGCTATCATTGTAACTCACCAGATTAACGCATGTGGGCCAGATGACAGATGTCATGCAGCAGGGTACCCTGTCCTCTAGCTGCTGGCCTGGATGCTTGCAACTCCGTCTCCAACACCTATGTACATGACAACACAGCCGATGGGCTGGTGTTAGGGCTGGGGCACACACAGCGGCTGGGGCAGCAAGGGCAGAGGGGGTAGAGGGAGCAGGGAACAGCAAGGTCCGCTGAAGCCTTACCTTCAGCCGGTTTGCGATGAAGCCGGCCATGCGGGTCCACGGGGCAAGGCCAGCGGCAACCCGAGCTGCCATTGTCGCCGATCCTTTCTTACTACGCTTAGTGCGTCGGCCCATCGCTAATTATGGCCGCCAGTCTGCATCATTTGCGCCGCTGATGGACGCTGGTGGTAGCTTGGAGGAACCAGAACGACCTCTAGTACTTTCGCAGCCTGGTGAGCGCGAGATGATGGGGTAATTTAGACATGAGCATGAGGTATGTCTGGGTGTATCTATGGGTGCTAACCTAAAGGATACGCTACCAAAAGTTGCAGAAGTTCTCGGGGCACACCGCTTGCATCTCTACAGGAGGTCAGCACGGCGTTTGATGCACTTCCCGCCTAGAAATTAGGTTTCAACTCACTGGAATTTCATTAGCCTCCCAACCCGCGCAGGGCAGATGTATTACACTGCAATAGCTTCACGTGGGAGCTATGAGTATACGTCAACGCTACGGCGCAAAAACTAGACGGATGCGCAGCAGCAACAAGCAGCAAATCGATTTCAAAAACAGCACTGCAGATTTGCATGCCGGCACCCCATCACGGCACCCCGACCGACCGACTAGTGACCGCTCTACCTCGCTTGTCGTTGCGGCGTTGTTGTCTGCACGTGCACTACCGTCAGGGTGCAAGGAGTCACAGGTGCAAGGATACCGCGGAGGGGGGCAAGGTGGACTTTAGCCCGTCCCTCGCAGGCCAAGCTCCGGAGCACCACGCCGCAGCGGGGCGTCGCGGTTTGACCTCTTGGAGTGCAGTAAGAGCGCGACAAAAAGTGACGGTACATATTTTCGAGCCATTTTACCTGACCTTGTGGGACCTGACTGAGATCAAAGAGCAGCATTGTCAGGGCAGGAGTGGGGGGTCGGGAGTGTTGTCAGAGCAGGAGTGTGGTGGGACATCCAAGTGTGTGCTATTGAAGTTCGGACCATTGCTGAGATATCTGCGTTTTGAGTCTGAGACCAGCCAGTGTCACCACAGTGGTCCACACACTCATGTCGAAACATCCATTCAAGACATGTCGCCGCGTTGACCTGTGGATTACCGGGTGTATTACAAAGGGCAAGCACTTGAAGGGCTCTGAGCTCCATGCTTGCGCCAGAGTGCATGCGTCCTGGATGCAACCAACACCTCTTCAGCCATCTGGGTGCTAAACCAGGGCCCCACTGGTCTCCGGCTGTCACGTGTAGTCCGTCATGTTGGCGGCACTCGCGGTCCAGCGGGTGTGCAGTGTGGCTTGTGCTGCCGCCAGTGAGCCTTCTGGCAGGCTGCTGAGCAGTATGCGGCCCCCTGGCACCGCGCACAGAATAGCAGGCCATGCTCCACCTCCTCCCCGACCTTCAGGCAGTGGACGCAAGCCTTGAGCAGAGTAGGCCCCGCACTGGCTGTGACAGCTGCTGTGGGTGCCTTCACTGCCATAGACGCAACCACTTTGCCAGGTGTTGCTGGTGCTGGGTTGATAGTGGGGAATGCTCTTGGTGCTGGGGCTGCCCCTGGTGGCCTTGCCTGGCCCTGTAGCACAGGACCTCCTGCTGCAACTGTTGCAGCTGCTGACACTGGCCGTGTGTCGCAAGGCTTGGACACAGCTGCCAATGCAGGAGCACCCGACCCTGGTCGGGCTGCCGTTTTGTTAGCTTCTTAAGCTACCTGCCGCCCTGCTGGCTGGGCTGTCTGCACCCCTGGTGACTTTGCTGCCTGAGCCTTGGCTGGTGCGACTGGTGGTGCTGCGGCGGCAGGTGGCATACTGCGTTGAGGCTGTTGTTGCTGGGTACTCCTGCTCTGACCAGCCTTGCCGCCATGCAGCCGTGCTTCGGCCTCTAAAGCAATAATCTCAGCAGCCTTCTTAGCAGCAACATCTGCAGTGACGACCGTCACTGGCTGGCTAGGGTCCAACTTCATCAATTGCTTCGTCAGGGTTGCCAAGTCCAGCTCCATCCCTGTGCACATAAGCGCAGGCCAGTGGTGCATGGCGAGCTGCACCCACAGTAGCATGGCACTTTGCATGAGGTGTGCCAGCAAACATATCTCGCCCCTGTGCAGCTACCCTGGCGAGGTTTTCCACTTTCGCATGGCATCGTTTTAAATAGTGAGCTGAATCCGTGTGACGTTACTTTGTGTGACATTTTCACGGAGTTTTCACGGCGCATATGTTCGCTTGCCGGTTGCAAAGGCGCATTCTCCATTTAGCCCCCGTGGTCGCCTAATCGCAATGGGCGCGGTCCCGATAGGTCGCCGCATCCTGTTTGAGCTCGATGAGCTGTACTACCCTATCGGCAACACCAAGGTAACCCAGAGAGCTGGTAGATCGCACGGCGCTAAGTTGCCTCGTTGAGTCGCCTAGCGTGCGACGCCGGATGTGCTTGCACAGGCTGTAAGCTGGCTGGGTCCTCATCCCTTCGCCATCGACACCTCGGGCCACTGCCGCGTGCTGTCCCTGGCCTGTGGCGATCCCCGCAACTTGCTGCTGACGCTGGGCTCACTCAGCCCGCCTGGCCCATCAGCCACTGCCACCCCAGACCCCGTAACCAAGGCCAACAGCTGCTCATACCTGGAGCTGCATGCCAATGACCACAACCCCAGCATCATTGCTCGCAACATGGTGCTGCTGGCCCTGGCCACTGAGGTTGACCCCGCCAGCCCCACAGACATGCAGTGTGAGCGTCATGAGGTGGTGGCAGTGCCCTGGCCAGTGCCAACAGCCCATGCAAGTCAGGTGCTGCTTTGTTTCCTTGTACGCAGTGCTGTTTGACGTGTGGTACAACCTGCTGTGGGACAAGGGCAGCCAGGTGGAGGCGCGCTTCAAGGCCACCATCCAGCACATCCTTGACGGCAGGTGGGCAGGCAGTGACGCCTTGCCTGCAACCACTGCCTTGCAGCTGATACGCCACGACCTGAGCGGCTCAGTGAGCCGCCTGCTGGCCTGCCTGCTGCTGCCCAGGTACCCCTGGATGCAGGTGCCCCGGCCCAATGACGTGAGGAAGGTGCATGAGGTGCTGCGGTGGTGGCTGGAGGATGCCGGGCAGTCCACACCAGCCCATGTCCTAGAAGTCAGGCAAGCTGCTGGTGGCAGTGCAGCTGGTGCAGGGCCTTGGCAGCACGGCAAAAGCTCACTGCTGCGTCCCAAAAGCCTGGACTGGAAGGTTTCCTGTCAAATACATGCCAAATGAGCTCACGACTGCGCCCTCAACCCACCCTTCAATTAGTAATGCATGTTGCTCCGCATCTCTAGCCTCATATAAACATCAACGGTACCTCTAGCAGCATCAACAGCATCAGCGGTAAGACTACATTGCCACTTGCATAGTGAAAGGGTTAAACAGAATGACCTTCATGCAGTAGGGCATTCACACAGACAGTGAGGCCTTCAGCCAGGGCTAGCCAGCCTGCTGGTGAGCAATGGCACTCGCACCATGCAGCCCATTGCTGAGATGCCTGCTGTTCTGTGGGTGTCACGCGGAAGTGATGGGGTCTGTTAGGTTCTCGCCCTTCTCATCAAGAGCTCAGACCAGAGGCTGTGTGATCTTCCTCTAACTGGGTGCAAGCCCTCGGCTGTGGGTTCAGACAAGGTCAGCTCCACACTGCTTTAAGCTGCATCAAACCAAGGGCCAACAGAACTCCCGGGTGGAAGCAAATGGGTTCAGACAAGGGCTGCTCTAAATTTAGATGCTTAGTTGCCTGCCTGCATACAGGAGGCTGCAACGCACCAAGAAGTTTGCTACTTCGGCGAAAGCCCCTGTCCAGTCGTTTGACTTGGATGCTACTGACAAGTATCTTGCCGAGCCGCTGCTTTGTGAGGTAGGTACATGCAAGGCTTGGTGCTTCAAGGGGAACAAGACATAACTAGGCCATGGGAAGCTGCTTTGTATGTTTTGCAATACTTCACACTCTGGCTGGCTGGCTGGAGTGGGCATAGAGGGATGACTAAATGACTAAGCATGCTTCATGTCAGTGGTGGTGATCAAGAATGGTGTACAAGGCCAAGGCTGGGCTGGAGCCCCACAGCTCATGCACCACTGCAGAAAAGTCACATTGCGATCACACTGCGAGCCTTTGCCTTTCGTGACAAAGTCATAGGCTGTTGAGGCTGTTGGTCTGGCTGCCAGCACCATAAAGCCGTGGGTTGTGGTGGTGCTGCAGACTCTCCCCTTCAATGCGCAGTCAGAGTTGCTGAAAAATGTGATGGCCAAGCGTGATGGCGGCAGCAGCAGCGTGGGCGAAGTTCTGAAGGCTGACTTTGTGGCCTGGGCCCAGCTGGGCAGCCTGCGGGGTCATCAGGAGCAGCAGTGGAGCAAGAGCACGGCAAAGACAGCTGTGGTGAACTGCACGGTGAGTGGCAGGCAGACACACAGGGTGAGCAGTGAGGGTCCCAGATATCGCTATGGCCATGGCCTGGGAAGCTTCGTCTGCCTGCATATGACATAAGGCTCCTGTGCCCTGTCATGTCACAGCCAGTTGTGGCAGCCTGCTTCACTGGTGGCTGCCCACTGACCTGCTTGTGACATCCACTGTGTTGATGCTGGTTTGCAGATGCTGCCCGCCTTTGAAACACCTGTTTCGTGCTGGACCGCCCACTACGACCAACAGTTCATGCGTGCTTGGGCTCCCCTTGAGCTGCATGAGTTGCAGGCAGTGGCGCGGCCTGACCAGCTGGCCTCAGCGCTGCAGACTGCTGCCACTGCTGCCAGAGCCAGCCCTGCCGTGGAGGAGGCCCCTCTCCCTGGCCCCTGGGGAGCCTTCCCTCCCTGCCCTGCCCCTCCTGTGGGCAAGGCAGGGGCCAGGCCTGAGTACCGCCCTGCACTGCTGAACCAGACATACAAGGCAGGCATGCTGGCCAGGGCATGCATGGTGCGCATGGCAGCAGCTTGTGTGGCCATGCAGCGCAATGCAAGGCTGGGCAGGCCAGAGGAGGTGGTGCCCGCGCAGCTGCCACCAGCAGGCCTCAGCAGACCTGGTGACAGCGCTGGCAGGAGTGGGGTGCCAGCCCAGCTGTGCTTCTGGCTGGGTGACTGCCTGCAGCTGTGCCAGGGCCCTGACCTGGAGCAGCACTGGGCCCAACGCCCTGCTGCCCAGCCAACAGTCGTGGAAGCCCCACAGCAGGCACAGCAGGGGCAGCCTGGCCCACAGCCGCCTGTGCAGCCTCCCCTGATGTTCCACGTCATTGACACCAGCAATGTCGCGGACCATTCTGGCTTGTTAAACTTGCTGCTGGCAGCCCAGCCACGCCTGGTGTCCCACCCTCTGGCCCGCCTCATTACCTGCAGCATGACGTGGACGATGAGCTTCAAGTCAATGCGAGAATACCTGCAACGGTGAATCTAAGAAGGGTGATCACGCGACATCAGTGTGAACACATTTGTGTGAACACAGTGTGAACACAAATGCTCCCTGCCTTGCAGTTGTCTGAGCTGCCCACCCACCAACTGTCCTGTGCCCTGCCACTGGTTGTGCCAATGCTCTGGTAGTGCAGGGCCACTGGTTGTGCACCTATTGGCCAATACTGGCTGCCAGAGTCAATGCAGATGATGTCTGTTTTCTTCCACCGTTGGTCACACTGCAGTAGTGTTAACAAATTTGCTCCCTGTCTTGCAGTTGTCTAAGCTGCCCACCCAGCATGTACCCCACACTTCTTGGCCTGCGCCTGGTCACGGACATCACAGCTGGCCGGCCACAGCCCCTGGGCATGGCAGCCCTGCTGAGCGCCATCCGCCAGGACCCCCGGCTGCTGGTGTGGAGCAAGCCAGTGGCAGCTGTAGGGACCACTGCCCTCAGCCTGGCCCTGATGCTGGGCCAGCAGCAGTTGATGGCTGCAGGGCGGCTTCAGTGCAAAGACCCTCAGCCTGGGCCTGGGCTGGCAGGAGGTGAGGTCACTCTCCTGCTGCAATGAGCAGTCGCTCTTTCTTTAAGCTCGTTCTAAATCATAACCTTGCTCATGTACGCATCCACCGCAAGGTTTCGTTTGCTTCTAGTTGGCAGATGATCAGTTGCACACTTTGCTGCACAGTAGACTGTACGTCACAAAATGCCACAATCCATTTGTGCTTCTGTCTGGTGCCATTATGCAATCAGAACCATCAGGAGCTGTAATCCAAGAGGCTCAAGCCGTGGAGATGTTGGCCCCAGCACCTGGCCTGGAGATGGAACATCTGGTCCATCTCATCAAGTCATGCACCCAGCAGGTCAGGCATACATAAATGTGCAATGCAGCAATGTGGTTCACAAGGTCATGCACCCAACAGGTCAGGCAGGCCTGCATGCGTGGTGCAGCCTTGTGGTGCATAAGTTGGTGCAACTGCCTTCAAGGTGCACTTTCTTGGCTCCAGCTGTGCTACACTGTATTTATGCTACCATCTTACTTGCACCACTTGCCACGTTTGAGTCATCTTGCCCCACTACCCATCTTGCCTCATCTCCACGCATCTTGCCTTTACCTTACTTTTACCACATCTTACCTCATCTTGCTCACCACGCATGCCTCATTTGCTGCAACCCTTTCAAGTACCACACAGTAAGCAGAGACCCCCCTCAAAACCACCACGTAAGGCAGCACATGTACAGATAGTAGTGTGAGGCGGTCTGAAATTAGGGACCCTCCGTGTGCACCTTTCCAGACTGCAGACTGGAAGCAGGGACAATGTCTATGGTCAAGTTGCGTGCACCCGTGAATCTATTTTCGCATAATACGGAACGATCGGAACCAAAAGCTTGTTTTCCAGGCGTGGCTTTCATTACCAAACGGGCCCTTGCGTTGAGAAGTAAATACCTTTCAGAAATCAAACAGAAGAGCTTAGCAGCAGTGCAAGCCTCCAAGGCTGCGCTCACCACTGGGCGAGACAGAGCTGCAGCAAAGCGCAAGGAGCAGATGGGAGATCCTGCCGTCATGCAGATTGCAGCAGTACTTAACCAGCTAAAGTTTGGCAGCCCCCTGACAGACATTGAGCAGCAGGGGATCAGCCAGCTGTGGCAGAGTTTGAGCAAGCAGCCCATCTCAGCCTTGGAGTATGACAGGCTGGCAGAGCTCGCGATGGTGATGGTCCGAGGCTCAGTAGTGGAGGAGCGCATGTGCTCAGCCATGGCATACCTCAAGGATGACACACGCAACAGGCTCAATGAAGAACACCTGAATGTGTGTGCCAGGGTCTTCCACAATGTCACACATGCTGTGACAGATGTCCCTTATAACGGGGGGACGAACGAGATCTTGAACCAAGGAAAAAAAGGGAGATGTGTGATGCTTAGTCGGGCTAAGCAGGGTTCGGGCTGCTCGGGGAGCGGCCATTGGGGTGTGGCTGGATGCTGCCAACAAGAAGGGGCACTATGGTGTGTATCAGGGTTTTAGGGGTGGACTGGTGATAGACTGGTGATGATGATGATGGACAGATGCTACCTGATAAAATATGCAACCTGATGTTAATTTAGTAACTAATCGTGATGAACCGCTTTTGCCAGCCGTAATGGTCCAGGACCCTTCGTGACCAGCATCAGCTTGGCTGTTGTGAACAAAAAAACACTAACGTGCACTTTTAGTAAACCAGCCCAAGCAAGGACAAGCAATCATTCCAGGGCAATGCTGATAATGGTGTACAACCGTGATCATCATCACCGTCACCTACTCTATCCCTTGAACACTAAGTATGCCGGTACATGGGGTACATGCTAATGTCCATAGAAAGGTCAATTGGGTAGACGCTGCTGTAATGTATGGCACTTAAGGTATGCTTTTACATAGATAAATGGCTCCCACTTGTCTGTGCATTATCATGTTGCCATGCGATGTGCCATCAAAAATCCATCATTAGGACATATGAAGACACATGACAATTGTGGTGCACTGCGGAAGAGTCCATCATGTCCAAACACCTTGAAAGATTCACCAGGGCAGGGAGTCGGGCTTGCAGGTGCACTCGCTGCTGGAGGTTTCAACCCTTGCCGCTGCTGGAGGTTTCAACCCTTGCCGCATTCCTGCACTCCATGACTCAATTCAGCCATACTGCCTGAGCGTGCGTGGAACGTGTGCGCCTTGCCATCACACGACCTTGCGCCCTTAAGGGGGTCAGGGAGAAGCTCAGTCAGCCCCCTCCAAGGAGCCCTCCGCCCAGAAGTGAGGATCCCCGTAGTAATCAAACCCTGGCAGAGATCCCAACCTTTCAAATGATTGCTATCACCACATCTTTGTGGCTGAAGCTGCTCTTATTACCTTTTTGCAACTCGTACTCTCAGGCGAGCACCCCACCCCTGCAGCCCAAACACACACGAGCAATGGTAAAGGGAATGCAAGGCATTAGCAAGGCTTTGTTCAAGCAGGGCAGTGTCAGGGATGAAGGTTGAGGTTGAGTCCCTCCGCTTCTAGGATGAGCCGATGATGCATGTCAACCATGCCAGAGTATGTTTTTCTTCCCAGGTTGCGCAACTTCCTCGCCTGGCACAATGGCTGGCTATCATCATTCAAGCTAAGATGATATACTTGCTAAAGCAGCAGTGGCTGGCAGTTACTGTAGTATGTTTTTGATTACAAGTAAGGTGTGATGCACACAGACATGGAGCATGTTTTTGATTACAAGTGAGGTGTGATGCACACAGACATGGTGCACACAGGTATGGTGTTGCCACCCTGCCTGCTTCCTTGAAGATGGCTGGCTGTGTGTGGGTACCAATCCCTTTCTGACTGGTTGCCCAATGCCCTATTTAGGGTGTGCCTGTCCAAGAGGAGCGGTGCGGCCTGACCTGCACCACCCCTGCCAGCCTGGCCCACCTGCTGCTGAGCGGCTGTGCTGCCGGCCGCTTATCCCTCCTGCCCCACACACCGCCCACTTCACAGCCTCACAGCTCCTCTCCACAACTCCTCCCCAGCTGCAGCTCAGCCTCAAATCCTCCGAGCTCTGCAGCTGGTCAGCAAGTCCTGCACCAATACCAGGGGCTGATGACCGCAGTGGGGGCCCAGCTGCCCCGTCACTGGCAGCTAGGCTGGCGGGCAGTGCAGGCTGATTTGGTGGGTCGCTCTGCCGCAGCCCTGGCTGCCCAGCCTGGTGGCCATACAGCTGCTGCTGGCGGCCTGGACCTGCCCCAGGGCCCTGGCCTCCTGCACTTCACCAAGGTGTCGCCAGTGGTCCTGAGGGCACACATCTCATCCTTCACCCGCGGCACTCCCATACTGCGCGCCCTGCTGCTGCCAGTGGCTGCCAACAGCACCGTGTCAGCCGCCAGAGTTCCCTCCCAAGGCGTGCTAGACCAGCTAATCCCATTCCCATTGAATTGGGATGAGCGCATCATGGCCTGGGCAGCCCTAACTCAATCCTCAGCCACCAGCCCTCCTGCAGGCGTGCACATCCTCGACAACCTATCCCTTGATGAGGTACCGGGCAGCAACAGGTGCCAATGGACGCTAAGCCTGCTGCTGCCAGCAGACCATGGTTTGAACCTGGGCGGCACCGCGGTAGTTGTGATGGATGCTCTCCAGGGCGAGGTTGTGCTGCAGCCCACCCGGCTTAGCTCATTCAATGTGGAGCAGGTCACACCCAGCCCTGACCTGGTCACACTGCTGCTGCAGTCAGCTGGGGCTGGGCTGGCAGCGGGGCCTGGCTGGGCTGTGGCAGGGTGTGGAGGCCAGCCAGCAGCAAGCAGTGACGCGGCACAGTGCTGTGCTCAGTGTGGAGCAGGAAACGTGAAGCTGTTCAGATGTAGCCGTTGCCGGGAGGTGACCTACTGCTCTCCTGCCTGCCAGAAGAAGCACTGGAAGGCCCACAAAGCAGCCTGCCACGCCCCTGCTGACGCTTCCAGCCACACTGCAAGCACACCCAGCCAGCCAGCAGGAGCAACATCAGAGCAGGCAGGCCCAGTGGCTAGTAAGCATGGTCAGGCAGCTGCCAGCCTCTACAGCTGGGCAGTGGCTGAGGCTATTGAGACCAGCAGCTCCTACTCCCTCATCCTGCAGCTGACCAGCAGCGGCACTACAGTCAGGGCTGATTGTGAGCCAGGTGGCTTGTCGGCTGAGGTGGTCAGGCACTGGGACTGGCAGCCAGGCAGCAGCAGCAGCAGCAGCAGTGGGCCCACCGCCAAGGGCAGCAGGGGTAAAGCGCCTGAGCTGCTGTCCTTGCGCCTTGGTGTGACCACCTCACACTTCATCGCCCTGAGGTTGGAGCGGCCGGCAGGTCAGAGCCCGCCCCCTGTCTGCTGGCTCAGCTGCAATGCCTGCACCAGCTGGGTCATCATCACCGCCTACCTTGCTGCCTTGTTGCCTTCCTTGCTGCAGGAGTGCGGCCCCTGCTGCTGCAGCTGCCCTGGCCCATCAGCAGTGGAGCTAATGAGCCTGATGGTATGCCACTAGGCTGCTACTCTGGTGGCCAGGGCCTGGAGTCAGTCCAGCTGCGGCGCAAGTCAGGCCAGGTCTGGCTCAAGCTGCGCAAGGCTGAGGTGAGGCTGCTGCCAGCACCCTGCTGCAAGTTTCCCACCTGACCTCATGCCACGGCCCCTGGCATGTGGCCCTTGATCAGCCCAGGGCAGCAGGCTGCATCACCTACTGCGCTGCTGCTGCTGGCCTCAGGAGTGGGAGCGCTGGCCAGCAGATGCGCCGACCACCCTGCTCGCTGCACCACCCCAGCATAGCCCAGCGGCCACACCCCTCCCTGCACTGCTACCAACCCCTGACTGCATAGACATCACACACTTACGGCCCTTGGACCTTTCCAGTGGCACACAGCTACTCGCAAATCACATGGTTGCCATGTATTCCCGGCAACAAATGGTGCAACAAGCCAGCAAGAAGTAAGGGCCGACGCTGTTCTGAAGCTGGCAGACTCAATGCATGACAATTACTTGACATGGCTGCGTGCTGCAGCTTTGATAACGGTGATGCTGAGACTGAGCTGCGTGAAAGCATCAAGAACACATTCGTCAGAGCAACAGAGGGCGTGCGCTTCATTGGTGTGGAGAACATGGCCGGCCAACCACTGTGCGTGCACTACCTGCTTGCTACAGAGCTTGCGGCAGAGCTTAGAGCTTTTTCTGGTGCTTCAGGAACCTTAGTTAGACGAACCAAAGAAAGGGTCTGAATGCGCCTTTCCCTGCAGGCCTGAGGGCTGCTCAGCAGAGCTGTTTGTCCTACTGCACCTGCCCATCCAAGAGGGGCCTGATGGCGGCCCCATCCTGCCCATCACAGTGGTTGACAACAGGTGAGTGGCTTGCTGACAGATCCACCCCACTCCTTGACTGCTGCCTGCACTCTGGCCACCCGAGGTGATGTGACTGTGCTGTGCTGAGGCTGTGACTGAACACCACACGCAGGCTAGCCTTGACGCTTACGGAGAGCGGCCAAGTAGACATGTGAGTGAAGGGTCATAGCTTGCCCGTGTGTCCCACCACTTGTGGCAGCAGGCACTCAAGTTGTCAAGCCACACCCCAAGGTGTTGGTGTAGCTGTCTGGGGTGTGCCATGTCGCCTGCAGTCACCACAGTTCATGGTTGAGTTGTGTGCACCCAGCCATCCGTACCAGGCTCTGCCAAGTCGCTGCTGGAGCTGTTTGGCATTTGCCGTGTCGCTTGCAGGAACCGCACCTTGAATGACTTCCAGCAATATATGATGCCCTACATGCCCGAGCCAATTCTTACTTTGACATGCACCCACCGGGATGAGCTAATGTTGCTGAGAAGGTGGGTGGGGTGTGTAGCACTGACAGGGTATGCTAACCCTGACTCAATGTGTGAGCACTGCCGCCAGCACACTCACATTGCACAAAAGGCATGGGAGGGGCAGTGCAGCAGTGGAGGACCTAGCGCTTGCGTGGCTCAATGAGCATGTCAGCTTGGATGGAAGCCTCTCTACACTGCTGATGTGCAGCCGCCCTCTGTAGACGAAGGTGTGTCTGCCTTGACATTGCTGCAGGATGATCTTCCGCAACGCGCTGAGGTGCAAGCCCACCAGCAGCCAAAAGCGCTGCCTGCCGCAGCTCTTCAATGACCCGTCCGGGTCCCCTTGGTTTGCCAGCTACCTCAGTCCAAGATATGCAGAGCACTTGGGTGAGAGGGGACAAGGGCGAGCAGGCGCAGCTCAACAGGGTGTCAGTGCTTGTTACCTTGTTGAGGCAAACTATGGTCCAGGGCTTATGTTCCAGGGTGTGTTGCATTGTCCCTTCTTGATGCAATATGCCCAACGCATGTCGCTACTCTCAGCTGTGATGCTATTTGCCCTTCTCAGGTGGGGAGGAGGGCATTGAGCTCATGACAGGTCTTAAGCTGTGACAGGCATCGCGGGCCTCAAGCTTACGGCCTCAATTGCGGCAGACCACGTTCTGTTCGTCAGCTTCCCCGCAAAGCATCACATCAGCTGGTGACTTACAGTCCGCCGACAGCCTCTGTCGCAGTCGGTTGAATGAATGTCTGGGTCGTCAATCATTGGCTGGGTCGACAATCATTGAACGTTGTCGTTGCATTGCTTTGCATTTCACATGGCGACCAACCTGGCCTGCAATGAAACTGCCTGCCATTGCGACCTCATCGTTGTGACAGCCACCCCTCCACATATCTACAAAAAACACGCGGTAAGCCCTTGGGGCTGATGAGCTGGCCACTCTGCAATGCACCACTCAGCAATGCTGGGAATTGAGACATGGGACTGTGTCCCGGTCCATAAACCTGCTCAATGGAGGGTCCTGGGGGGGGGTGGGAGTCCCACAGGGACTTGGAATGGGCCAGGTGCACCCAGGGAGGCTCGTCCTCTTTCAGCAGGAAGCTGTGTGGTTGCAGTTGGAAGGTAAGAGCCTGTTCTATGACGGTTGTGCAGAGTAACAAAGTGGCCCTAACCCTTCAGTCCTAAACCTTAGTCCCTCACAACAAGAAACATGTTGGCGGCAGTCGTGGTCCAGCTGGTGTGCAGTGTGGCTTGTGCTGCCGCCAGTGAGCCTTCTGGCAGGCTGCTGAGCAGTATGCGGCCACCTGGCACCGCGCACAAAACAGCAGGCCATGCTCCACCTCCTCCCCGACCTTCAGGCAGTGGACGCAAACCTTGAGCAGGGTAGGCTCCGCACTGATGGTGTTGCTCCTGCTGGGTTGATAGTGGGGGATGCTCTTGGTGCTAGGGCTGCTCCTGGTGGCCTTGCCTGGCCCTGTAGCACAGGACCTCATGCTGCAGCTGTTGCAGCTGCTGACACTGGCCGTGTGTCGCAAGGCTTGGACACAGCTGCCAATGCAGGAGCACCCGACCCTGGTTGTGCTGCCGTTTTGTTGGCTTCTTGAGCTACCTGCCGCCCTGCTGGCTGGGCTGTCTGCACCCCTGATGACTTTGCTGCCTGAGCCTTGGCTGGTGCGACTGGTGGTGCTGCGGCGGCAGGTGGCATATTGCGTTGAAGCTGTTGTTGCTGCGTACTCCTGCTCTGACCAGTCTTGCCGCCATGCAGCCGTGCTTCGGCCTCTAAAGCTATAATCTCAGCAGCCTTCTTAGCAGCAACCTCTGCAGTGACGACCGTCACTGGCTGGCTTGGGTCCAACTTCATCAATTGCTTTCTCAGGGTTGCCCAGTCCAGCTCCATCCCTGTGCACATAAGCACAGGCCAGTGGTGCATGGCAAGCTGCACCCACAGCAGCATGGCATGAGGTGTGCTTGTAGCAGCATGGCTTGAGCCGGCTGGCTTGATGTAGCAGCATGGCTTGAGCATGGCGAGCTGCATCCACAGTAGCATGGCACTTTGCAGGAGCTGTGCCAGCAAACATTTCTCGCCCCTGTGCAGCTACCCTGGCGAGGTCTTCCACTTTCGCCTGGCATCGAGTTAAATGGTCAGCTGAAGCATTATCTTGAGCCCTAGCACGGCTGATCCGTGTGACGTTACTTGGTGTGACATTTTCACGGAGTTTTCACGGCGCATCATGTTCGCGTGCCGTTTGCAAAGGGCGCATTCCCTTTTTCCTCTCGTGGTCGTTTAATCGCAATGGGCGCGGTCCCGATAGGTCGTCGCATCCTGTTTGAGCTCGATGAGCTGTACTACCCTATCGGCAACACTAAGGTAATTGCGAGAGCTGGTGAAGCGCTCGGCGCTATGTTGCCGCGTTGAATCGCCTAGCGAGCAGCGCCGCGTGTGCTTGCACAGGCTGTAAGCTGGCTGGGTCCTCATCCCTTCGCCATCGACCACTCGGGCCACTGCCGCGTGCTGTCCCTCGCCTGTGGCGACCCCCGCAACTTGCTGCTCACGCTGGGCTCACTCAGCCCGCCTGGCCCGTCAGCCACTGCCACCCCAGACCCCGCAGCCAAGGCCAGCAGCTGCTCATATCTGGAGCTGCATGCCAATGACCACAACCCCAGCATCATTGCTCGCAACATGGTGCTGCTGGCCCTGGCCACTGAGGTTGACCCCGCCAGCCCCACAGACATGCAGTGTGAGCGTCATGAGGTGGTGGCAGCGCCCTGACCAGTGCCATTTGCCCATGCAAGTCAGGTGCTGCTTTGTTTCCTTGTACGCAGTGCTGTTTGACGTGTGGTACAACCTGCTGTGGGACAAGGGCAGCCAGGTGGAGGCGCGCTTCAAGGCCACCATCCAGCACATCCTTGACGGCAGGTGCGCAAGCAGTGATGCCTTGCCTGCACCCACTGCCTTGCAGCTCAAGCGTCCTGGCCGGAGCTGCCTGCTGGCCTGCCTCCTGCTGCCCAGGTACCCCTGGATGCAGGTGCCCCGGCCCAGCGACATGAGGAAGGTGCATGAGGTGCTGCGGTGGTGGCTGGAAGAAGCCGGGCAGTCCACACCAGCCCATGTCCTGGAAGTCAGGCAAGTCGCTTGTGTCAGTGCAGCTGGTGCAGGGCTAGGGCAGCAGTAGTAAGGCGCACTGTCGTGCCCTCAAGCCGGGACTTCCGTCTGGCACATGCTGATCGAGCTCACGATCGCGCCCTCAACCCACTCTTCAATGAGCGATTCATCTCATTGTACATCTCTAGCTTCATCAGAATCTCCAGCAGGATCAACAGCATTAGCAGCAAGACTACATCTCCACTTGCACAGAGAAAAACTTTGGCACTGGCACCATGCAGCCACTTGCTGCTCTGTGGGTGTCACGCGGAAGTGATGGTGTCTGTTAGGTTAGGTTCATGCTCTTTTTATCAAGAGGTCAGGCCATATAATGTGCGGGGCCTGCTCTCCTCGGTGGGAGTGACTGGGTTCAGACAAGGTCTGCTTCAAACATAGATGCTTGGCCGCCTGCCTGCATACAGGAGGCTGCAACGAACCAAGAGGTTTGCTACCTCGGACAAAGCCACTGTGAAGTCTTTTGACCTGGATGCTACTGACAAGTCTCTCGCCAAGTCGCTGCTTTATGAGGTGGGTACATGCAAGGGTTGGTGCTTCAGGTAAACAAAACATAAGTAGGCCATGGGAAGCTGCTTTGTATTTTTTGCAATACTTAACATTCTGGCTGGCCGGCTGGAGTGGGCATATAGGATTAGTTGAGTTATGCATGCTTCATGTCAGTGGTTGTGATGAGGAAAGGTGTAAAAGCCAAGGCTGGGCTGGAGCCCCACAGCCCCTCAATTCATGCACCACAGCAACAGTCACATTGTAGTCACACTGCAAGCCTTTGCCTTTCGTGACAAAGGGAGTATGTTCATGTTTTGCATATCTTTCTGCACTCTGCACCTTGGACTGTTCAGCAAGCTAGCTGGCTGGCTGGCTGCTGGCTGACTGGCAGTGGGTTCAGGCTGGGCTGGGGCACACAGCTTATGCACCATGGCAAAGAACCACAGTCATAAGCTGTTGGGGTTGTTGGTCTGGCTGCCAGCACCCAAACCCTGGCCTGGGGTGCTGCTGCTGCAGACACTCCCCTTTAACGCGCAGTCAGAGATGCTGGAGTCCGTCCTGGCCAAGTGTGATGGCGGCAGCAGCAGCGTGGGCGAAGTTCTGAAGGCTGACTTTGTGGCCTGGGCCCAGCTGGGCAGCCTGCGGGGTCATCAGGAGCAGCAGTGGAGCAAGAGCACGGCAAAGTCAGCTGTGGTGAACTGCACAGTGAGTGGCCGGCTGACACACAGGGTAAGCAGTGAGGGTCCCAGATATTGCTATGGCCATGGCCTGGGAAGCTTCATCTCCCTTGTTCGGTTGCCTGGATATGACACAGGCTGGTGTGCCTTGTCCTGTCACAGCCAGTTGTGGCAGCCTGCTTAACTGGTGGCTGCCCACCAAGCTGCTTTGCTGCCTACTGTGTTGCTGCTGGGATGCAGATGCTGCCCGCCTTTGAAACACCTGTTTCGTGCTGGCCCGCCCACTATGACCTTCAGTTCATGCGTTGCTGGGCTCCCCTGGAGCTGCATGAGCTGCAGGCAGTGGCGCGGCCTGACCAGCTGGCCTCAGCGCTGCAGACTGCTGCCACTGCTGCCAGAGCCAGCCCTGCTGTGGAGGAGGCCCCTCTCCCTGGCCCCTGGGGAGCCTTCCCTCCCTGCCCTGCCCCTCCTGTGGACAAGGCAGGGGTCAGGCCTGAGTACCGCCCTGCACTGCTGAACCAGACGTACAAGGCAGGCATGCTGGCCAGGGCATGCATGGTGCGCATGGCAGCAGCTTGTATGGCCATGCAGCGCAATGCAAGGCTGGGCGGGCCAGGGGAGGTGGTGCCCATGCAGCTGCCACCAGCAGGCCACAGCAGACCTGGTGACAGCGCTGGCAGGAGTGGGGTGCCAGCCCAGCTGTGCTTCTGGCTGGGTGACTGCCTGCAGCTGTGCCAGGGCCCTGACCTGGAGCAGCACTGGGCCCAACGCCCTGCTGCCCAGCCAACAGTCGTGGAAGCCCCACAGCAGGCACAGCAGGGGCAGCCTGGCCCACAGCCGCCTGTGCAGCCTCCCCTGATGTTCCACGTCATTGACACCAGCAATGTCGCGGACCATTCTGGCTTGTTAAACTTGCTGCTGGCAGCCCAGCCACGCCTGGTGTCCCACCCTCTGGCCCGCCTCATCACCTGCAGCATGACATGGACATTGAGCTTTACATCCAAGCGAGAATACCTGCAGAGGTGAGTGTAAGAAGGGGGCTAGGTGTTACAGCGGTTAATCTCAACTGCCTGGTGCCTCATTACATGCCATTACGGCCAAAGTCAAGCTCCGTCTGTTGCCATAGCTGCCATCACTACCACCTCACACTTTGCCCACCACCTGCCATCATGGGTGCCAAAGTCAATGAAGATAATGCCTCTGTGCTTTAGCACTACTGATCACACGACATCAGCGTGAAATCAGATGATGTGTCTGTTTTCTTCCACCGTTGGTCACACTGCATTCGTGTGAACACATTTGCTCCCTGCCTTGCAGTTGTCTAAGCTGCCCACCCAGCATGTACCCCACACTTCTTGGCCTGCGCCTGGTCACGGACATCACAGCTGGCAGGCCACAGCCCCTGGGCATGGCAGCCCTGCTGAGATCCATCCGCCAGGACCCCCGGCTGCTGGTGTGGAGCAAGCCAGTGGCAGCTGTAGGGACCACTGCCCTCAGCCTGGCCCTGCTGCAGGGCCAGCAGCAGCTGATGGCTGCAGGGCGGCTTCAGTGCAAAGACCCTCAGTCTGGGCCTGGGCTGGTGGGAGGTGAGGTTCCCCTCCAGCTGCAATGAGCAGTCGCTCTTTCATCAGGCTTGTTTCCAAACCCTGACCCTGTTCATGTACGCATGCCACTGCAAGGCTTGGTTTGCTTCGCATTGGTAGACTGTAGTAGACTGTCCATTGCATAATGCCATAATCTACTTGTGCTTGTGTTTGGTGACATTGTTCAAGCAGAACCATCCGGAGTTACGAACCAAGCCGTGGAGATGTCTGCCCCAGCACCTGGCCTGGAGTTGGAACATCTGGTCCATCTGGCCAACTCATGCATCCAGCAGGTCAGGCATACAAGACTGTGCAATCCAAGCTGTGCATACAAGACTGTGCAATCCTAGCTTTCACCCACGGTGTTGACGCAACTGTCGTATTTGCACCACTTGCCACGCATGCCTCATCTCGCCTCACCACGCATCTTGCCTTCACCTTAACTCATCTTGCTCTCCATGCCTTATCTTGCAAGCACTGCAGAAGTAGTGACACTGTAAGCAGGGACGCCCCTCGAGGCCACCCGTGAGGCAACACATTTATATATAGCAGTGTGCAGTGGCGGTGCTAATAGGGACCCTCCGTGTGCACCTCTCCCGATGGCGCATCTTCAATGCTTGATCCAAGTGAGGTGTGATGCACACATCCACACTGGAAGGAGGGACACGGCAATGTCTAAGTTCGAGTTGCGTGCACCCGTCTATGCGCATGCTTGGAGCTTGTTGCTGGTAACCCAGCCCGAGCAAGGACAAGCATTCCAGAGCAATGTTGATAACGGTGAACAACCATTTGTCAGCAGCGCCTTCACTTGCTTTATGCCTAAACACCCAAAATTAGTTTGCCGTACTCTCCCTTTTGATTCGAGTGAACAATGTATCTTTTGACTGAACCGTGATTGGCAATTATTTGAGCTGCGAAATGGTGTTGCGATGGACTGCTTCGTGGTCCGTGACATCAGTGCCGACGACGCAGCCAAAAATCTGCTACGCCGGGTTGACCAACACGATGAAATGCTCCATCAAAGGGCTCACGATCGTGTAGAGTAAAGCCAAGCTAAATGCAGCAACGGCAGATGATCCACCCATGCGCAAACGTTGCAGGCCATCGGGCTCCGAAAACAAGCCTAAGCCAGCACCAACAACACAAGCTACGCCCACTCCCACACGCACGCATGCACGGTTGGTGTGCAACACTAGCAGCAGCGCCAACAACGGCAGTGCCAGCACTAGCAGCGCCAACAATAGTAGCGGCGGCAACAACGAGCAGTGCCATCAGTGACGGGTGGGTAGTTGGCATGTTATCAGCCGGGATGGCTGGCCGCACCAAGTCAACTACTGAGGTGCTTGCCTTGACCAAGGCTGCGGCATGGGTGACGGCTAGGGCATGCAAGTTTGAGTGTTTAGAGGAGGAGGAGGAGGAGGAGGGAGGAAGAGGTGTACCGACACTGCAAGGAGCTACACGAACACCATGGTGACTTGGTGCACAGTTGCAGTGCCCTTGCACAGTGGCTGTCACTTTCTGACCGGGTGGCTTGACTTGGCGACCTGTGTAAGAAGTGTGTAAACCATGGAGGATTGACATGTTATGCAAGGGATGGCTGTCTAGAATACTTATTAGCACACCCACATTCGCAAATCTGTGTTTTGCTGCAACTTTTCAATCGGGAAAAAGTAAACAATGTATTGTTTGGGTCGGGAAACGAGTATTTTATTCCATGTTTTGAGGCCTCGCGAATCAAAAGGGAGAGTGCGGTATATAGTTATATAGTCGCATGAGAATAGCTATTTATATCCGTAGTGTTGACACTACCGTATTGACACAACGTATTCTTGTGGTCCTTTGGAAACGTACTTGGACCATCGGGGAACTTTAAACTATAAAACACATGCTTATATAAAACACAGGCTTATATTTCAGGACAACTTTGGAGGCCTTGGGAACCAAAAACACTCGTGGAAAAGATCGGACTATAAGTGCCACCTAAGGGTACGTTTGTTTTCATGGAAGGCTTCACAGGGTAAGCTCACATTATGTGATTGTTTCACGGGAAATCCAGTACTAGATTGTATGTCATCTAGAATTTGGATGACATAAAATGGGTGGGGATCATTCATTACTGGATGGGGGGTTCTTTTAGTACTAAATCTCCGTATCTCCTCAGCCTAATGTTTCCTCGGTTCAAGATTTCCACCCCCAGACTTACAACAGCGAAAAGTAGCTAGTATCAGAGCGTTATGTTCAACCAGTCAACTTTGCTCTCGATCTTTTCCACGAGTGAACGTATGCCGGTACATGGGGTGCATGCTTTTGTCCTCTGTTTACCATCACTCCTACAAATTAATCCCTGCGTCCGTCCCTGCGTGTTGACCGACCTTGTCCGATCGGGCTGAAATTTTGATAGATGGTAGTTTGCAGAAAATAAAACATATTTTTCAGAATATATATTTTAAAAACATCAAAGGCGGCTGCGCTGTGGCCCTGTGGCTAGAGTGCAGGGATGAGTGCAGGGATAGGTTGCGGGCCACAGCGCAACAGCTTTTGGATTTTTCCAAATATTTTTCTTGAAAAATATGTTTTATTTTCTGAAAACTGTCATCTGTCAAATTTTCAGCCCGATCGGACAAGGTCGGTAGAACGCAGGGACAAAAGCAGGGACTAAATTGTAGGAGTGATGGAAAGGCCAAAGGGGTTGCTAAGATGGTGATGGTGTGGTAGAAACATGTATAGCTTTGTCGTGCCTCTTACGCCCATACACAGATAAGCACCTAAGTTGGGACAATTTGACACGGGGGGTGGCATAACTCATCACTTGCTTGGATGAAACGAATGCAACTTATATCCTTGGAGAGATCTAGAAGTCCTCTACCTGCCGATGCCCCCAGCTTAGTTTGATTCTCAAGGACAGGAGACTTATGACTTGGCCAGTGGGATACCCCCCCTAAAACCGGTTTTACTAACTAAGTGCACTTATGTTGAGACACTCAAGTATAACCATTTTTCAGGAGAAACTTGGTCCTGCCCTTTTCGGCACTATATCACTAAAGGTTCAAGCACCAGATGGCATCAAAAATCCACATAAAAGCTGTGTTGTGAGTCGAAAGTTAGAGCATCACGATGTGCACCCCCCTCTCCACGCAAGCTCCTCTTCCATACTGAGCTGCCCTCATGGAAAGCTGCTCTTCCAGCTCCTGCCTGTTGTAGAACTGGTCCACTGCCCGAATATACAACGGAGGTTGCTCCTCCATTGAGCAACTAAAAGTTGCATCCATCATATCGTTGGTCACATTTAGGCGCTTCCATGGTGCTAGAGTCGCCGTGCTCTTGCCAGCTTGGATGGAGGCTTTAGCAGCTGCCAGCAGCTGCTCCTTGTTGGCAGTGTATAAGCCTGTCTTGGCAAAGGCCCGCTTCAATGACTTTGTTTAGTATGGTATTATTTATTATTAATACATACTATTAAATTCAATTTAATTCCATGGCTTCATTTGCTGCTCGGGCTTGCATCACGGAGGAGGTGTGGCAGGCCCTTGCTCACACGGACCTCGCAGGCCCACTGCACTGCTCCAAGGAGGTCCAATCTGGTCACCCCCCTACCCTGCGCTTGGGCCCCCTTGACAATGCTGACCGGCTGCATCTCCTCTGCCTCAGTCAAAGCCGTCGGTTCCCCCTTTGTAGCAACCCTACCCCCCATGTTGATGAAGTCGCTGAGGGTGAGCGGGGGACGCCATGCTGTTTTGCCACAGCACGCACAGAAGGGCGCGCAACCCCTCTCTTGTACTTGAAGAGGGCCCGAGCGGTGGCTGCAAGCATGCTAGCCCTGTGGCGTGCCCCGTTAGAAGCTTTGCTAGACCACCTAGCGCATGTGGCAGAAGCGGTGATCATTTGAGCAAGGGCCGGGGCCTGAGCTCTGCAAGTAGAAAAGTCATTTTTTGTTACATGCGAAAATTTCCGCCCAACATGGCAAGCGCTACCGCCGGACAGCCGCACATTTGACACAGCGCACCGGCTGCACCATCTTTGTTACCCACTAAGGTATCTAGGAGCGTTGAGGAAGCTTCTTAAAACGCTCCTGGTAGTCGCGACCGGGCCTTAACTCCGGATGAGGTTAAAACCGGCGGTCCCGGCAGTGTTGAGATCTCACCTCCCACAGTGCGCAAACATGACGCGGCCCGACAACCACCCTAGTAACCACCTAAGAACGCGATGCGCGGAAAAGAAACGGGGGCTTTCGGTAAAGAATCGAGAGAACACGAGAAACGGGGTGTCCCAACTTAGGTGCTTATCTGTGTACTACCGTGACTCACACTACGCCCGACCGTGAAGGACCTATATACTATAGCTACTACGGCATTTTTGGCTCGGAGCTAATAATAGCGGACTCACCCTAGTGAAGGTACATGCAAAATTCAGGATGTACGGGCCGAGTACATTATGTAGTAGATAATGGTGTCGCGGGTCGTTTTAGGCGTTGTAAAAGGCGAGGCCGAGGCCCAGGGCCGAGACCGAGCCTTTTTCAACTGCCTAAAACGGCCCAGGCGACTCCATTATCTAGTGTAATTGAGTTTTACGTAGGCGCAGCTCTATTGGCGCGGCGAAGCCGCGCAATGTGATGCTTCTTGTCACCTGCGATGGTGTTGGCCGGCTTACGTGTTCGTTGGAAACACTTTTTGTTAATACACCAGGTCGCTGCAGTTAACGATTCTTAGAACGAGGTCTATTAATGATTACAACTGAGTAAAACTCAATTACGCGGAAATAATGGCCGAGTCCGAGGTGATGCGGACATACACACCGAGGCGCAGCCTTGGTGTGTATGGCCGCGGAGACGAGTCGCTACGCTCCGCGGCCTCTGGCTGAGGTTTCGGGCTATTACGCGCTCGGACCTCGGCCTCGCGTCTTTAGGCGGGCTTAACACTCCATGTTTGCCAATTATCTACTACGTAAAACTCAATAACGTATCCTGTAACGTATCCTGTATCCTGTAACGTATCCTGTATTATACATACACCTCAGATATTTATTCACAACTCGGGGGTGGACGGGGCCACTATGCTACCGATGTTATGATCATATAGTTTTCCTTAAATCGGGGGTGGACTGTGCTCCCGGTCTTATTCGCGCTCCGACTGTACTCTGCAGCTTTCCGAAACCTGCAAGTATGGCTTGCACGTTGCAAGTCGCGAGTCAATCGACCAATTCCGCAACATGCGCGATAGCACCTCTATGGGCTCCGTGTAGGCTCGCTTTGCTCGGGATGAACAAGGCAAGCGTGTCGGAATAGCCGCTAAGCCGTTCCGAATCATAGAACTCGACATAATTGACCCGCCGTTGACCGAGCTTTCGTGTACTTGCCGGGCCGCGGGGTACGCTTTTGTTAATTGACGGGGCGCGGACCTACGATATACCAGTTATGCGCCTAAGATGAATGAATCTAATGGACTCGTCCTCGTCTCCGCGGCCATACACACCTCGGCTGCGCATAATCCGTACTATGAATCAAGTTCATGCGAGGTGTGACGCACAAAGACGTGGTGCACATAGACATGATGCACACAGTTCCCACTGGTTGCCTGATGCCCCGCTCAGGGTGCGCCTTTCCGAGCGGAGCGGTGCGGCCTGCTCTGTACCACCCCTGCCAGCCTGGCCCACCTGCTGCTGAGCGGCTGTGCTGCCGGCCGCTTCACCCTCCTGCCCCACACGCTGCCCACATCACAGCCTCACAGCTCCTCCCCACAACTCCTCCCCAGCTGCAGCTCAGCCTCCACTCCTCCACTCTCTGCAGCTGGTCAGCCAGTGCTGCACCAGTGCCAGGAGCTGATGACCGCAGTGGGGGCCCAGCTGCCCCGTCACTGGCAGCTAGGCTGGCGGGCAGTGCAGGCTGACCTGGTGGGCCGCTCTGCTGCAGCCCTGGCTGCCCAGCCTGATGGCCATGCAGCTGCTGCTGGCGGCCTGGACCTGCCCCAGGGCCCCGGCCTCCTGCGCTTCACCAAGGTGTTGCCAGTGGTCCTGAGGGCACACATCGCATTATTCCACCGCGGCACTCCCATACTGCGAGCCCTGCTGTTGCCAGTGGCAGCCAACAGCACCGTGTCAGCCGCCAGTGTCCCCTCCCAAGGCGTTCTGGACCAACCAATCCCTTTCCCCTTGAATTGGGATGAGCGCATCATGGCCTGGGCAGCCCTTACACAGTCCCCAGCCCCCGTCCCTCCTGCTGGCGTGCACATCCTTGACAGCTTGACCGTCAGTGAAGTGCCAGGCAGTAACAGGTGCCAGTGGACGCTGAGCCTGCTGCTGCCAACTGACCATGGTCTGGACCTGCGCCGCACTGCAGTCCTGGTGTTGGATGCTTTCCAGGGCGAGATTATGCTGCAACCCACTCGGCTTAGCTCCTTCAAGGTGGAGCAGGTCAAACATAGCCCTGCCCTGGTCACATTACTGCTGCAGTCAGCTGCTGCTGGGTGGGCGGCAGGGCCTGAGTGGTCTGTGGCAGGGTGTGGAGGCCAGTCAGCAGCTGGCAGTGGCGCGGCACAGTGCTGTGCCCAGTGTGGCACAGCTGGTGAGAAGCTGCTCAAGTGTGGACGCCCTTGGAAAGGAGTGCTAGACGAGCAAGATCCTATTCCATCAGACTGGGACAAGCACATCCTGACATGGGCATCGCCGATTCAGTATGATGCCCCCGTCCCTCCTGCTGGCGTGCACATCCTTGACAGCTTGACCGTCAATGAAGTGCCTGGCAGCAACAGGTGCCAATGGACGCTGAGCCTGCTGCTGCCAGCCGACCATGGTTTGAACCTGGGTGGCACTGCTGTGGTCGTCATAGACCTTCAAAACCGTGCTCGTGTGCTGCAGCCCACACGGTTAAGCTCTTTCAAGGTGGAGCAGGTCACACATAAGCCCGACCTGGTCACACTACTGCTGCAGTCAGCTGCTGCTGGATGGGCGGCAGGGCCTGAGTGGTCTGTGGCAGGGTGTGGAGGCCAGTCAGCAGCAGGCAGTGAGGCGGCACAGTGCTGTGCTCAATGTGGCACAGCTAGTGAGGAGCTGCTCAAGTGTGGGCGCTGCCGGGAGGTGACCTACTGCTCTCCTGCCTGCCAGAAGAAGCACTGGAAGGCCCACAAAGCAACCTGCCACGCCCCTGCTGACGCTGCCAGCCAATCTGCTAGCACACCCAGCAAGACAGCAGGAGCAGCATCAGAGCAGGCAGGTCCAGTGGCTAGTAAACAAGGCCAGGCAGCGGCTAGCCCCTACAGCTGGGCGGTGGCTGAGGCTATTGAGACCCACAGCTCCTACTCCCTCATCCTGCAGCTGATCAGCAGCGGCACTGCAGTCAGGGCTGATTGTGAGCCAGGTGGCTTGTCGGCTGAGGTGGTCAGGCACTGGGACTGGCAGTCGGGTAGTAGCAGCAGCAGCGGCGGAAGCAGTGGGCCCAGCGTCAAGGGCAGCCAGGGTAAAGCTTCTGAGCTGCTGTCCTTGCGCCTTGGTGTGACTACCTCACACTTCATCGCCCTGAGGTTGGAGCGGCCGGCAGGTCAGAGCCCGCCCCTGTCTGCTGGCTCAGCTGCAATGCCTGCGTCAGCTGGGTCATCATCACCGCCTACCTTGCTGCCTTGCTGCCTTCCTCGCTGCAGGCGTGCGGCCCCTGCTGCTGCAGCTGCCCTGGCCCATCAGCAGTGGGGCCAATGAGCCTGATGGTATGCCACTAGGCTGCTACTCTGGTGGCCAGGGCCTGGAGTCAGTCCAGCTGCGGCGCAAGTCAGGCCAGGTCTGGCTCAAGCTGCGCAAGGCAGAGGTGAGGCTGCTGCCAGCACCCTGCTGCAAGTTACCCACCAGACCTCATGCTACATCCCTTGACCTGTAACCCTTGGTCTGCGCTGCTGCTGTTGGCCTCAGGAGTGGGAGCGCTGGCCAGCAGATGCCCCGCCCACCCTGCTCGCTGCACCACCCCAGCATAGCCCAGCGGCCACACTCCTCCCTGCACTGCTACCGGCCCCTGATTGCATTGACATCAGTCGCCTACGGCCTTTGGATCTCTCCAGTGGCAAACAGCTGCTCGCACTTCATATAAATACCATGTCCACCCGTCAACAAATGATGCAACAAGCCAGCAAGAAGTAAGGGTTGAGGCTCTTATGAAGCTGGCAGACTTGTTGCATCACAGTGACTCGACATGGCTGTGTGCTGCAGTTTTGATAACGGTGATGCTGAGACTGAGCTGCGTGAGAGCATCAAGACCCTGTTCATCCGAGCAAGCGAGGGCGTGCGCTCACTTGGCGTGGGAAACATGGCTGGCCAGTCCCTGTGCGTGCATTACCTGCTTGCTATAGATCTTGCTACAGCTTAGAGCACCTCATCATGATGCAGTTCAACCTGGTATACCTGCTAAAAAGCCTTTCCCTGCAGGCGGGAGGGCTGCTCGGCAGAGCTGTTTGTCCTACTGCACCTGCCCATTCAAGACGGGCCTGATGGCGGCCCCATCCTGCCCATCACAGTGGTCGACAACAGGCGAGTGGCTTGCTGACCGACCCACCCCAATCCTTGACTGCTGCCTGCACTCTGGCAGCGAGCTATGCGGGCTCTGCCTGAGTAGTCTTCTTCTTCTTTCTCTCCTTCTTCATCCTTCCCTTCTTTTCGTCCTCTTCTTCATCTTCTTCCTCCTCTTCTTCTTCTCCTTCTTCTTTTTCCACCTTTTCTTCCTCGTCTTCTTCTTCTTCCTCCTCTTTTTCCTCGCCTTCTTATTTTACTCAAGGTGCCCGCTGTGACTAAACACCACATGTAGGCTGGCCACGACCCTTGTGGAGAGCGGCCGAGTAGACATGTGAGTGCAGGGTCAGAGCCCGCCCAATGTGTTATACTATTCAACACAGCAGATGTACAAGTGGCCAAGCCATACCCCAAGGTGTTACTGGAGCTGGCTGGCGTGTGCCATGTCGCCTGCAGTCACCGTTACAGTTCGTTGTTGAGTTGTGTGCACCTTGCCATCCGTACCAGGCTCTGCCAAGTCACTGCTGAACCTGGCTGGGGTGTGCCATGCTGCTTGCAGCACCCGCGCCTTGAATGACTTCCAGCAATACATGATGCCCCACATGCCCGTGCCATTTCTTACTGTGAGATGCACCCACCGGGATGAGCTAATGTTGCTGAGAAGGTGGGTGGGGTGTGTAGCACTGGCAGGGTGGGTGCTAACCCTGACCTATATGTGAGCACTGCCACCAGCACACTCATATGGCACAAAGGCATGGGAGGGGCAGTGCAGCAGTGGAGGACCTAGCGCTTGCGTGGCTTGATGAGCATGTCCGCCTGGATGGAAGCCTCTCTACACTGCTGATGTGCATCCGCCCTCTGTAGACAAAGGTGTGGCTGCCTTGACATTGCTGCAGGATGATCTTCCGCAACGCGCTGAGGTGCAAGCCCACTAGCAGTCAGAAGCGTTGCCTGCCGCAACTCTTCAACGACCCGTCCAGGTCTCCTTGGTTCGCTAGCTACGTCTGTCCCCGATACGCAGAGCACTTGGGTGAGAGGGGACAAGGACAAGCAGGTGCAGCTCAACAAGGCGTCAGTGGTGGCTGGCGTGTTGGCTTGCTAGTCATGGTCCAGGATCTATGGTGCAGGGTGGGTTGCAGTGAACCCATTGTTGCAATTGTGCTTAACTCATGTCGCTACTCTCAGTTGTAATGCAATTTGCCCTTTTCAGGTTGAGCTCATGGCGGGTCATCGCAAGCCAAGCAGACAGCCTCGAGCGCAGTGTTGAGGGAGACCTCGCCTGACCTTGATTTTGCCCCTAATTCTATGCCCTAGGTAGTTGTGGCAGCTGTGTCAGTTGGTATGGATTTGAACGTTGTCGTTGCATTGCATCGCATTTTCACATGTTGACCGACCTGGCCTGCAATGAAATTGCCCCCCCCGGCGATCAAATCGTTGTGACAGCCACCCCTGCACATCTTTAAGCTTGACCCAGTCCAGCCACCTGCCCCATGGAGGGACCTGGGGGAGTGGGACTGGGCCAGGTGCAGCTCGTCATCTTTCACTAAGCACAGTGGTAGCCCTCACCTTTAGCAGCCCGTTCTATGATAGTTTTGCAGAGTAACAGGATGGCAGAGAAACCCTAACCCCAAACTCACAATAAAACCTATGCCATAATCCAGCACCAACACTCCTTCAGGCATCTTCTTACTCATCTCCATCCATAGGGCTGCAAAGGGCGACAAAGGGCCAGCGCTTGAAGGACTGAGTGCCCCATGCATGCGCCAGAGTGCACGCGTCCTGCATGCAACCAACACCTCTGTGGTCCTTTGGGCGCCAAACCAGGGCCCCACTGCTTTCAGGCTGTCACGTGTAGTCCGTCATGTTGGCGGCACTCGTGGTCCAGCTGGTGTGCAGTGTGGCTTGTGCTGCCGCCAGTGAGCCTTCTGGCAGGCTGCTGAGCAGTATGCGGCAACCTGGCACCGCGCACAGAACAGCAGGCCATGCTCCACCTCCTCCCGGGCCTTGAGGCAGTGGACGCAAGCCTCAAGCAGGGTAGGCCCCGCACTGGCTGTGACAGCTGCTGTGGGTGCCTCCACTGCCGCAGACCCAACCACTTTGCCAGGTGCTGCTCCTGCTAGGTTGATAGTGGGGGATGCTCTTGGTGCTGGGGCTGCTCCTGGTGGCCTTGCCTGGCCCTGTAGCACAGGACCTCCTGCTGCAGCTGTTGCAGCTGCTGACACTGGCCGTGTGTCGCAAGGCTTGGACACAGCTGCCAATGCAGGAGCACCCGACCCTGGTTGTGCTGCCGTTTTGTTGGCTTCTTGAGCTACCTGCCGCCCTGCTGGCTGGGCTGTCTGCACCCCTGGTGACTTTGCTGCCTGAGCCTTGGCTGGTGCGACTGGTGGTGCTGCGGCGGCAGGTGGCATATTGCGTTGAGGCTGTTGTTGCTGGATACTCCTGCTCTGACCAGTTTTGCCGCCATGCAGCCGTGCTTCGGCCTCTAAAGCAATAATCTCAGCAGCCTTCTTAGCAGCAACCTCTGCAGTGACGACCGTCACTGGCTGGCTAGGGTCCAACTTCATCAATTGCTTCGTCAGGGTTGCCCAGTCCAGCTCCATCCCTGTGCACATAAGTGCAGGCCAGTGGTGCATGGCAAGCTGCACCCACAGCAGCATGACATGAGGTGTGCCTTGTAGCAGCATGGCTTGAGCCGGCTGGCTTGATGTAGCAGCATGGCTTGAGCATGGCTTGAGCCAGCAGCATGGCTTGAGGTGTGCCAGCATACTGTAGGGCATTTGTAGGGCAGGGCTAGGCAGGGCAGCGCTGACTGCCAATGCCAAGCCAGCACCACAGCCAGGCAGGTGGCCGGACAGGGACTGCAATGCAGCGCTGAACATGCAGCGCATTGGGGAGAGTAGGTGGCGGACACTGGAGCTGTGCTGCTGGCCAGACCTGCCTGAGCTGCCAGCCCAGGGCAAGGAGTACCCAGGCCTGGACTACAAGCGGCTGTGAGATCGCCCACCCTAGGCCCAGCAGCAGCAGCAGCCCGGTATGGCACAACAGTGTGTGCCCTCTTTGAGCTGTCATCAGCTCCAAATGGTGCGTGGTTGTCATGCCATTTCTAGGCTATAGCCCTCTCACAGGGGTCTGGCAAAAGTGTAGGTGGCAGGCGCCCATGCCATGTGCATGGGAACGTAACTCCACACAGACAAAACACCACCACTACAATGGGGAGTGAGGGGCAAGGTGCTGCTTCTGGCTGTGCGGGCTGATGAAAAGCCCCTGATGTGCCCCCTCTTACCCAGGTGCTCTGTGTACCGGGGGCTGATGAAGCTGACAAACCAGGGAGAGCTGGATGGGTCGTTATAGCGAGTAGGAAAGGTGTGTGACAGCTCAGCACTTGGTTTGCATCGCAGGGCATTGCGGTAGATCATCCTGCAGCCAGGGCACGGCTACTTCATAATGTTAGATATTTGCCGGGCTTTTGCAGCTGCCAGATTTGTATAGCTGCCGTGATCGAACCTTCTCAAAAGGGCCAGCTCCTCAGCGTTGGTGCATCTGTATGTCATTGCGTTGTGAAAGTCCTCGACGTAGGAGGGTCCTAGGCAGAGCGTGATGTCACACATGGCCTTCAAGCTACGTGCACAATGCGGGAGCAAACATACTGGTTAGTGGGCGCCCTTGAGGAGGTCTGGCAAAAGTTTAGGGGGCTAAGCACCCCATTCTCATGGACGCTGTTGTTGACCTAGTGCACTTTGGGACTGGCTGGCCAATGCAAAGCAGACAGGCGGGCGGGCGGGCGGGCGCGCGGGCGGGCGGGCAGGCGGGCAGGCAGGCAGGCAGGCAGGCAGGCAGGCAGGCAGGCAGGCAGGCAGGCAGGCAGGCAGGCAGGCAGGCAGGCAGGCAGGCAGGCAGGCAGGCAGGCAGACAGGCAGGCAGGCAGGCAGGCAGGCAGCGGGTAAGAGGTATGCTGACCAGCACATACGTTGGGTCATGCACGATGCCACGCAAGCGCTCACTCGTTATCAAGCACTCGCCCACCCTGCATCAGCAGCAGTGCCAGCACCCAGTGTCAACGGTTCAGCCACAAGTGGCAGCTACAAGCCGCAGCATTGCGGCTGAGCCTGCAGTTTTGCCTCTGCCTATGCTACAGCCCAATGAGCTAGAGCGCCCTTCCCGGAATTTGGGTTGGCTTCAGCACAAGGCATAGAGCAAGACACGGTGTACCCTCGCCCCTCAGGATGCTTGCCCTCTACATGGTGCCTCGTGTCCTTTTTGTGGCACCATAATGCAGTCACCGCTTACCCGTGGTCCCTCACGATGATGGGAAGAACGGGGATGCCATTCGGTCCTTCCTTGATGGGCATTTGAAATAACACGTACAGTTCCTCCCAATCTTTGACCGAAGGCCTGCATTACTGGCCCCACACACGTCAATGCTGTGACGCAAGGGGACTAAAAGTAGACAGGTCTTAGATGGAACAAGCAGCAGATAACAACAATGCATACCGGCGCATGAGTGCTTGAGCACCCTTTATTCCATAATGGAGGTGCCCTCACGTACATTAGCGGCTGCATGCCCTGCTTGACTGTGAATCGCCTTGTGTTGCTGCTGCTAAAACACCTTTGGTGCACATGGCCTGCTACTGCGGCTGTTGCAGCGGCGAACACGTGGCTGGCTACCCACAGGTCAACACCTCGACATGTCTTGCATGGATTCATCCAAATGAATGTGTAGTGACTCTGGCCTGGCCAGCCCAGTGATGCTCACACGCACTTGCGGGTGGTCTGTCCGACCAGGACCTTGAGGGATCGTGTGCCCTTGCTGGCATAGGTCAGCCATGACATGAGCGCCTCGCACAACCCCAGCTCCGCATCAATGGCTGCATCTCCAGTGCTGCATGTGCCAAGGAAAGCATCGAAGTGCATGCACCACTATATGCATGTCATTTGCTGCCAACAATGATTGGCAGGTGCAAGGACACGAATAAAATGTCATGTAAACCAGATGGTGGGAAGAAGGCAATGTCACACACATGTACAGCAAACTCCAAGCTAAGCCAAGCATGGTTACATCTCACATCTCACCCTTCTTGCAGAATCGCGAGCGAGTTCTCCCGATTTATCATTGCAAGCAAGTGGTATGCCAGCAGTCGGGGACGATCAGAAGCGTCAAGGGGCCGCAGGCAATCAATGTCTATGCAATCAGGGGCCGGTAGCAGTGGGGCCGGTAGCCCTCGCTTGCTCGGATGAACAGGGTCTTGATGCTCTCACGCAGCTCAGTCTCAGCATCACCGTTATCAAAACTGCAGCACACAGCCATGTCGAGTCACTGTGATGCAACAAGTCTGCCAGCTTCATAAGAGCCTCAACCCTTACTTCTTGCTGGCTTGTTGCATCATTTGTTGACGGGTGGACATGGTATTTATATGAAGTGCGAGCAGCTGTTTGCCACTGGAGAGATCCAAAGGCCGTAGGCGACTGATGTCAATGCAATCAGGGGCCGGTAGCAGTGCAGGGAGGGGTGTGGCTCCTGGGCATGGCTGGGGCGGTGCTGCAAGCAGGGTGGGCGGGGCATCTGCTGGCCAGCGCTCCCACTCCTGAGGCCAACAGCAGCAGCGCAGACCAAGGGTTACAAGTCAAGGGATGTAGCATGAGGTCTGGTGGGTAACTTGCAGCAGGGGGTTGGCAGCAGCCTCACCTCTGCCTTGCGCAGCTTGAGCCAGACCTGGCCTGACTTGCGCCGCAGCTGGACTGACTCCAGGCCCTGGCCACCAGAGTAGCAGCCTAGCGGTAAACCATCAGGCTCATTAGCTCCACTGCTGATGGGCCAGGGCAGCTGCAGCAGCAGGGGCCGCACGCCTGCAGCAAGGAAGGCAGCAAGGCAGCAAGGTAGGTGGTGATGATGACCTAGCTGGTGCAGGCATTGCAGCTGAGCCAGCAGACAGGGGCGGGCTCTGACCTGCCGGCCGCTCCAACCTCAGGGCGATGAAGTGTGAGGTGGTCACACCAAGGCGCAAGGACAGCAGCTCAGGAGCTTTACCCTGGCTGCCCTTGGCGATGGGCCCACTGCTGCTGCTGCTGCTACTACCCGACTGCCAGTCCCAGTGCCTGACCACCTCAGCCGACAAGCCACCTGGCTCACAATCAGCCCTGACTGCAGTGCCGCTGCTGGTCAGCTGCAGGATGAGGGAGTAGGAGCTGCTGGTCTCAATAGCCTCCGCCACTGCCCAGCTGTAGGGGCTGGCAGCTGCCTGGCCTTGTTTACTAGCCACTGGGCCTGCCTGCTCTGATGTCGTCCCTGCTGGCTGGCTGGCTGTGCTGACGGATTGGCTGGCAGCGTCAGCTGGGACGTGGCAGGTTGCTTTGTGGGCCTTCCAGTGCTTCTTCTGGCAGGCAGGAGAGCAGTAGGTCACCTCCCGGCAGCGTCCACACTTGAGCAGCTCCTCACTAGCTGTGCCACATTGAGCACAGCACTGTGCCGCCTCACTGCCTGCTGCTGACTGGCCTCCACACCCTGCCACAGACCACTCAGGCCCTGCCGCCCATCCAGCAGCAGCTGACTGCAGCAGTAGTGTGACCAGGTCGGGCTTATGTGTGACCTGCTCCACCTTGAAAGAGCTTAACCGTGTGGGCTGCAGCACACGAGCACGGTTTTGAAGGTCTATGACGACCACAGCAGTGCCACCCAGGTTCAAACCATGGTCGGCTGGCAGCAGCAGGCTCAGCGTCCATTGGCACCTGTTGCTGCCAGGCACTTCATTGACGGTCAAGCTGTCAAGGATGTGCACGCCAGCAGGAGGGACGGGGGCATCATACTGACTTGGCGATGCCCATGTCAGGATGTGCTTGTCCCAGTCTGATGGAATAGGATCTTGCTCGTCTAGCACTCCTTTCCAAGGGACGCTGGAAGCTGACACAGCATTGCGAGGTGAAATGGGAAGGAGCAGGGCTCGTAGCATAGGGCTGCCTCTGCTCATCCTAGACAAAGTTTGGGCTCCCTTGAGCATTGGCATGTCCTTGGTGAAGCGCAGGAGGTGAGGGCTCTTGGTCTTTGCCAGGTCAGCAGCAGCTTGAGGGCTGGAGTGCAGGGCCATGGCGGCAGTGCAACAGCCTGCCAGGTCAGCCTGCACCGCCCGCCAGCTAAGCTGCCAGTGATCACGTGTCACTGAACCCAAGGTTCTCATCAGCTCCTGGGACTGACGCAGGACTTGCTGCACGGCTGCCAGGCCAAGCTCGCCTGAGGCTGGGCTGTAGCTCAGGTGTGAGGGCTGGGTGAGGGGCTGCGCTGTGGGCTGTGCAGGTGTAAAGAGGGAGAAGCGGCCGGCAGCACAGCCGCTCAGCAGCAGGTGAGCCAGGCTGGCAGAGGTTAGGAACATGGAACTGCAGTATGTAAGACCTGTGCAAAGCGTGCCCTGTAAGAGCAGCACAACACAGGGAGCAGAACAGGTGGGGTTGCATGGCATGTAGCAGAGGACAACAGTGCAGTGTCAAAAGGCATGCTGAGCACAACTCAGTGGACAGACAGCTATGTGTGGGTGCGCGATTCATCGCTGGGCAGCCGCAACACCTTTCAATTAACTCTGTAGTGCAAGTAAGGAATACCAGAGACTGAGGCATTGAGCATCACCAGCTTGCATATCACATAGAAGGGGTAATGCCCACCAGCAGCCTCGTGTCCTCCCTGACCTGTAAGGAACAGCTTTCAGCTATCTTTCCCAGATGATTTTCCAAGGTATCTGGCTGGCAGCAGAACCAGTGTTCATGGTCTCCCTCAACAGCTCTGGAGGGCGGGCAGCGACCTGCATGAGGCAGAGCCAGGCTGGGGGCCAGGACCAACACGTCCACGGCTCCAGCCCTGGTGCCAGAGGCCAGTGAACTGGCGTGGCTTGGGCCACCTGCACAACATACCATGAGCACAGCTGGCCAACTTCTGGCTGGTGGGCAGGTGCTGATGCTAACAGAGTCCTAGAAAACCACTGCTTTTGCTTCGACCGTGCACGTGCAGAGCAGTGGGGTCAGGTGGGTGACCTCACCTCCAGCCAGGCCCTGTCCAGGCTTAGGGTCCTTCCTTGGAGTCTGCCGTGCCGCCACCGACTGCTGCTGGCCCAGCATGAGGGCTTGGGTGAGGGCAGTGGACCCCACAGTAGCCACTGACTTGCTCCACACCAGCAGCCGGGGGTCTAGGCGGTTCTCCCACAGCTGTGCTGCCAGAGTATGGGGCTGTGGCTTGCCAAAGGTAATGTCCGTGACCAGGCGCAGGCCAAAGAGTGTGGTGAAATGGCTTGGGGAGCAGTTCAAACAACTGCAGCACAGCCAGCCAGCGCATTTTCATTGTGACCAACGATGGAATTGCACAGGCATGTCATTTTCATGGCCTTAGGCAGCCATGACTGCAAATGGTGGGCAGAGCGGAATGTGATTGACACCGGGCTTGCATGCAAGTTTTGAGGCACATGAGAGTAATGATATGCGCTGTAACCCACACCCAACACCCTCTTTACACTCACTTCCGCAAGTATTCCCGCATGGACTTGCTGCATAGCTTCCATGTCATGCTGCAGGTGATGAGGCAGGCCAGAGGGTGGGGCATCAGACGAGGCTGGGCTGCCAGCAGTACATTCAGCAGTCCAACATGGTCCGCTAGACTGCTGGTATCAATGACATGGAACATCAGAGGTTGCTGCGAGGCCGGCTGTTGGAGAGGCTGCCCCTGCTGTGCCTGCTGTGGGGCTCCCAAGACTGTTGGCTGGGCAGCAGGGCGGTGGGCCCAGTGCTGCTCCAGGTCAGGGCCCTGGCACAGCTGCAGGCAGTCACCCAGCCAGAAGCACAGCTGGGCTGGCACCCCACTCCTGCCAGCGCTGTCACCAGGTCTGCTGTGGCCTGCTGGTGGCAGCTGCATGGGCACCACCTCCTCTGGCCCGCCCAGCCTTGCATTGCGCTGCATGGCCACGCAAGCTGCTGCCATGCGCACCATGCACGCCCTGGCCAGCATGCCTGCCTTGTATGTCTGGTTCAGCAGTGCAGGGCGGTACTCAGGCCTGGCCCCTGCCTTGTCCACAGGAGGGGCAGGGCAGGGAGGGAAGGCTCCCCAGGGGCCAGGGAGAGGGGCCTCCTCCACAGCAGGGCTAGCTCTGGCAGCAGTGGCAGCAGCCTGCAGCGCTGAGGCCAGCTGGTCAGGCCGCGCCACTGCCTGCAGCTCATGCAGCTCAAGGGGAGCCCAACCACGCATGAACTGAAGGTCATAGTGGGCGGTCCAGCGGGAAACAGGTGTTTCGAAGGGAGGCAGCATCTGCAGCCCAGCATCAACACAGTGGGCAGCAAAGAAGCTCATTGAGAAGCCACCAGTGAAGCAGGCTGCCACAACTGGCTGTGACATGACGAGGCACACCAGCCTGTGTCATATCCAGGCAACCGAACAAGGGAGATGAAGCTTCCCAGAGACCCTCACAGCTCACCCTGTCTCTTTGCCTGCCACTCACTGTGCAGTTCACCGCCGCTGTCTTTGCAGTGCTCTTGCTCCACTGCTGCTCCTGATGACCCCGCAGGCTGCCCAGTCGAGCCCAGGCTAGGAAGTCCTTTCGCAAAGCCTCTCCCACGCTGCTGCTCTTTGTCTTAAAGTCCATCAGTGCACACTGTGCATTGTATGCCAACACCTGCAGGCCAGCCACAGCCCAGTTCAGTCAACGGTCCTCTTCATACCCCACCATCCCTGTTCGCTCCTACTTTCTACTCCCTCTCCTTCCTCCCAGTTTTGCCCCTTGCCATTTGATACCATTCTGAGCCCTTGCCTTCCACCACACCTCATGATGAAGTGATACGGCGTTTTCTTCATCCGCTTCATCAAGCTCCCAATACGCTGATTGATTGTGGGCTGAGGCTGCAGCTTGGCGAGTACGATGCAGCCTCCTGTATGACAGCATGCATGTGAAATGTATATAGCATATCACACAACAGAAACATTGCAGTACAGGCTTCAGCTGTGAGCTTTTACCATGCAGCCAAGGCCCTGCACCAGCTGCACTGCCACCAGCAGCTTGCCTGACTTCCAGGACATGGGCTGGTGTGGACTGCCCGGCATCCTCCAGCCACCACCGCAGCACCTCATCCACCTTCCTCATGTCGCTGGGCCGGGGCACCTGCATCCAGGGGTACCTGGGCAGCAGCAGCCAGGCCAGCAGCCAGCTCATGCCGTAACGTATCAGCCGTAAGGCAGGGGGTGTAGGCAAGGCGTCACTGCCTGCCCACCTGCCGTCCAGGATGTGCTCGATGGTGGTCTTGAAGCGCGCCTCCACCTGGTTGCCCTTGTCCCACAGCAGGTTGTACCACACGTCAAACAGCACTGCGTACAAGGAAACAAAGCAGCGTCTGACGTGCATGGGCTGTTGGCACTGGTCAGGGCGCTGCCACCACCTCATGACGCTCACACTGCATGTCTGTGGGGCTGGCGGGGTCAACCTCAGCGGCCAGGGCCAGCAGCACCATGTTGCGAGCAATGATGCTGGGGTTGTGGTCATTGGCATGCAGCTCTAGATATGAGCAGCTGCTGGCCTTGGCTGTGGGGTCTGGGGTAGCAGTGGCTGATGAGCTAGGCGGGCTGAGTGAGCCCAGCGTCAGCAGCACGTTGCGGGGGTCGCCACAGGCCAGGGACAGCACGCGGCAGTGGCCCGAGGTGTCGATGGCGAAGGGATGAGGACCCAGCCAGCTTACAGCCTGTGCAAGCACATGCGGCGTCCCGCTCCAGGTGGGTCCAGCACAGCACCGTAGCGCAGTGCGGCATGGCTTACACCTGTCGCACCTTGGTGTCGCCAATCGGGCAGTACACACCATCAAGCTCAGTCAGGATGCGGCGGGCGAGCGGAATGCTGCTCATAGCATCGACCTGGCTTACAGCTTCCAGCTGTGGGCAAAACCAGCTGTTGCGGCTTGCACGGCATGGCATGGCAACACGAACATGCAACTCCACAATTGGGACCTTGAAAAGCTGTCGTTGCCCACCTCGAAACCACAAACTACGCATTCTAGCGTCTCCTCTTGTTGGTATGCACCCAAGTTTCTATCATTGTCCAGTGCATCCTCCACCCAACCCTTCTATACCCCAACCCAGTGTGCCTGGCCCCTGCAAGCTCCATGCCCTTGCCTGGCCCAGCCTTCTTCTGACCTGCCTAGGTGTTGATCATGAGCATGCTGCCTGGTTGGGGTGCCAGGCACTCTTGCACGAAGTGCTGCACAAGGACCTTGAGCTCAGAGCTGCGGGTGGGGAGGGAGGGCGGGGAGGGAAGGGGGAGAGATGTGCCACTACCGGGTATGCACCCAGCCTCATACAGGGCATTGTGTTTGACAACACACCAGCAATTGATACATCATGGTTATGATGGTTATACATTGATACAGAGAAGCTGCGGTCACTCGAACAGTATTACATACTGTATTCCTGTGTCATACACTGTATCGGCGCAGGCCTGCATGCAGCTCGTGCACGACACCATGCCAATAATGCCATTGTGCCGTCAACTGCAGGTAATATGCTCCAATAAATTTGTCCCCCGCCATTGGCCCCTTGGCCATTGGCCATTGGCGGGGGTGACCTTCCTTCCTAGCGCCCCGTGGCAGCTGCCTGTTCTTTTGTTTTGTCTGGCACAAGGCTGGCTGCATGCTTGTCATTAATCCTTCTTCATGAGCACAGGCCCGACACCCATGCTAAACGCCAACATCCTGTACTGGCTGGGTGCCAGTGTAGTCAGTGTATGAATGGCTGGACCACTCCACACAGCACGGCCTGCAGGCTCAAGTACAGTGGCTGCATGTACTGCATGACCCCACATCATTTGTCACATTCCATTCAATGTGACTATTCATTAGCATGGCCAGCAACCTCCTCGTCCGCCAGCAATGTCAACTTCAGTGAACCCCAGCTAAGTCAATGACAAGCCGCTCAATGAAGCCGCCAGCAGAGGCTCCACCGCCCCTTGGATCTCCATCAAGCTTCCGCAAACCTGGTCAACATCACAGTCAAACACACACACACATAACACTGTTTTGTCGCACCACATGGATTCTTTGACCTGCTAGCTGCAGTGGATGTTCAGGCTGCACTGATAGGAGCACCACTGTGTTGCACATTGTCCTATGGCATGAACTGATGTTGAGGGTTGGCATGCATGCAGCTGAGCCAAGCAGCACATTGCATGCTTCCAAAGGCACACCTCAACATTCAACTTCCAATGGCACACAGGTTTTTTACTGCACAACATGCTACTCTGCATTCCTCCCATTCACCCCACCCCAGCACCCCCTTCATGTCACATCATGACTTCAATGCCTAAAGCTCATGCATGCACCCATGTGATTAAGCCCATGCGTTGCGCCTCCCATGGCTGCAAAAGCAGCAGCAGCAGCAGCAGCGACTGCCATGGACTGCTCTCACAGCTACACCCTCCCACTGCCTGACCTCCCACTGCTAGCCTACAGCCCTACCTTACAACCTGCTTCACCCCAACTTGACTCCCTACTGACGGTCCTAATGGTACACCCCAACCCACCCTGCCAGCCCCTACCCACCCTGCCCAATCCTCCCCAACCCTGCCTGCCTGCCTGCCTGCCCCAACCCACCCGCGGTTCCCCCACCTTGATCTCTTCTGCGAGCCTGACCCTCAGTGCCTCCAGCCGGCCATCCACCTCCGCACTCACTCCAATGACGCAAGCATAGGCGTCCAGCACCCAGTGGGCCATGATGCAGCACAGGGCACTATGCCGGGGGTTGGCCACATGGCGCACCAGGAACTGCAGCAGGGGCATCAGCCCCACTGCATCACGCCCACCCAAGGCCTGCATGCAGTAGACACGCACAGCAGTGCAGCAGTACAGAGATGGCAGTACAGAATAACTGCAGCGGACATGGTGGCAGCTGATGGGACTGGAGTTTCGTGTGGTCTCACAACCCCCAGGCTGGCTCTGCCCCTGCTTCAGGCTCTGGCCCTTCCCCTGCTCCCTGTCCTTTGAATCCGCCCCAGTCTGGTTGCTGCGGGTCCAGGGAAGCGCACCTGGGGCAGACAGCCACGTGCTATGCACTCCTCTACCACGCTTGCCACCACCTCAGGCCGCTGTGTGGCCAGTGCTGCTGTCAGGGCGTCACGGTGCCTGCAAGGGGAGGTCACACAGCAGCCGCCAGCCATCAACAGCCGGCAGGGCAGCTTGCCATGCCTGAGGCGAAGCTCCTGACCTTGAGCCATACTGCGTCTCAGCAGTGGTTATTGGTAAGGGAAGGAGAAGTAATAATAATGATAATCAACAATATTGATAATGATGAAGATGAAGATAACAATAGTCAGATCTGTGCAGGGGGGCGGCTGGGATGGGAGGGTTTGGCAGGTAGAGAACAGGCAGGCCATGGAAGGAGGCCGGGCAGCACATGCAGGCCAGTGTGAGTGTGAGTGTGAGTGTGAGTGTCAGGGTCGATATGTGCCATGTGTGATAGACCAGTGTATGGAGTGCCCTGCAACAGACCCTCACCGAAACTGCTTTAGAAGCTTGTCATACGTGCCCAGTTTCACACGTCGCTGGGATTGCACAACGTGGTCACTTGCAGCTGCTCGCTCACTTTGGCCCCTGATAAAGTACCTGTGGCCATAGACATGGCACACAGCATTCAAGGAAAGGCACACAACATCGGAGAAAGGCACACAGCATCAAAGAAAGACGCAGTAGAGATTCAGTCAGCAGGTGGGTTGACAAGGTGTGAGAGGGGTGTTAGGTGCAAGGGTTCTTAGTGACTGGTGCAAGGCAGTGGGTGTGTGACACAGTGTGAGGTGACAGAAGGTAATGCCAGTACATGAGCAGGTGCATAACAAGTGATGGTGCTAGTGAAGTAATGTGGTCCTGACCCACCACTGCACACAGGCTGCGGCATGAGCCAGAAAAAGATACTGAGCATGAAGCAAATCATGTCAGGTTGATGAGCATGTGCTGTGCAACAACGCCATAATGATAGCAAGCTAAGGTGCAGCCAGTGGTATCTAGTGTGTGAGGGGTCTGAGGTCTGAGGTTTACTGGCCCAAGACAAGGCCTTGACTTGAGGTCGACACCGACAGGATGAGGTGCAGCCAATAGTTTTTGGGTGTGGGAGCAATTTAATGTCTGAGGTCTGAGGTCTGAGGTTTAACAGGTCACGGGGCTGACCTGAAGTTGGCTGCGGTGAGCCGGGGCTTGTAGTGCTGCCTGCGCAGTGGCTGGTTGCCTAGGCCAGCAGCCAGCGACCTGCGCTGGTCATGCTTGCGGATGTTCACCGACCCGTCGGCCATGCCCACAACAAGCGTGGCGCAGTCAGGGCTGATGCCCAGGGAGGTCACAGGGCCAGGGTAGAGTGAGGCATGAGTGACTTTGAACCCATCCATCTCAATGACCTGAGGAGCAGGCCATCAGGGAGGCAGGTAGAATTAGCAACGGTCTGATAGGCTTGTCAACACAAGCCTCATGTGCCCCTGCCCCTGCCCCTGCCCCTGCCCCTGGCCCTGGCCCTGGCCCTGGCCCTGGCCCTGGCCCTGCCCTGCCCTGCTCGTATCACAGCGCTACACCTTGCCTCTGCCCCTGCCCCTGCCCCTGCCTATGCTCCAGCGCCACACCTCACCACCAAGCTACGCTGGGCCCCCCACCCTGAGGCTCTTCTGGCCCCACCTTGACATGGCCATCCAAGGAGCCTGCCAACAGGCGCGGCGCCGCAGAGCTGCTGGGCACAGCGGCAGCGGCTATGCGCACACACGACACCGTCTTCTGGAAGTTGGCCAGGCGGTGCAGCAGGCGGCCCCCACCCACCAGGTCCCACACACACAGGCTGTTGCCGCCTGCTGACACCAGCAGCGACCCTACAACGCATGGACAAGGCAAACAGCAGGGCTGAGAGGGGAGGGTGGGTGGCAGGTCTATCTAGATTAGAGGCTGGAAATGGCCGCTTTGCCCAAGGAAGGCGCGTAGTTCAACTAAGGTCAAGCTATATCTTTGAGGGTAATAACCTAACCATGCCATTTGAGCTGTAAATTGTGCATATAGGCAAATGGAAAACAATACTGGTATGTACCTATCAGTCTTAGTTAACGAAGACACCCCAGGTGGACAGTCCACATGCCTCTTCCTCATGGTGTGCAGATACTAGCCTCGTGTGCTGTCAATGCTACCATGGCTGAGTCATGATGGTCCCCTTCCCACGTCCCATGACGCTATAAAGTACTATCCGTTCCAGACAGCTCACGCGAGCGATAGCATGCCAACCCATGGCACTTGGATTTGCATGTGGAAAACAGTGAGATACAAACGGGTGCACATGCAGCCCCAGGTAAGGGAGGACCCCATGGCAGCGGTTGAGGTGCCATGCGTGGGAGTGGCGTATGACAGCAAGTGGGAGGAGCAGCAGAAGCAGGAGGACAGGAGGGGCAGGAGGGGCAGGAGGGGCAGGAGGGGCAGGAGGAGCAGGAGGGGCAGGAGGGGCAGGAGGGGCAGGAGGGGCAGGAGGAGCAGGAGGGGCAGGAGGGGCAGGAGGAGCAGGAGGGGCAGGAGGGGCAGGAGGAGCAGGAGGGGCAGGAGGGGCAGGAGGGGCAGGAGGGGCAGGAGGAGCAGGAGGGGCAGGAGGGGCAGGAGGGGCAGGAGGAGCAGGAGGGGCAGGAGGGGCAAGAGGGGCAGGAGGAGCAGGAGGGGCAGCAAGTGAGACCTCTTCACCTGCGGGGAAGAAAGCCAGGTCCTCTACTGGGGCACCATGGTCCAGAGCTAACACTGCTCCAGCTCCAGGGGCACGCACATCCCACAGCCTCACACAGTGGTCATAGCCACCTGTGGCCCAGGTGCAGGCGTCCGCAGGGCTGACAGAGGCGCTGCGCACGTAGTCTGTGTGGCCTTCAAATCTGAGGCAGTGAAAGCGGAGGAGAGCAGGGAGTGGAAGGCCTCCAACTTCAACCCAGAGAGAACATGGCCCAGGGGTACGTCCTGCCCCTGCCCCTGCCCCTGCCCCTGCCCCTGCCCCTGCCCCTGCCCCTGCCCCTGCCCCTGCCCCTGCCCCTGTCCCACCTGCACACTTGCTCTCCAGCAGTGACATCCCACCAGCGGACAGTGACATCATCGCTGCCGCTGAGCACATGCAGCTTGTCAGGCGACCAGCGGGCCACATGGGTGGGTCGTTTATGCGCCTTCAACTGGCGCAGCATCGCACGGCTGCCACTGTCAAACACCTGCGGCGGCAGAATAGGGCTACTGCTGCCAAGAAGCTTCACAGGTGCACACCGGCAGGGAATGCTGTCCCTGTAACGTATGCTGCAGGCACTGAAAGCATGAGACATTTAGAGAGGTACCCAGTCTACAGCACATCAGTTCAGCGTGCTTCAGCCTCCACACTATAGGCTGCTGCCTGGCATCTGCCGCTACAAGCTGTCACCACCTCCATCCAGAACTAGGCTGTGGGAGCAGGTAAGGCAATGGGCGCAGGCCAGGCACCTGCCACTTCTTGCTACTGCCACTGCAGCTCCTCTTTATCCACATGCTTCACAGAAGCCAACTTGCTGCTGTGCAGCTACAGCTACTACTCTGGCTGTAGCTGCTCCTCCCCACAGCAGCTGCTCCTTCTGCTGCAGGTGCTCTTTCTGCTGTGTCTGCTCTGGACGTTGCTGGCCAACTTGAGCCCTGCATGAGGTCAGGCAATCCATGCGTTCATGCGGCATACCTTCACCACGCCGTCCTGGCCTCCTGCAACCAGGAGCTTGCCATCAGAGCGGAAGCTGCCGCTGTAGGCAGTGTCCTTAAATCGACCAAAGGTGCGGCCTACCTGGCGGCTGTGGCCATTATACACAACCACCTGCAACCAACATTCATGCAGAGTCAGCCAACTAACTCACATGCGTGAGTCATTAGGCTGCTGAGGAGTAACCATGACTGCAGCAACCTGGACCGCTCAATTGTGGTTAGCAGGGTGAGAGCAGGGACGGGTAGTAGACTTGCCATGGCTGCCCTAACATCCCTGCATGGCGTTCATTATGCAGCGCTGCTGACAACCCAGCACCATGGGCACACGCTTGCTGCTCTCACCCTGGTCGCGGCAGTGACAGCAAAGTTGTAAGGGTACACTTGGCAGAAATCTATGTGGGACACCGGTCCAAACTGCAGCCAGGTGGCAGACTAGACAAGCTGGAATGGGCAGTGTGTAGAGCAAGGTGGGTTTAGCTGGGATCCTCAGCAGTACCTGCTTGACCACGCTAGGGGTCTTAAACCGACGCCAGTAGCGCCCTTCAGCGGTCTCTCGTAGAGAGCGAGCTGGGTATTGTTTGATTTCCAAAGCCTGGTAGCTGCCAGGCTCGTACTCCATCTGCCTTGTCGAAGCCGGGTGGCCTCACCGGGGCGGCTGCAACTACTCAAAGATACCCATACGCCCATTTATTTCTGCGCATGGTGGGCCGCCACGCGAGAATGCGAGCGCGAACTTTGCGGCTAAGCGTCAATGATTTGCTGCGAGTTTCAGCGGCGTGGCGTTCAGCACTTCAAACGCTTTGTGCTTATTTTGTTGCTACATTGGTGACCCAGGTAAGTCGACAATTTGTGGGTTCCCATGTCATGGTCCAAGTAATGCAAGCACTGCAAGCATACCGAAGCATAGCGAAATGGCCATGCTGCGTGTTACCTTCACTACATCTCATACTGTTAGAGCCGCAATTGTCAACTGAGTGCACCCTTCTATACTCGTGAGTTCCAGTGATGTGGTGATGTGCCATAGCTGCAGCTATGAACAATTAGAAAGGATGCAGTCTTGACCCGTCTAGTTTATAGCTCAAGACAATGCCTCCGATCAGTGTGACGCCGCGTAGTAATCGTCACTTCTTTTTACTATCCTGCGTGCCCTCTAGCTACTTAGCCCTGTGCCAACGTGATGTTGCAGCAATGCCATCAAAAGGGTCTGTGCTGCCCATTGCGGAAGAGCGGGGTTTTCATGAGATGTCCGCACAGGCTCACAGTGGCGACGAGTGGTGTGACGACAGCCGCTGGCAGTACTAGCCGAGCCTCCACAAGTGGCGGGCGAGCGGAGACAATGTCCGCCTACCCCAGTTTTATGCCTCCCCCTATCTTAGACATCTCGGACCCTTACTGTCACGCCATGGCAAAGCAGGTACAAAGCAGCATACCAGCTCAGACAAAAGTATACGACACCCCCACAATTACACCCACCTGCCCCCCTTCTCCTTCGCTTCCCTTTGCTGGCGCTGACCTGCAGATGCGCCGAGTGCCTGTCAACATGCCTGGCCAAAGCTTCACTCCTCTGCGCACAGCCGTTGTTGGGCCCACTGGGCCTGAGCTGGACGCAGCTGGCGTGGCCCCTGACGCCCCTGTGTTGCTGCTGCTTCACAGGTGCTGGACAGCACCCAGCACGATCAGCCCCCTTGTCCCTCACTCCATTTGAGCCGGATCACTAGGGACCACTAGCACTACCACCAGCCACATGTCATGGGCATCATCATCACAACAACCACCACCAGCAGCAGCAACAGCAGTAGCAGCAGCGCCGTCACTAATGTAGCGGAGCTTCTGTTGCCTTTGCAGTTTTGACAGCAGCAGCCTGGAGTGGCGGCGGCTGTACCCACTGCTGCAGCAGCGCGCGGTAGGGTCCACTTAGGAGCGGTAGGCCTTGGCGTGCAGCTGTAGGGGCTGACTGTGACGGCCCTTCATGCAGCTTCGGTCCACAGCTAGGCCCCTGGTGCTGCTATCCCCCTGCTCCCCTCCCTGTGACCCCGTGGGTGCTGCAGCTGAGCGTGCTAGATGCAGGCGATACAGAACAAGGCATGTTGACATCGAATGCCTGTGGCACGGTGTTTCTCACACTGTCTGTGGTCATCACACCACCCCTACTCTTGGCCAGACCCGCACCCCTGATCTGGCATCCCCCTGCCCTCTGCCCCACCCCTGCCCCTGATCTTCCACCTTGTGGCTCCCTAGTCTACCCTTGACACCGCTGCCTCGCTTGCCCTGGCCCTGCCCCTGTCCATGCAGGGGTTGCCTGTTGTGGCCGTGGACCTGCTGGGCTGGGGCTTCACTGACCATGCAGCCTGGCAGCGGCACCCCCGTCTGCCTGTGACCCCTGCCCTCAAGTGCGACCACCTGGAGGCCTTCAGGCAGCAGCACCTGGGGGGCCGACCTCTGGTCCTGGCGGGCACCTCCCTGGGTGGCACCATTGCAGCAGACTTTGCCATACAGCACCCACAGGCAGGCATTGGCATGGCATCTGCTGGCAGGGGGAGGGAGGAGGGAGGAGGGAGGAGGGAGGAGGGAGGAGGGAGGAGGGAGGAGGGAGGAGGGAGGAGGGAGGAGGGAGGAGGGAGGAGGGAGGAGGGAGGAGGGAGGAGGGAGGAGGGAGGAGGGAGGAGGGAGGAGGGAGGAGGGAGGAGGTTTGGGCCAGGGCAAACATTAGGGGTTAGAACCCCTCAAGCTAGAGGAGGACATGAGAGGTGGGGCTAGTGCATGGGTTTGTCCAGAGCACTGATGCTGCTGCCGATGATGGCAGACGGTGGTGGTGGTGGTGGTGGTGGTGGTGGCGGTGGTGGTATTGGTGATGGGTGGTATGCATTAGTCTTGACAGAGCGTGTGAAGCTGCCCTCCCACAAACCTCAGATCTCGTCGAGCTAGTCCTGCTGTGGCTGTGCCTGCAGGCTGTGCAGCGGCTGGTGCTCATCAGTGCCCAGGGCTTCACTGAGGGCGTGCCGCCAGCCCCTTGGCCCCTCGCAGCGCTGGGCGTGGCGCTGCTGAGGACTGTGTGGCTGCGCAGCAGAGCCAACCAGGTGCCTGGGGCGGCAGCAGCAGTGGCAGTGAGACCGGTAGGAAAGCAAGGACCAGGTGCAGGGTGCAGATTAGAGTAGAGGGAGTTTGCTTGGGATGGGTATGGGACAGGTCAGCAGGTCGTACAGGCAGGTCATGCAGGCTGCACAGAGGCTGGCCATTGCAGCTGGAACTTCAGCCGGGGTATGATTTGCCCCTCATGGCAGGGTGTGACCTCACAGCAGGGTGTGACCCTCACAGCAGCAGGGTGTGAGGCTGACGGCTGTGGGTTCAGGCTGTGGCCGACATGCAGGGCATGCAACCAAGCGCTCTGCAGAGGCAAGCTGCAGCCTCCCCTGACTCCTCCCCAGCTGCCTCTCTCCCTTGTTGGGTGAAGTCACCACATGCCTTTCAACATACCCTCTGTCCTCGTGAGGAGTCGATTCAGGGATGGTAGCGGGGTGAAGGCTGTGTTCCTGCACTGCCTGCAGCTGGCTTACCACGACAAGGCGACATGGGCCACGGATGATGCCTGGCGAGTGGGACGCCTGAACACCTTCCTGCCTGGTGAGCGGCCTGGGGCCTGCTCCTGCTGCCGCTGCCGCCTCTGTTGCTCACCTATGTGTGCCACAGCCTTGCCTTGCATCCCACAGCTAAGATTGATGGCAGCTGCACAAATGATGTACCACTGTCACCGCAAGGAATGTGAGTGTATGCGTGAGTTTTTAAACAAGATGTACAGGATGAGAATGTTTTAGATGTTATGGTAGTTAATGATGCAGATGGCATACTCTACACAATGGTGCTCACTGGAATCTGAACTGCTTGTGCCAAGGTTGAGGTCGTGTGAGAGAATGGGTCCTCCATAGTGTGATAGAGTGGGTGTGTGAGCTGCAGCTGTTGCCTTGTGAGGCACAGTGGGGTCGACCCTGGTGCACAGGCTGGTTTGAGGCCAACGTCGCCTTCATCCAGTCAGGGGGCTACTTCATGCCAGAGCAGCGCATCCAGCAGGTACGGCCGGAGCTTTGAAACCATTGAAAAGAACAAAAATAAAAAATAAATGAAAAAACTGAACACGGAGGGATCCAGCGCCTGGGGCCTGGCTGTTATAGCTTAGGAGCAGGGTAGCATGCAGAAGGGACAAGGGAGAGCATGCGAGTAGGACGCACTGTCGACCATGGCTACCCCTAGGAGAGGCAAGTATACTGGATGAAAGGGAAGGCGGGCGGAGGGACCTGTGGATGCACGACAGCTGATGTGCCATGCTGTACGTCTGCCTGGACCATGGCTGGGAGGATTAAAAATCTGCACCACATAGATGTTGACTGCATCGTTGCCTGGATGGGGTGGTGGGTGCCACTGAGGTCCAGGGGCATCACACACTGCCACTACTGCCACTGGAGCCCAGGCCACTGACCTGGCTGTGCTGTGCTCTACAAACTCCAAAGCAACGTGTGTGGTCATAGTTTAGGCTGCCTGGCAGGGGCTGGGAGCAGGGTTCGACAGTTGGTGATATCTGGTCTAAGGGCGCCCTTAACTGATGTCAGGGTAAACTACGGGGACCCTATACACTGTTCATACCCCAAGAATTTTTGCCGGCCTGCGGCCGGCTTGGAAGAGGCATGTTACCTTACAGCAGCTAACAAGGAGGCTTCAAAGGTGTCCTTTGGGACTCCACCTGCCTCCGTGCCAAACAAGGCCTCATCCACTTCATCACTTGACTCATGCTCTCACTCATGCTCTTCTTGCGCGCTCTCTTCCCCCCATTGTGAGCCCCCATGACCCCATTGTGACCCCCCATGAAGGTGCTGGCACCAACAGAGCAGAAAGCCACAAGCTTGCCAACATCTAGGCTGAGGGTGTCAATCACACGCAGTATGACAGCTGTGATGTGCTCAGATGTGGCCCCCACCACTTTGACAGCGCATAAGAAAGAGGTGTGGTAGATAAAGGACGATGGCTCCAGATAGCGCACGTAGAGGAGCAAATGGTACTCAGTTCCCACGTCCGTGCTGCTGTCAGCTAACAAGCTGAATAGGGGCTGGCTCGTACAGCTGCTAGCTGTTGAGTGAGGAGGGTTTGGCTAATAGAGTAAAGGGCGGCATTGAAGTAACGGGTGGCACTGAAGTCATGCGGCATAGCTGGTGCCCCACTATGAGTGGCAAACTGGAGGTGGGCTGCAAAGGACATGGCTGAGTGGCCCCACAACACCATGAAGAGGGCTGCCAACACCATGCAACGGTAGGTGCCTTGGACCACTGTTGTTGTTGCAGCCTTCGCAGCTGCTTGATGGAGCTGGCACCCCCCCCAGCACACTGTGCCATGCCGATGGCTTCTGAATGGGCCTTGCTCTTGGCGTGTTGGGCCAGCTCCGCCTCACACGTCACAGCCCCACCACCACCACTCGCCTTTGCGAATAGAGATGAGTTGGGCTTGTGCTCCAAGCAAGTGGAGCAGTGGGCTTGGGGGGTGCCTCTCTCGTTGCATCCGCCACTGAACCTGCACCATGGGTACTTTGCTTGCAACTCCTTCTGCTTAGCCTCACGATTGCACTCTTGTGGCCTCTGCGGATGCTGGAAGGTGCTGGCTCTTGGTCAATGAGAATATGATCGTCTGGGCTAAGGCTGGTCACTGGCTGCGGGGTGGACGGAGCCGAAGAGGTTGGGCTGGAAGGGGAGGGGGCTGGGCTCCTGCCCTGCTGCTGCTACCGTGATGCTGCCCTGCTGCTGATGACGTTGCTGCCCTGCTGTAGCTGCCCTGCTGCTGCTGCTGCTGCCGCTGCTGCATTGCTGTAGCTGCCCTGCCGCTGCTGCTGCTGCCCTGCCGCTTCTACCCTGCTGCTGCTGCTGCCGCTGCCCCTGATACCGCTGCCCTGCTGCTGCTGCCCTGCCGCTGTAGCTGCTGCCCTGCTGCTGCTCCCCTGATGCTGTGATGCCCTACTGCTGCTGTTGCCATGCTGCTGCTGCCATGCTGCAGCTGCCCTGCTGATGGTGCCCTGCCGATGGTGCAGCACTTTAGCAGCAGCATGGCAGCATTTTAGCCCTGATGCTGCCCTGCTGCTGCTCTGCTGCTGCTGCTGCGCAGCCCTGCTGCTGCTACTGCCCTGCTCCTGCTGCCCTGCTGCTGTTGCCCTGCTGATGCAGCTGCTGCCCTGCTGCTGCTACCCTCCTGCTGCTGCAGCCATGCTGCTGCAGCTGCTGCCCTGCTGCTGCTCCACTGCCATTATGCTGCTGCCCTGCTGCTGCTACCGTGATGCTGCCCTGCTGCTGCTGACGTGCAGGACCTGCTGCAGCACTTATAAAGAATGCTAAATGGTAATTATCAGACATATTATACCCCAAACCAGTTTAATCCTCCCCGCATTGGGCGCATTGGGCTGACAAGGCCACTTTCATCGGGAAAGGCGGGATTGCGGGCTGCGTGGTCTGCGCGGTTCAAGAAGTTAACATGAGTTAACATGTGAACGCGGAGATGTCAACGTCGAAGATGTCAACGATGCGATGGTACCCACCAAGCGCCATCTGAATTGTCATCTGTCGCTGGTCCGACGGAGTCTGCCTTACTTTCTTGCTGGCTTTCCCCTGGCTATCTGATAACGCAGCCGTGAGTTAGGTTTGAGATATGTACGGGCGCAACTAAGAATATCAGGCGCCCGTAGATAGCCCGTGAACTCCCCCCCGTAACCCAAATTTTGAAAACCACGGGCCCCCGTACTGGGCCTTCGGCGCAGTTACGGGGGCCCTCGCCAAAATGGGTCAAAAGTACGGGCCCCGTACGGGGGGTCGAACCCTGGCTGGGAGTGCTGCCGTGGCAGTGGCTGTGGGGTAGGCACCTGGCCATGGTTTCAGGGGCACTGCGGAGGACATGGAGAATCTTGGGGCTGGCAGAATTGCTAGTGTGCAACCCCTTGTGCTGTGCAGATTCAGCAGCCAGTGCTGCTGCTGTGGGGGCGCCATGATGAGATTATAGAGCCCAAGGTAACCCCCTGCCCCTGCCCCTGCCCCTGCCCCTGCCCCTGCCCCGCCCCCGCCCCTGCCCCTGCCCCTGCCCCTGCCCCTGCCCCTGCCCCTGCCCCTGCCCCTGCCCCTGCCCCTGCCCCTGCCCCTGCCCCTGCCCCTGCCCCTGCCCCTGCCCCTGCCCCTGCCCCTGCCCCTGCCCCTGGTGCGCTCTTGGTGTGCTCTTGGTGTCCTCTTAATGCACTCTTGGTGTATGCACATGAATGTACACGCCACCCTGAACAAGGAGCCACGAGGCTGATTGGCTGCCACTGCCACCAGCTCTGCTACTCTCTCCCTGTGCCATGTGCAAACATTACTATCCAGGGTTGGTAGTCATCAAGGGTACACCCGACTACCCACAGGTTAATACCTCTACATGTCTTGCATGGATGTCTCAACATGAGTGTGTGGTGGCTCTGCCATCCTCACCCTTGCTGCCACCACTGCTTTCCACACCCTCGCTACAGCAGCATGTACAACATGCCCCCGAACTACATCACTGGGTCATCCATCCTTCTCTGCTTGTGCAGCTGGCTGAGCGGTGGGCGAGCGCCCTTGGGCCCCAGCGGTGTCGGCTTTGCTGGGTGGAGCGAGCAGGACACAGCCCTCAGATTGAGCAGGCTGAGATGGTGGCTGAGCACATCATCGAGTTCCTAGCATGCCGGCATGAGGGGCAGGAGGCGGGTGCAGTGCGACATGAAGACGGAGCACCAGCCTCAATACCCATGTCAAAGGCCGCCCTACCTATTGAGTCGATGAAGGAGGTAGCGCAGTGTTCTTGACGGGCTGGACAAGACAAGATGGCCGACATGCCGATGTGCAACAGTATCGCCTAGCATCGAGTGTGAGTGGGATGGCGACCTGATGTATACTCCTGACCCCCACGGCCACTCCGCGTCGATAGGATTGCTGATTCCGGATGTCAACGAAATTTTGTAGGATTACAGCAGTGTCAGAACGTTGTCGAGCGTTGTCAGGCTAAGCATGTTAACGATGTCGAACCCCGCATGACTTTCCAAAGCTTGTCCCAACCCTTGCGCCCTCCCCCTGGGTTGCAGCCAGCCAACACCCCCATCTTGTGGGGAACAGGCCTAGGCCACCCGCAGCCGTATCTGACCAAGCTTGAACTGTGCTTCAAGTGTGAAACGGCATATGGCTTATGATAGGGGCATTGACCCCTTCGCACCCCATGCTGCCCACTCGGCACCGGACTCCCAGGAGGAGGCAGCAGCACAGCCAGCCCACCCGCACCAGCCGGTCCTGAAGGGTACCTGGACGCCCTGGATCCCAAGCCGGACCCCAACCTAACCTCAAGGACCAGGCAGGGAAGCTGGGAGGGCCCCACTACCGTACGTTGGTGATCCAGCTCATGCGTGGCCCACTCCACTTCAGGCAGATACTCCGCCCACTAGCCAAGAGCTTCTTTGCCCAGCCAGAGAACGCAGCAGCCATGGGGAGGCTGCAGCAGCTGGACCGGTTGATGGATGAGGTGCGCCAGAAGGGCTTGCTGGGGGACCACAGTGCGCATGGAGCCCATGCCGCTAAGGTGGTGACTGTTTTCTGATGTCAGTACAAAGACCCAGTGGCCAGATTTAGCGGTATTTCCAGGGCATGGGGCTCAGCAAGTCAGTGCATGCCAACCGCTGCCCGGGCAGCGGCATGAAAAGCCTGCTGCCCGCCCTGCTGGCCCCCCACCTTGGTGACCCTTCCCCCGACCCACCGCCGGCCCCAGCCCCTGCACCTTGGCACCCGTTGTGGGACTGGGGCCAGGTTCCCGGTCATCGATGACAAGGGGCTGGTTGGATCCGCCAGGAGCACCGGCGATTCTATCTATGATACTCGCAAGGTACAGCCGCCCAGGAAGGAAGTCTAGCAACATGGGGTACTACCACAAGCACCACACAGTCTTTGCGTTTTAGCAGGGTGGCGTCAGCATCTGTGCGGCCTGACCGCAGCACAACAGGGCAGGGGCTGACAGCACAGCCAAGGTGCCCTGGGTGCACTCACGTGTGCAAGGCTTGGCCCTGAAGCCTGGGTTGACAGCCACCTCAGCCTTTGATCACATGACACAGTTTGCTGTGGACCCAGATGGCAGGCAGGCAGTCCAGGGAACCTGGCACAGGCCAGTAGAAGCATCACCCACGCATCAAGCCAGGCAAGCCAGCCCAGCACATGAAGTGGGATTGGGTGCTGACAAAACAGCAGCTGGAGCATGACAGCCCGCTGAACAAGGCCTGCTGCGACACAATGCAAGGGTCAGCGGCAATGAAGCCCTAGCTGGCTGCTGCCCCCGCAGCTGGCGCCGTACTGCAGGAGCAGCTATACCATATGGCGGCCACCGAGGTCACCTGGGACGCTGGGTGGAGCGAGTTCTTGAAGCCTATGTGGGCCCGGCAGCGGCTGGGGCTGTATGGCGCCCAAGATCACTGGAGCACTGGAGCACATCTTTAAGAAGGTATGGGCATGGCATGAGGGTGGGCTGGGTGAAGGGTTGTGGGTGGACAAGGTCTTGCGGGTGGTGTATCACTGGGAGCCTAGCTTGTGGTGAGCCTCAGTGATGTGACCAGCAGTGACCAGCATGCCCGTGTGCCTTGCAGTTCCAGCAAGAGGCGGCGGCCAAGTCCATGGAGCCCTACTACTGTGTCCGCACTGCAACCACAGCTAGCTAAGCGCAGCCCCACTGCCCCCACAGCCAGCGCCCCCCAGGGGCAAGGCTGACGAGGTTGGCAAGGCTGGCAAGGCTGGAAAAACTGACAAGGCTGGCAAGGCTGGAAAAGCTGGCAAGGCTGGCAAGGCTGGAAAAACTGACAAGGCTGGCAAGGCTGGAAAAGCTGGCAAGGCTGGCAAGGCTGGAAAAGCTGGCAGGGCTGGCAAGGCTGGAAAAGCTGACAAGGGTGGCAAGGCTGGAAAGGCTGGCCTCCATATCTACCGTCCATGCCAGTTTGGCAGGTGGCTGGACAGGGACTCCAAATCCTGAACCTACAACGCTATGGGAAGAGCAGGCGGCGCTCCCTGAAGCTGTGTGCCTGGCTTCAAGACCCCGCCTAATATGCAGCTGGGCAAGCGGCTGTGCAATCGGATTGCCATGTGTCATCATGGTGGGTAGTGCAGAACATTCATCATTGGCAATGCCAAATGGTTGGTAGTGCAGCACAATCATCATGGGTAAAGCAGTCATCAATCATCATGGGCAATGCCAACGAATCCAGTAGATCTGTTAGGCTAGTCGGCCTTAGGGCCAGGCACCTGCTTTGAGTCATGTTCCCCGTATCCTGACAACTGGTTGAACCAATTGCCAGGCCTCTCTCAACAACAGGCATCAAGGGTGCGACTGATGACGGTGTTGTCGTGCAGGCTGTAGCTGCAGCTGAGTTGCCCACAGAGTACACCTTGTTCCATGATGCATTGCGGATGTTGTGCTGACAATTGGTGCGAGAGAGGATAGTCTTTACTTTTTACACATATGCTCATGGAAGTACAAGGTCCTCATCTGAATACATACAAGGTCTGCTCTAGAGTCTAGACTAATCAGGCATGGCAACATAAGAATCCTGATCCTGAGAGAAGCTGATAGTCTTGAAAGTCATGATAATGCAATTTCGTGTGTGCTGTGACTGTCGCGTGGAATAACCCCCTAAGAATGAATTGCAAGAAATAGAGGCCAGGAACCTATCCCGGCGGCTCAGTGCTGGCAGCCCCCTGGCTCAGATGTTCTTCTCGCCAATGACGTAGCGCTGCCACACGCCGTGCAGACCCTCGCAGGAGCGCAGAGTCGTGCCAGTGTCTGTCAGCGCTGCCAACAGGCCCGTGAAAGCCACATTGTTGACCACGCTGACCGCGGTTTGGTTGTTGGCGCGAGATTGAACGTAGCTGCAAGCATGGAGGGCCACACACCCAGGGTGTCAGTACAAGGGGTTGCCCAGCTGGGGCTGAACATAAAGCACTAGCGAGTCACCACGAGGCTGCAGTGCCCAACCAAGGGGCAGGCACTCACTCGTCACGCAAGCCAGGACCTGCCACCAGGGCGCCCTGGATGAGCTGTAGCTGTGGGTTGGGTGTGTTGGGGTAGAAGCCAGAGGACCAGGAGCACTCAGCGGGCCTGCAGGCAGCAGTAGCAGCATTGGAGTCTGGTAGCAGTTCCCAGGGATAGTTGCATGGACGACAGTTGTGCTCCAGGCTGCAGGTGCATGGACAGCAGCAGTGCTCCAGGCTGTGGAAACAATGGAGATGGCTGCTGGCTGTCTGCTGCTCACCCGGCAGGGCAGGAGGAGTCCCGGTGCTGCACGATGGTGGGTGGGTTGGTGCCATAGCCCACAACATACGAGTTCTGCTCACTCCCAAGCCCCAACATGTGGCCCGCCTGCAGGCAGCAAGGCGGGAACAGCAGGGTGATTGCAGCTCAGGGTGGCTGTAGCTTGAGAACCACACTAATGAGAAGGTTACTGATGAGCAAAAGCTGCCTAGCATAGCAACGCGTGCATGCACATTGCAAGCAAAGCAGTAAGGTGCAGCAAGGTGCTCAGTCAGTCTGGGGCTCACAGGGCTGCTCCACGATGTGATACATTGTAAGTGGACATACATGAGCAGCAAGGAACAACTGATCAATGCCAGCACCACAGCCATTTCCGTCCCATACTCTGAAAGCTCAATTTGATATGTTGCAGCAAGGTGCAAGCAGTGGGGTGTGATTGGCAGTGGCCTGCTCACCTGAGACAGCGACCAGCAGCGCAGCTGGATGGAGGCTGCAGCTGACACCTGGTCTGAGTAGGCCATGGCCAGGAAGGCCGCTGAGGCCGCATTGGGCAGGCTGGGGCTGGAGGAGAAGGCGATCTGACGGGGTGTGTACAGCGTGGGGAACAGGCCACACTGCAGGCAACACAGCATGGCAGGCCGTGAGTCATAGGCCGGCTGAGGAGCAGCAGGGACATGCGGAGTGCCTCATAGCCCCTTGCCCAGACTGGCAGCACCTCCACGCACCGCAGTGTCCTCCTTGTCCACCAGCCCGTTGCAGTCATCGTCAATGCCATCGTAGCAATTGACCTGGGCAGGCAAGGGGCAGCAGCATTAAGGAGGCTCCGCACTGGGCTGACCACGCTATGAGGGCAACCAGCCAATCCATGGCTCGAGCTGCTGTGCACTGTGCTTGCATGCCATGCAAGTCATGCGGCGCAGGGGTCCTCACCTCATACAGGGCTGTGGGCCTGCACTCGGGCACAATGGCATAGGAGGAGTTGGTTGTGGCATCAGTGAAGTTCTGAAGGTTGAACAGAGGGTTGGTGCGTGCCTTGATCTGGCTGGGCTGGGTGGGTGCCTGCAACGCACATCACCAGCAGCACAGCAGGCAGTGAGGTGGCAGTCAGCCAGGCCTGGCCAGACCAGCTGCCTAGTGACAGCTGCGCTGCACTGCAGGCTGAAACCATGCAGTTGTGGTCACTCACTGTTGGCAGAGAGTCTGCGTAGGACCAGGTGGCCAGCAGCGTGCGCAGGCGCCCGTGGTAGACATTGCTGTCGGTGATGTTGGCCAGCAGCACATCAGTGGCCCAGGCCACGTTGTTCCAGTCAGGCACATAGTACTGGCGGGTGAACTGCAGCGAGTCAGCAGCCATCTCCTCCTGCAGCCACACCAGCACAGCCAGCAACACCCTGAGGCCCTGCACAGAGGGCGCCGGCAGCAGGGCATGCCACCAGCCTGCCCCAGCACATGGTGCATACACTCCCTTGTGCCCCACACTGGGCAGCCTCCAGGTGCAGTGGCAGCAGTCGCACCTGCTTGTGGCGCTTCATGAACAGCTCGGCCTGGCCCAGGTACTGAGGCTCCCTGGTGGCCCTGTGGCAGCAGCAGGCAGCAGGCTGGTCAACAGCAGCAGCAGCAGCAGCGGCCATGTGGTGGCAGCATCACGTACAAGCGTTTGGCAGCAAGAGCAGTGAGCAGGATGCAACTGAGCAGCCTGCACTAATGCATGGGTAATCAAACAGGTGGAGGTCAGTGCCCTCCGGGTCATGGGCTTGCGCACATGCAAGCCAGCCAGAGGTAGGGACAGCCAGGGCCGCTCACTTGTACATCCACACTGCGCCCCACGCCATGTCGTCCAGCACCGTGGTGGAGTTGAAGAAGGGCACGGTCTTAGTGCGGTTGACCGTCATGATGCGGCAGGTGCCGGCAGCACAGGGGTCATACTTGAGCGCGTCAGTGGCTTGAGGCAGCGGCCACTGTGTCTGATTGTGCTGGTCGCTGCTGTGCCCACCTCCAACCAGCCCACTCAATGCACTGCCAAGGCCGGCGCTGCTGCCAGAGCTAGGGGAGCCCACAAGGCTGGCCAGCAGGGCCGCCAGGGACAGCGTCTGCAGCTGGGTCTGTGATAGCGGCTGGGCGCTGACGGGTGCGTCAGAGCTGGCGGTGCTGTCCGTCTGCATCAGGTGGCGGCGAGCTGTTGAAGGCGGGGCCAGACTATTGACTGCACCGCTGGCGGCAGCCTTCAGGTTGGACCACAGCTGCTGCAGGCCATGGCTGCCTGGGGTGGAGGCCTGTAGGCCGCGACGTAGCAGCCGGGCTGGGGTGGAGGAGGTGGCGGCCACGTTGCCCACGGAGCTGGTGAGGATTGTGCCTGTCAAGGGCGTGTTGGTGTAGTCCCCTGGCCCGTCCACAGGGGTTGGTGGTGAGGGCGGGGTAGGGGTGGCGGTGTCGGGGGTGAGGAGGCTGGCTGGGGAGGGAGCAGCGGAGGGGGGCCGTGGGGGTGACCTCTTGGGGGGAGGAGGAGGGGAGTTGGGTGTAAACATGCCAGAAAGCACGCCGCCACCGCCCCGGGCGCAGACCCCAGTTGTGTTCAGCGCCTACACATGGGGCAGTGTGAGGCAGGGGTGAGAAGACATCCAGCGGGTTGGCGACAGAAAGGGTTGAGCTCCAACGACTCCGTAACAACCGTCACGTATGCAAAGCATGAGGCCCGTCAGGTGTTGCCTTATGGATTTGTCTGGGCATGGCAGATGTCTGGGCATGGCAAATGCACGCGTCTGTGCATGACTGCGCCCGGCCTGGACTACACCCATTCAGCAATGGCTCGTGTGCACGACAGAGTCTTAAACAGGGCGCCATCACACCAGGTACCACCTACCCCAGTGGTGACTGGAGACAGCATGGCCACCAGACGGTTGCAGCAGCCAATGGGCTCATCGAAGGAGGTCTCCGCCCCAAATTGCGCGCATGCTGCCCCAGTCAGCACCATGCAGGTCGCGTTCGTGATGGATGGGATGTAGCACTGCAAGTAGCAATAGCAGACAGCCGGTGGGTGAACAGGGCTCACCAGGGCTCAAGCAGGCAGCAGGGAGGAAGGCAGCCCATCATCAGCAGCAAAGCTCCTATGAAAGGTATGCAGGGACAGCAGGAGGGTAGAGCATTTTAGAAGGCCAGTGCTTCGTGCTTGCAAGGCCCAGCAGCAGCAGTGACAGCAGTGCCAGTCAGGTCCTGTGTGCAACCCTGCCTTGGCAGGTGGGCGGCAGCAGTGACAGGGGTGGTAAGGCCCAGCGGCAGCCGCTTCAGCCACGTTCACAGCTGCTTGCACATTGTGTGAGAGGGCCTGTGCAGTGTGCTGCAGTAGCTGGCAGTTGGACCCACACACCGTCCTGAAGCTGGGGTCAACGCCCGTACGGGCACACAGCCCTTGGCCAAGGGTCGTCTGGCCACCAGTCGTTGTGACGATGTTGAGCCTGTGTTTGTAAGCGAACACCATCTTCTCAATGCTCTGGACGTTCCTGAAATGCTCTGAAGGTGCTGGGCTTGCAGCATTGACATGTATGTGCTTGGGCATCACCAACTTGAATCTTTTGCCAGCAAGCAGCAAGGGGCAGGCAGCAAGGAGCAGGCAGGACACCATCTTCAGTTTAGCAGAAGCATCCAGCTCTAAGCACAGCGCTGCGCATGCATTTGGTGGGGTAGGTGCTGCAGCTCACGTGTTCAGGTAGGTGCAGCAGCCCAGGGTGGTGGGAAACACCTCGATGCCCACACCGCTGCAGCCCACGCCTGTCTCCAGGTCCACAGTCTGCTCGTAACACGTCCTGCAGGCGTGCACAGCATCCAGGTCAGCCAAGGTGCCAGGTGTACAGGTTGCCATGAGAACGTGTGCATCAATGGGCCTCCCACCCAGACTCAGTGAGACCTCCTTGCGAGCAGCTCACCTCTGGGTGCGGTCGGGCACATAGCAGGTGGTCTGGTTCTCAGGCAGCGCACAGATGCCTTGGGCGCCGGTGTAGGTGATGGACCAAACTGCAGGAACAGCGATGCATCGCCACCTTCAGTGATGAAAAACTAGCAAGCAGGACCTGCCACGGCAGTCTTGTTTCATGCCATTGTGTTGTCATGCCCAAGGCAAGTAATACTCACCCTTGGCATTTTGGAACATGTCACAGCATCCTTGCTTGTTAGTGAACACCTGCACACGGTAACACCACAATTGGGCGAAGTAAGATGTGAAGATCGGAAGAGTCGCACTGGGAGCTGGTGTATCTTCGAACTAGTCGGACAGGCTACGGCACTCACATCGCTGATGCTTGCCCGGATTTCATCGCACTGGGAGCTGGTGTAGGCAACGCGGCATGTCTTGGCGTTCCAGTCGGCCCAAAAGCACTTTGGAGTCCCGTCGTAGTCGGAAACGAGGGGCACGGCGGTGACCTGTGGATGTAAAAGATCGCGAGTTAGGTGAGTTTTGAGTCGCCAGCCCAGGCCGCGGGGCAGTGCAAGGGTGACGATCGGCCCACCTGTTCCTCAACGATGATGTCCGTGGTGCACGGCATGGAGGCGCACGCAGACTTGGGATCAAGGGACTTTGAAATGCCGAAGGAGTACAGGTAACGGGCGTGGGCTAGGGAGAGATCGGACCATGCTGCGTCGTCCCTCCTCAGCGCCATGCTGGCAGCGGACAGTGCAGCCGCCGCGCCGGTCAACAGGTCAGCGCCGGGGTTCTCGCGGGTCATGACCCACGCGGGGCGGGCCAGAGCTCCTGTCAAGGCTGGGTCCTGTGCTGTGCTGGTCCATACCTGGAGGCAGCAGGGATTGCACATCAGATGTGAGACCCAGTACCATGCTGGGCTAGTGGCTGGATAACTGTACTGATGCATTGTAGGTACCGGCATGAGGGCCTCAAACTAGCAGTGATGAGCATGCTGGTCAACAGCAGGAGCCTAATGGCAGGAGGGAACAGCTGTTTGGGCAATCATACCTTGCCATCAGCGGCTGGGTAATACCCCTGGTCAGATGCAGCTACATAGCGGTTAGGATCCCCCAGCTGTGCCACAAACACCGGGTTGGTGGGGTCGTTGGGGTTGAGGTTGCAGCGCATCAGGTAGTCAGCACCCAGCCTGCACAGACGCACATCAGCACTGCACACTGCCCACAGCAGTGTATCACAAGTCGTCTCATAGGCATGCACCCTGCCTTTGCCACATGTTCATTTGTCATGTCTGCAGAGACTAATAACACCCACCTGACCATGCCCTTGGCTGCAGCTGCCTGCTGGGGTGTGAAGCCGTCAGGGAACTGCAGCAGGCTCCAGGCCAGCATGGTGACAGCGTAAGCTGAAGGTTGCCCGTACTTGACTGGGTCCACGCCCGGGGTCAGGCCCCCCAGCAGGTCCACAGAGGCGACCAGATCAGCGACAGGCATCGTATTGGCTGTTTGCATCTGGGACTGCCAGTTGCCCGTGGAGCTGAACGTGGTTGTGTTCAGGTAGGGAAGTTGGTCAGTGGGTCCTCGGTTCAGCAGTGCAGGAAGCGACAGGGGCGCAGCTGCCAGGCCAGTAACCAGCACGACTCCCATGTTGGTGTCTCGCATGATCTGCACAGGGCAGTGGCACTCATATGTTCGCCGCCGGTACCATGTACAGGGGCATGTCAGCATGCTACATGGGATCTGCATGGTGTGTAGGGGAAAGGGTGCGCGGCAGCCTTGAGCACCATAAGTATGGGCCTGACATGCTCACCTGGTTAGGCAGGTAGGTCCCCAAAGACAAGCTGAGCACGCTCTGCAAACTGAAGTCAGTTGGGATGAGCATCCCTGCAAAGCCATGCAGCAAGAGCATGAGTGTGAGCACGAGCATGAGCAGCCCTGCAACGTCGTGATCGGCAGAAGCAGCTGGAGGGCAGCAGCTCCAGGAGTCAAGACAGCTCATTGTGGACGCTTTGATAGCCAATTGAGCGTTGAACTGGCTGAAGGATGAGTGCAGGCTGCTGCAGTGGGCTTGGTGCACTCACACAAGAGGATGATGGAGCCCAGAAGGACCATGGTGCTGATGCCTGGCAGCCACTTAGTGACGAACCTGCAGACCAGTCAGAAATAGTATAATAATACATGGGGTCTGCAGAGCATGAGGTCTGATCTGACAAAAGTGGTTACTAAGCAAGCTGCCAGGTGCTGCATGGAGGCACATGGGGCCGGCACTGACTTGAAGGTCTTGCCCGCACTGAAGCAGTAGTGCAGGAAGCAGTAGGGTGCGATGGAGTTGTAGAAGGACCTGGGAGGAGCACAACGGCGACAGCAAGGATGAGGCACTTGAACCATGCCACTCATAGCCACCAGGCCTCGCCTTCCTTGTCCTTTAGCTTCACTGTGCCTTGTTGCATGTCTCCACAGAGATATGACCACCCACCAGCATATGGCGATCATGAGGTACGGGTTGCCGGTGAGAGGGGAGTTCAGGGCAAAGCTGGTCAGAGTGTCCCGGGCGATGGTCTGGGACAGTTCCCACATGCCCACCACAGCTGCAGAGCAGGGTCAGCAACAATGATCACCAGTGCCATCTCCATGGAGTGTGAGGCAGCGCACAAGGTATGCCGCTGAGCAGCTTTGCCAAGGGGAGGGGTGCCAGGGCGTGACTTACAGATCACGAGGCAGAAGAGCCACAGAAACAGCAGGGCTAGCGGGTCGAACATCTTGCCAAAGTCCTGCAGCCAGGCACGTCACAATACAACACAGCACCATGGCTGATCAGACCTCAATCACAAGATCACAGACCTCTGGCATGTGAGGGCAGGTGAGTTATCAATTACAGGCAGGAGCGGGCACATGACTGCAGCTGGAGTACCTATCACAGATGGTGTTGGTGTGCAGCATGTAGACCTGATGCTAACTTAATGCACGGTGGTCAGGTGGTGATTTGCAATGAAGCACCGCGGCCACTGACCTGCACATTCGCTGGCTTGAAGGACGCCATGACCTTCTTGAAACGTGCCAGCCCAGGCTCCTCAGGCTTGCCGGCCCCCTCCTGCCCGGCCCTCCTGCTCCTGAAGCGCTGTGCCCAGTCTGGGCCAGCCACTCCTTCATCCTTGATCTGCTGGAGCACCTTCTTGGCCAGCTGCCCCTCCCACGCTTCCATCTCCCATGGCGCTGGCAGTCGGGGCTGCACCATTGCATCATTGGGTGCTGACTGGACAGGAAGGACGTGCACTGGGGTGGGGTTCATGACGAAGGCCTGTGAGCTGGTGAAGGGTGCATGCTGTGCATACGCCTGCAGCTCTGGGTTGGTGGGGGGGACTGGGAAGGCGTACATGTTGGGGTGATGGTAGGTGTGGGGCTGGACTGTGGCAGTGTAGGTGGTGTGGCTTCCTGCAACTCCAGTGCGGCCATCATCAGCCTCTGCCATGGCTGCCGCTGCTGAATGGGCATAGAAAGCTGGAATCTGGAAGCCACTGGGCACGGAGGCGCTGAGGGGGCTGCTGATGCTGGCTGCCGGCAGCTGCCACTGCTGACTGACAGGTGGTGGCTTTATGGTAGGAACTGCTTCAGGGACAGGGGCAGGAGCAGCAGGAGGCTCTGCAGCCAAGGTTTGAGGCACTGCCTGGGGCTGAGCATCGGACCTCGCTGTGGGTCTGTTGGACAAGTTGTTTGGGGGCGTGGAGGAGGCCAAAGAGCTGGAGCAGTGGGCAGACTGGGCTGCCCCAGCTGCTGCAAGTGCCGCTGTCGCTGCAGCTGCTGCAGAGGCCTTAAGGCTCATGTCCTCTCTTGCCTTGGTCCAGGAGCTGGTTACCGCCTGTCGTGTAGCCCTGCCGCCTTCAGGGCTGCTGCTGCTGGAGGCTTGCCCAGTCTCGTAACACTCCTGGTACTGCTCATCACATGAATCGGTGTGAAGGGATGCGTCCTCGGACGCAGAAATCTCGGACGGGGCGTGGCTGGATGATCGAAGGCCGCTAGGCGCGGAGGTGCGAGGTACAGCGCGGGGCCTGGGCATCGCCTCCACCAGGCCGCCGTCATGGGTTCCGGCTGCACCAGAGTGCGACAGACGGTGGGCAGGGCGGGGTAGCCCCTGGGGCGGCGGGGCCGCATCCGGCATGTCTGGGGCTTCTGGTGGCGCAAGCATGTCGCTGCCCTCCACCACCACCACCAGCTCGCACGCTGCTGCAGCTGGGGCAGTCAGTGTGCGGTCGTCAGCACCACCCACTCCTGCAAAGCTGGCCATCATGGGCAGGGCCTCACGGTAGGACACCACTGTCTGGCTGCCACTGGCCTCAGGGCGGTGGGAGGGGCCTGGCTCAGTAGCACCTGCCATGTTCACGCGGTTGCTGGCAGCCTGGCGCAAAAGCATCTTGCGCTGAGCATCACTGGTAGATGCCGACCCTGCGTGTTGAGCACGGCTATGCGCACTCTCCCCCTCATCATGGGCATGCTCTGGTGCAGGCTCTGCTGCTGCCTGAGATCTCTTGACACTGACAGCTGGGCGCGATGGCACCCTGACGCTGGACTTGGCCTTGCCATCCTCGTAGTCAGCATGGGTGTCAGCTTGCTCACGGTAGGTTGGGGTGCTCGCTTGCGATGCTGCCGCCGTGCTGCGAAGCACTGGCCGGGAGCTGGCGAGAGGAGTTTCGGCAGGCGTGCTGTCGAAAGCACCCCGGCGCATGTGTCGGTCGTCTGGGTGCTGAGTGCGGCGGACGCTGGCGTGGCTGACCACGGACGAGGCGTAGCGTGGCGTATCATCAGTTCGTGGCGTGCTGGCCGTGTTGCTGGCGTAGGATGTGACGCGGGCGCGCGGTTGAGGGGCATCCGCGTTCCGGTGTAGCCAGGTGCGCACACGGCCCCCAGACACTGGCGAGACCGGCTCGGTCGCCTGTACCTCCGTCTCGATGTCCCGTGGCTGCCTGAACTTGCCTTTGGCCGGAGCTGCGACCGCTGGGCGACTGCACAGCAGGGAATGACACGGGAAAATGTTGGGTGCACTGCGCCCGACCTCAAGCAGCACCCTTTCAGGGTAGATCATGGCTTGCCAGCAATGCATCCTCAGACAGACACCCACCCCGTAAAGCTGTTGTAAACCGCAGTTGCCAGCCTGTGCGACATGCGCGCCAGGCTGTTGGAAGTAGGCTGCACGCTGGCTGAGACAATCTTCTCGACCTCTCCATCCTTGGCTGGAGCAGGGGCAGGCAGTGCTGGCTTGTTGCCAGACTCACCCTGCAAGGGCAGGAGGCATACTGCAGTCATCTTAGCTGAGCATGCATGCATGCATGCATGCATGCAGAGTACTGGCAAGCATGACACAGCGTGGGCGATAAAATGAACATGGGGGCTGTGTAGGGTTGTTGAGATCAATGCATGAGGGTTGCCTGGAGGGGCATGGAGATCACCGCCACTGACCTTGGTCTTGTCCGTGACCTTGAACATGATGGCCTTGAAGCCCAGCTTGGCAGCCATGGTGTTGACAAAGGCCTTGGTGAAGGTGAACCACAGCACGGTGTTGCTCACGTTCACAAACCACATCAGCTTCAGGTGCTTGAAGGTGTGCACGTAGTACTGCACGGACACAGCCAGCAGCACAGCACATCATGGGTGCTAGGAGCAGGTGGAGGAGGGAGGTGGCCCTCGACCAGATGGAGGACTGGTGATTGCAGCCACCCCTGGCATGCTGTGCTGGCAGTGGTGGCTACTGTGTGGCCCCTCACCTGCAGTGAGTTCTGCGATATGAAGTACAGGGTAGAGGCCAGCACCAGCTCGTAGGTGATGGTCACAGGGTGGATGCCGAAGGCGATGGACATGAAGGGCACAATGATGAAGGCGGGGACAGTAAGGATGGTGGTTATGGGCGCCCAGGCGGCATAGCTGTACCACAGGCGCTGGAAGAAGGGCAGCTCGAAGTTCAGGAGCGGGCACTTGGCAGAGAAGAACACCTGTGGCCAGGGACGTGGAGGGCAGTGTCAACGGGCAGGTGCTTGGCAAGGGGGCTACTGGCCCCAGCAGCAGGCTAGGCAGGTGGCTGGGGCAAGCAGGGCAGGGCTAGGGCTGACCTGGAAGTGGCCCTTGGTCCAGCGGGAGCGCTGGCGGAAGACGTTGCGGATCTCCTCGGGCGCCTGCAGGTAAGCAGTGAAGTGCAGGGGTTGGCCTGAGCTCAAGCAAGGAGTGCGAACTGCCTGCTGATGACTGGCAGCCACAGTGCAGGCAGTGCAAGGCGGGGCATCAGGGGCAGCAGTGGCCCTCACCTCCCCCACTGCGATGTAATCATTCAGGTATGTGGCCTTGTAGCCCCTGGACTTCAGCTCCATGCCCAGAGCATAGTCCTCAGTGATGGCTGCAAGCGGGTGGCAGCACCAGGGGTGGGCGCTCAGCCCATTGACCTCTCCCTGGCTGTGTCAGCTGCTAGCACCTGGTGCTGAGCCTGGCACTTGCATCCTCAGCCAGCTGACCAGCAAGCTGCCTGGCCACTCACTGTACTCAGGGAACCAGCCGCAGTGAGCCAGAGCGCGGGCGCGGATGCAGAAGTTGGTGCCTGTGCAGGCGATGTAGCCCCAGGCAAAGGCGCCTGGCAGCCAGTACTCCCCTGCAGCAAACCCAGGCAACCCAGGCACAGTCAGAGCTTGCACTGTCAGCAGCCACCTGGCAGCTGCTTTGCTGGGCAGCCACACGCAGCTGGTCAGGGGATGTGTTGTCTGCTGCTGCTACTCACAGAACTGCACGTTGATGGAGTTGAACAGGTCAGTGTCGGGGTCAATGTTGTGGAAGGCCTGGGGCGTCAGGCACAGGGCCAGGTTGTCGTCCAGCATCACCTCGAAGATCTGTAGGACGGCAAGCACACCAGCTGCACTGTCAGCAGGCAGCAAGGCTGGCATGCAACCAGTGCTACTGGTCAAGCACAAACAGGCAGGCAGTTGAGGGCTGGCTGGCGGCTGGCTGTGATGCTGCCCCTCGCCTTGCAGAAGAAGTCGGGCTTGGCGCACATGTCGGAGTCAAACACCACCACCAGCTCCTTGTTGCTGATCTCAGACCAGTCCACATCCTCAGGGTTCAGCTCTGAGCGGGGCAGGCTGGCGTAGATGCTGTGCAAGCAGAAGTTCAGGTTGGCGCTCTTGCCGTTCACCTCTCCCTTCTTGCGGGTGCTGCACAGCAGCATGCGGGAAGAGTGAGCCACGCAGGTGCCATCATGCCGCTGCTCATCCCAGCACTGCGTCCCAGCACTGCCAGGGTGCTGGCTACTGTGACTGCTATCAAGCTGAGCTGCAAGGCTCCCACCCACCGGCCTGACACATACACCACATCCTCGGTGGCGCTCAGTGCCTCAATGAACGCCTGCTTCTCCGCATCCTTGCCGTCGTCACACAGGTATACAGTCCTGCGCAGCCATGGCAGGAGCACAGCAATGCATCCTGTGGCCAATGCGGTGTGGTCAGCATGCCAGTGGGTGCTGGCTGGCAGCTGGTGCTCAGGCAAACCCTGCCATGCAGGCAGGACGCCTCCCGGCCTTCACTCTTGCCTGCGGGTCATGGATGGCAGGCCGGCTGACACTGCTGCCATGATTGTGGCCACCACCACCTCCATGGGCTCCTTGTAGCAGGGCACCAGCACACGCACGTGCAGCCTGCATTGACCAGGCCAAGCAACCTCAACACCGCTCATGCTCTGTGATACAGAGCAGGAAATATGCCATCATCATCACTATGTGATGAGTATGCTGTGTATCAAGGCATCATGCAGGCTACAGGTGTGGTGGAGCAGGCATGCTTAAGCGCCATGGAACGGAACACGGCCATGTCAGCGATGGGCAGGCCACCCAAGGCTTACCGGCAGTCTGTAGCTGTCTGGTCAGTGCGGGGTGTCATGCCCGCCACAGCGGCTGTGCTGGCCTCCCTGTCAATGCCGGGAGGCAGGCCAAGGGACCCAGTGGGGTACACAGAGCGCAGCAACAGGATGGCGTATGGCAGGAAGGCGGTCTGGCCCACCAGCTCCAGGCAGATCTGCATCGCGAAGGCAGTTCAGCAGTTAGCAAGAGGACCCAGGCGCTACACGCCGAACACCCCGCACTACACGACCGGGTGCGCGCAACTCACAATGAACAGAGGGTAAGGCTGCCAGCCACCGATGGCCAGGCCTTGGAAGCGGATCACGAAGTAGTAAGCCGCCCTGCGAGCACGTCCAGGGTTGTTAGGGCGATGTGTAGGGCCGCGGTCCTACAGGTGCTGATGCCGTTGCTGCGGGTGATGCTGCAGTGTGGCTAGCTAAACACTCACGAGCCGAGGAAGATGAGGAAAAGGAGACAAGGTACTATGTTCCAGCGATGCGCAATTGGGTTGACTCGACTACGTGCGGCAGGGCGCGCAGGCTCCCTCATTGGCTGGTTTCTCATATCATCAAGCTCGGGAGCAGGCCCAGCAACTGAGTTCGTCCTCCTGCGCTGAGAGATGCGCTGCTCAAGTACCATCCTGAGCTCTGCAGGCAAAGGCAGCTGGAGAACGGCTGAAGATGGCATCCAGGGTTGCGCTGCCGGAAGGTTGCGTAGCTGCAGAGGCAGGCTAGCACCTTAGCTCCGCAGCTGCAGCTCTACTAGTGCAAGGTCGACAAAGGTGTACAATAACAAGTTGCTCAAGGGCAAAGTTGCTCAAGGGCAAAGGCCCACTGTCGGAGCAGCTGCTGCAGTGATCAGCCGTCTGAGCTACGGCCAGATGTTGCGACAGGCGCTTCAACCTCGCGTACATTACACTACCGGTGTGACCGGGAACTTTTAAGGATTCGCTTTAACTCCTAACACTAACTCCTAAATCGGAAGTCGGCCTAACTCGGTACGAACTCTTGTCTGGTGAGCTGGAGACGGAAAGAGTCAAACGAAGAGCTCATAACGCTCCAGCAACGAAAAGGCACCGGTTGCGACAATACCAGTCCCAAGCAAACACAGAAGCAATAGGCGTGAGGGTTGAAAACCCTCCAGCAGACAAGGAAAACCTTCGCCCTGTGCGCCCAGCCTGGAGCTGGTGTTTAGACATATCAGCCCGGAACCCTAAGTCCCCACCCTAACCCCTGGTGCCCTCAGATGCCCCCACGACAACCCCAACAGTCTCCACGCAGCCAGGCATCCACACAAGCAGCAGCACTTCCACAGCAGCCTTGCGCAACAAGGCTTAACAGCGCTGTGCCTAGGCTGTATGTCCCACGCAGCCCACTGAAGGCTGCCATGCCTTGACCAGTACTGCCATCGAGCAAATGCCTGGACCTAGACCGCAATGCATGATTGCACATGCAGCTCATTGGTCAAAGCAAGAGGTGTCTTCTGAAACTGTACCGATGGCCGGAGCAGCTATCAAGGGCGAGCAGTACCCTGGTTAGGGGCATAAGCGGCTGGGAGACCGCCCACTTCAGAAAGGGGACATAATTCTGCCTTTCCGGGCGGATGAGGGAGGTCTGATCACATCTATTTCACATCAAACCAAGCGAAGAAACCTTTACAACACCTGCACCTGGTTCTGCTGGGCCCTATCACAGGCTCTGTGTATCAGTTTTTGCCTGCTTTAGCATAGATTGCGAACTAAGCAGCCTGACACATACAACTAGCGCCCCGCCTCAGCGCCTGCCTCTGCTAGACAGACAGTTTTGTGTATCCATTATCATGGTTGCCTATTGTCCCTCCATGGTCCAACCATGGGAGCCTGCTGCCTTGCAGCAAGGCCCTGTCATGCCCTGAGCTTGGAGGCGCAGCCCTCATTGCTCGCCAGTCTGCTCCCTGCTTCACTAGATCTCCTCCCAAGACAATCAAATTGAAGTTCTCCGTCGCACCCTTTGATGACCACAAAGCCCATATCTGAGGCACTTTCCACCTATACCACTGGGCACCTCATCAAAACCAACAGCTAGTCTTGAGACATGCACGTCCAATGCTAGATCTAGATCACGTCTAAATCTCCTCCCATGACAGGCCCTCTGGTGAGGCCGGTGGCAGCAGGTCATACGCATCCTCCTCCTCCTCCGCGGGCTCTGCGGCTGCTGCCCCATGGGCCTGGGCTGAGGGTGCAGCTAGACTAAGCTGGCCAGGGCCCCCACCTGCCCCTGCACTGGGAAATGACAGCTGCTGCTGGGACAGGGCCTGCCCTGCTGCCACCAGCCCCTGGCCCTGCACCTGGCCTGGCACATCATGACCGTGCACCTGCTGCCCAAACACTGGCCCATAGCCTTGGCTGCTGTGGCCGTCTGCTATAGAATGCACGTACCCAAGGGGGCCGCAACCCAGCGGGCTAGCCTGCAACGCAGCTGGCATGGCTGCAAGGTAGCTGCCAGGAAGCTGCCCATGCCCACCCACTAGCCCATGGCTTGCATGCCCATGATCGGCTGCTGCTGGTGGCCTGTTGTAGCCCAGCTGGCTGAAAGGAGCAGCACCTGAGGTGGTATGTGGAACATAGCCCGTTGAAGTGACTGTCAAAGTGTGGTCACTCCCCATGCTGTGCATGGAGGCCCCTGCATGGCTTGCATGGCTGCCCCCTGCCACACTCCCAGGATAGGGGGATGCACCACACACTGCAGCAGCTGACGCCAGTGACCCAGCCAGACCCTCCCTGACATACCCCTGGCTGCCTTGCTGCTGCTGCACAGACCCAGGCTCAAACCCTGCACCCCGCCCTGGCGCTGGATAGCCCCACCCTGCAGCCTGACTTGCATA